>ML777128.1:2352944-2468635 GCA_009831015.1 Picea engelmannii | reverse complement strand
AGAGATATTTTAACATAATTATCCATGGAAAATACATTAATCCAAATTCACAACAGAATGCATGATCATTTTAATACACAGAGATACAAAGCATATTGATAAAAGTGTGATAAAGCATAGATAAACACTTATCTTGTAACAGTAGTGAAATCCACCAAGCAAGTGCAGGCCTTCCACGAACCTCCCAGCCTTAGACCACACTGCTCATCAGCTCAACAGTGGGTCACCCCCGAGCTGGGACTGAGCTCTACCCCAAGGCAAGGAATCCTAGGTTAGGTTGAGGTTACAGCGAAGACAGCACAGAATATCTGGAAAGGTTCTTCCCAAAGATGTCATCTTACGCCCACTACTACCAGACTCTCATTCCCCACATGCCTATTCCGCCTAGGGAGTATACACCTTCACACACACAATCCATCAGTGCTAGACTCCCTCTCTGGGTCTCCGCAATAGGCCGGATCAGGAAGTCTCCGAGCCTGAAGCTGGTGTTGGACACTCTCTGGAAGAAACCTCTTCCAACAACATCCACCTCCCTCACCTAGAGAGAGATCCTACCCATGCACAATTGCC
Organism: Picea engelmannii; assembly: GCA_009831015.1. NCBI lineage: Eukaryota > Viridiplantae > Streptophyta > Pinopsida > Pinales > Pinaceae > Picea > Picea engelmannii. The sequence goes on along the minus strand of ML777128.1, from coordinate 2,468,065 downwards.
ACCACCCCCTGGACAACAACTCACGCGCTAACTCATATCTGCATGACTACACATTCAACCGGAAATACAAACTCGGGCCTCTCGAACAAGCTCCACCATGGCAACTAGGTCTCACGGTGTTGATTTCCAGAATCCCCTCCAGAACAATTTTCGCAGGGAACTACCTAGACTTCCCTTTCCCGGCCGAATGGCGTTTCCCATCACCCCTGCCCAAGATAGACTCACGCTCTGGTGTCGGGAATGTGTGACAGACAATCCACGCAAGGGTCAACACAGGTTCAGATGGTTCAGAAGATGTACGGGGGTGTTTCTGTTGGAGTCAAATTTGTTCCTCCTGGCAGTCCGTGAGTCGAACTGGAGAAGAGAACCCCCAACACGACTCATCGTGGCTTTTATTGCATGGTCAGGGTTGACACTGTCGACCATGCGTCTGCATGCATTCTGGCAACGTGCGTGCCTCCCACCATTTGGAAATCACATGTCCTTCCAAAAAGGACTTAGGTTAAAACATATAATGCACTTCTCTTTTGGAATAATATTAAAATATTATTTCCAAGGCTTAAGCCTTCTAGGCTCAACACTTAGCCCCTTTTCCCACCTCCAGACCCTAATTCCTTACCCATTATGTGGACGCTCAGTCCCCCTTCACTCATTCATCGTGGTCGGTCTGCACATGGCGATGTTTATATTTTATTAATCATTTTGTATATGTATACGAATACATCAGCAGGCTCCTGGCCTTCAACACTTAGGCTCCCTGGCCTATCAACACATAAGCCTACCAATTACACAAAACTTGGCTCACCAGCCTATAAAACATAATTACAATCCTTTCAAAACATGGTTTACAATGGGGCTCGGCCTTGGGGACACTACAGTGTCAACCTTGTAGGTTAAGTGAGGTTAGGAGAGGGAGCATGGTGCTCTCTATAGTTATTAAAGATCGCTCTAGTGGCCATATTTTTACTTTAAACTTTCCTTGTCATACTGAAAGCATGTTCTATGGATTTGAAGAGACACACCTCATATTGAATATTGTCCTTTAAAGTGCCCATAAAGAGATCTAACAATTTATCCTCTAGATTGTTTTTTAGTCCGAGACTTAGTTTTTGGAATTGTTGAATGTGCTCTGTAATAGGACCTCTTTGTTGAATATCTATCAATAGACTAAATAATGTATTTCTCTTAATATCCCCATAATGTGATATCAATCCACCTGTAAAAATGGACCAAGAGATAATAGAATTCTTTTTTCTTTGACAAAGTCATTGATGCCAGACAAATTGATCATTTTCTAAATACAAGGATGCAAGAGTTACCTTTTGTAAGGTTGTCACTTGGTGTAGATCAAATAATTGTTTCATTTGGAATATCTGTGTTATAGGATATTTACCATCAAACTTCCTCATATCGATCTTGAGAATTAAGTAGTTCCTTGGTGTCGAGTAGAAACCCCAATGATGTGGATTTGAAGGTGATGAATAATCATGATTTTTGGGTTCAATCGTTATTTCCTCCAAATTTACATGATTTTCTTGTGTCCTGGTATCTCCTTGAGAGAACCTCTCATCTAGGGTACATAACAAGGTGGTTGACATGGATTTTTGCAAATATTCCATCTTTTTATCCATCTTCTTTTCCATTTGTACCCTATTTTCATATATCTTCTTTTCCATATATTCCCTTTTTTCATCCTTCTTTTTTTCCATCAAAACATTACTTGTTATTAACTTAACGCTTAATTCATTAAATTGGTTCTCCAATTTGGATAGTTGGTGAAAAATATATTCTCTTTCTTCCTAAGTCATGGTTGATATTTATAGAGGTTTAGTTGATGAAGTAATTTTTGTAACACCATTTTCCATGTGGGATAAAAATAATAATACTCCTATTTTTTCTCTTTATCAAAAATTTTGAATCAACAAAAACATATCTTCCAATCAAAAGTTACGTCAATTGTAAGTTGTGTACCTTTCATGTTAAAAATAATTAAAAAGTACCTAGGCAAGTGTTTCTCATCACCTAGGCGCCTAAGGGGTGAGAAAGTGTCTAATGTGGACCCTAGTCATTTAATTTGTGAGAGACAAATTAAAATGTGACTTTTTGGACTTAGGAAACGTGGGTAACTTAAGTGACTTTATCTCCACCATTGATCTCATCCAATCTCCACCATTGGATTGAGAGACTCTTCACCTTCCCTCATGAGGTCGATTAGGGTAGAGGGTGCACCCATTCTTCGGTTGTTGAGCATTTTGAGAGAGAAATAATAGAGGAGGTCGAGCTTGAGAAAGAAGGCCACATTTGTTGAGCTAAGGCATGTATTTCAAGGCAAGGGTACAACATTTAATAAAGGTCGTATAGTATGTATTTCTAGAGGTCGTACAACCATTTTATGCACAGAAATCGAGAGGAACAATAGCACATTTCCCAAGGAGTTTGGCATGCATCCCAAGGCTACCAAATTTGTTTTCCTTACACAGAAATTGAGGTACCTCCTGGGCACGATTTTCTTAGTAGAGAAAATTTGTACAGTCAGTACATAAATTGGCACAAAAATCGAGGTCCATATAGCTCGGGTTGTTGGGCACATTTTCCAAGGAAAGGGCACAATTTTTGAGGTGTGATTACTATTGTAATTTCCATACAACAAACTCAGAAAAGCGTGCACAAATTTTGAGACAATTCGTACAACATTTAATGTTGAGGAGGTCGTACAACAGTACGGATTTCTGGCACATAAATTGAGGAGTTATTTCAGGACTATTCAGAAGGAGTTTTGCTCAAGAAATTCTAAGATAAGTTTGTGTAATTTCTGAAGATGAATATGCTATAAAAAGAAATTTCTATGAAGCTCACAAATAATAAAAATTCCCTCTCTCGCTGGTTTTCCCCTCATGGGTTTTTCCAGGGTCGTTGTTAGACCAAAAATCTCTGTGTAAATTTTTTGAATATTGTGTGGCTGATATATTTTATTTTCTGCATTAAAATTCGTTCAAAATCCTCATGTTTCAATTCTGAAAATTTGTTTATATGCTGAGTTTGTTTGGTTGTCATAAAACTGGGTTTGGGCATTAAACATTGGTTGAAAATCAGCGAGACTTGAAACTAGGTGGGGTCTGAAATTTTACATGGTATTAGAGTTGAGTTAAAGAGAGGAAAATTTATATCAACAAGTCAGAAAAGTGGGACATAAGTCACTTCACCGAGCATAATTTTGAATTTTTCATTTTCAGCAGAAAAGCGTCAATGGCTACTAGTTTGAGGGTTGAGGACAAACTTGATGGGGCAGTGAACTTTGGTGCTTGGAAGGAGAGGATAATCTTGTTGTTGCAAGAAAGTGAGTTATGGGATATTGTTGAGAACTCCACAACAAATCCTGTGAATGTACCCACAGATGCTACTCTTCTAGCGGCATACACCAAGAAGAGTATCAAGGCTAAGATAATTATCCTTGATGCCATCAAGGACCATTTGATTCCTCATGTGACAAGGAAAGTAAATGCCTATGATATGTGGGAGTCCTTGACAAAGTTGTACCAGAGTACAAATGAAAACTGGAAGATGGTTTTGAGAGAAAAACTGAAAAGCATTAAAATGACCAAGGATGAAAATATGGTCACATATCTTACCAGGTTGACATAGGTGAGAGATGAACTTGGAGCTGTAGGGGAGGCCATTGTTGAAAGTGAACTTATGAGGACGACATTGAATGGAATTTCCAAACAATGGGTTGTTTTTGTTAAGGGCATTGTGGCTAGGGAGAACCTTCCCAAGTGGGAATGTCTTTGGGATGATTTTGTTCAGGAGGAGACTCGGAGAGGTTATGTGCATGGTAGTTCATCCACATGTCATGATGAGGAGAATGTAGCTCTTGATGCCAACAACAAGAAGAAATTCAAAAGGGGTCCTAAGGGAGGAAACAAATCGAAGGGTGAAGGAAAGAAGGATATGAGCAAAGTCAAGAGTTTTGCATGTCACAAGTTTGAGAATTATGCAGGACAATGTCTGAACAAGAAGAAGAAGCAGACAGCATCTTCAGCAACGATGGAGGATTTCTCCACCAAGTTTGATAAGGAGTTTGCCTTAGTAGTATGTATTTCCACTAGGACCACTCATTCCAGTGTGTGGTATATTGACAGTGGTGCCTCCCGCCATATGACAGATCTTACTCAGATTGGTGATCTTGAGGAAGTGCTTGGAGATGACCGGGTGGTCAAGGCAGTTGGTAGTGGGACAGTGTCATTTCAGAGGGAGTCTCTACCTCCCATGTTGTTGAGAGAGGTCCTATATGTTCCTCGCTTGAAGAAGAACTTGGTTTTAGTTTCTTCTATTGAGGAGAGGGATTATGAGGTGTTGTTACGTGATGGACAGGTGCTCCTATTCCCCAAAGGGTCCAATATCATTTCGGCCAAAGTGATTGGGACTCAACATGAGAAGTTGTACAAGCTCATGTTCCAGCCAGCAAGTGCATTATTTCATTCTACCAACAACAATGGTCTAGGTGAGCTATGGCACAGGAGGATGGCCCATTTGCATCATGGGGCTCTGAGGATACTGAGGGAGATTGTGACTGGAGTTCCAGATTTCAGTACAGAACACCAGGAGTTGTGCAAGGGGTGTGATTTGGGAAAGTACACCAAGACTGTTTTTACAAGCAGTGATAGTAGAGCAGCAGGTATCCTTGAACTTATGTATTCTGATGTATGTGGTCTGATGTCTTCTGCATCTTTGACTGGTTGTTTATACTATGCCATATTCATTGATGAATTCTCACGGAAGTCTTGAATTTTCTTCATGAAGACCAAAGGACAGGTCTTGAATCGGTTCCAAAATTTCAAAGCTCTTGTGGAGAACCAGACTGGGAAGAAAATCAGAGTTCTAAGGACAGACAATGGGGGTGAGTACACCTCCAAGGAGTTCATGGAATTTTGTGCAGGAGAGGGCATCAGGAGAGAGTTTATTGTTCCTTACAACCCACAACAGAATGACATTGCTAAGAGGAAGAACAAGGCCATAGTTGGGGTTGCAAGTGCCATGTTACATGATCAGGGGTTGCCACTTTTTCTTTGGGTCAAGGCATGCTACACTGCAATTTATCTGTAGAACAAGAGTCCACACAGAGTAGTGGGGAGTATGACTCCTGAGGAGGATTTCTCTAGGAAGAAGCCTGAGGTGGAGCACTTTAGGATTTTTGGGTGCCTTGCATATTCACATGTCCCTTCTGAGAAGAGGACAAAGCTAGAACCCACGACAGAGAAGGGGATCTTTGTTCGGTATAGCAAGACTTCAAAGGATTTTCGCATATACATCCCTTCCTTGAGGAAGACAGTTTTGAGAAGGGATGTGAGATTTGAGGAGGATGGAGCCTTTAGGAAGTCACGAGGGACAGAGAGGGGTGAGCATTCATCACCTCTGATTCAGGGGAATCCACAGTAGACTTCAGTGACATAGAGTTTGGGACCACCAGTTTCGGTGATGACTGGTCCACAGGTTACAGGACCACAGATGTCAGGATCATAGGTTATTGGTCCACAGGTTTCAGGATCGAGTTCTCCAAATTCTACTTCAGGGTCACAGTCTTCAGGTGATGGGGTTGAGCAGGTAGAGTCCCCTCCACGGGACTGATCCAAATTATTTTCGGCACAAATGAGAGTGGAGATATAATAAAGAAATTCACAGAGATATCGCGTATATCCAATAATATAATAGAAATATACCAGAGATGCACCCATTAACATAGAGATACAGTAATACACAATTTCTATTAATGAAAGAAATGTACAGAGACTGTAAAAATTAAGAGTGAAAGACTCGCTAGAATGGTGGCAGCTTATCTATGAGAAGAGATGTGACAGTTACTCGCATTCGCAAGAAAATGATTACAATGAGGCTCTGTAGGCCTTTTTTTACAATAAGCAGGAATGCCAAAAACCCTAGATATCCAAAAACCTAACCGTAGGAGATGAAGCACCAAAAGTCATGTGGGCCCCGTTTGGGTAAGTGAGTACATCAACTTCCCGGGGTCGTAACTTTTGCATGTGATCTCCGTTTTAGGCGTGTGATAGCTCGTTGGAAAGATATCATCGAGGAGATTCATTTTTGGGGCTCAATCATGCCTTTGGCTATTATTGAGAAGCTCTATCTCGAAAAACCTTCATTTGGACCCTCAAAATGGCCCCGGAAGTGAAAACCTGCTAAAAATAGTAAATTGTCAAAATTGCCAGAAAATTATTTTGAGCCAGTTGGAAAAGGTGGGTGGCCACCGATATCCACCTGGATCAATACTCCCTTATTAGGAAGCAATGGTCTACATTGTGTTGAGTTCCCGGGGGAGAGGGAAAAGCGTCTATTGGATCTGTATCTTGGTGAGTTGCTTGTATTGTTGGAGACGTCACGTTGCTTAGTTTGTGGAAGTTTGTCATGAACCTGTTGAAGCTGAGGCTGTTCAACAAGTCGAGCTACATGAGAGGAAGGTGTGCAGAAGGAATCTTTGCGCTTTACTGCAACCTTGTCAACCTACTTCTATTGGATAGAAGGTGCAAGGGGCGAGGTTGTAGTGGTTGCAGTGTCTTTTTGTTCCCCTTTTGAAGAGAATGTGAAGAAGCTAAATTTTGCATTATGAGATACTATCTTGCGACACTTTTTAGGTGGAACAATAGTCGGAACTACCTCTGGTATTTTGTAGAGATGACCCCCCAAAGTAACAATGACACTATGGGGTCGAGACTCATAAACAGCATGGCGCTTCCACATATATGGTTGGCCCAAGAGAACATCACAGACATCCAATGGGGCAACATCACATAATACCTCGTTCTTGAAGGGTTGGATGCCACATGACAATCAACATTGCCGGCTGACACAGAGATCTCACCCTTGGTGAAGCCACCCGATGTTGTATGGTTGTGGGTGTGGTGTTGTTGACAATCCCAACTGTTTGACGACCTCTGCTGAGATGAGGTTCTTCTAGCTTCCGCTATCAACAATAAAATGCAGTGGGGTCCCCTTCACCCACATATGTGAATGAAAAAGGCGCTCCCCCTCTTCGGGATCTGTTGGTTGTTCTGGTTGAATTTTTGTGGTTGCGACAATAGTAGTGGGGTATGCGTCAATGATATGTCATTTACCAGTATTTTCAGAATCGGATTCTGTATCAAGGTTCATCTCCTTGTCTTTGATCTCAATCACCAATGACTTTTTTGAGCGACATTCATCGGTGTTATGCCAGGGGCTTTTGTGGAAATCGCACCATTTTCGGGTGTCCTTCTTTGTCTTCCTGTGACCCTTCTTTTCCCGTGTCTTGGACTGGTTTTCGGGAGACAGTTTGTTAGGGTTGTCTTTGTCATACTTTGGTTGTTGCGGATTTACAGATCCAAAATCTCGTTTGTTCTGGTGCTTAAATTTCTGCTCGATTTTAACAGCATATCGATAAGCATCACCGAGTGATGAGATGTCCAGAAAATCCATTTCAGTCTGGATGTATCTGTGTAGAGCTCGACGGTATTTCAGAACCAAATGTCACTCGGACTCTTTGATACCCAGCTTGGTGCTCAAGGTATGAAAGGTATTGGTGAAATCTGGAACTATTTGGCCCCTCTCTTTCCGCAGTGTGGTCCATCTCATGTACTAGTCCTCATAGTTTCCAACAGGGTAATACTATTCCTTTACCGCATCCACAAAAAAATCCCAAGTGGAATCGGCCCCATATATTTCAGACTCCTCTGTGGAACTCTGCTCCTAATAAGTTTCCCACCAATGTTTGACATGGAGAGCTTTAAGGAGTGCGAAGGTGATCTTTTCTTTGTCGGAAAATTTGTGAACAGAGAAATAACCTTCTAGCAGATTTAACCATTTTTCTAGGGCTTATGCATCTATCTGTCCTTCAAATACAGGAATATCAAAATTAACTTGTACCTTGAAAGACGAGATGCCTCCAAAGTGGCCGCTTGATAAAGATGCGCCTGTTGCTATTGGCGGGCGTTGAAGGATATGGAAAAAATTCTTCATCATTTCGTCCCTTTGTCGCATGAGATCTTGCTCAAGCAACAGACTGATAGGATCGCCTGCTCCGTCATTTTTCTTTTCTTCCGCCATTGAGGGTTTCTTGGGTGTGCGAGAGCGATTGTCCTCAAGAGAGACAAGCTCGAGACCCAACTTGCTATACTTGGACCTCGTCGGGGACATGCATTGAAAAAAAAGGATCAAGAACAGCCTGCTCTGATACCACTGATCCAGATTATTTTTGGCACGAAATGAGAGCGGAGATATAATAAAGAAATGCACAGAGATATCGTGTATATCCAATAATATAACAGAAATATACCAGAGATGCACCCATAAACACAGAGATACAGTAATACACGATTTCTATTAATGAAAGAAATGTACAGAGACTGTAAAAATACAGAGTGAAAGACTCGCTAGCATGGTGGCAGCTTATCTCTAAGAAGAGATGTGACGACTACTCGCATTCCCAAGAAGATGATTACAATGAGGCTCTGTAAACCTTTTTTTTACAATAAGCAGGAATGCCAAAAACTCTAGACATCCAAAAACCTAACCCTAGGAGATGAAGCGCCAAAAGTCATGTGGACCTCGTTTGGGTAAGTGAGTACATCAACTTCCCGGGGTCGTAACTTTTGCATATGATCTCCATTTTAGGCGTGTGATAGATTGTTGGAAAGGTATCATCAAGGAGATTTATTTTGGGGGATCAATTATATCTTCAACTATCATTGAGAACCTCGATCTCGAAAAACCTTCATTTGGGCCCTCAAAATGGCCCCGAAAGTTAAAACCTGCTAAAAATAGTAAATTGCCAGAAAACTATTTTGAGCCAGTCGGAAAAGGTGGGTGGCCATTGATATCCACCTGGACCAATTTCGGTGATGACTGGTCCACAGGTTACAGGGCCACAGATGTCAGGATCACAGGTTATTGGTCCACAGGTTTCAGGATCAAGTTCTCCAGATTCTACTTTAGGGACAGAGTCTTCAGGTGATGGGGTTGAGCAGGGAGAGTCCCCTCCACGGGACACTACTTCAGAGAGGAGGAATCCCAAGTGGCTTCATGATACTTTGAGGGAGGCACAGGGTTCAGTGGGGAATCCCAGGCAGGCTGTGGGGGAGAGTAAACCTCCCGAGAGATTTTGCAGCGACATTGCGATGGTGAGAAGCATCAGGGAGTCTGAGCCTTCCAATTTTGAGGAGGTTGCTGGTAAACAGGTTTGGAGAGATGCCATGCTAGAAGAGTAGAATTCCATCATGAAGAATGATGTTTGGGAGATTGTTCCTAGACCTGAGGGGAATTCGGTGGTGACTTCCAAGTGGTTATATAAACTAAAGTATGTTGCATATGGAAACATTGAGAAGTACAAAGCTCGATTTGTGGATCGAGAGTTCTCACGGGTTGAGAGAGTTGATTATGATGAGACCTTCGCTCCGGTTGCTAGATATACCTCGATTAGGTCAGTGATCTCTATTGCAGAAAAGATAGGTTGGAAGATCCATCAGATGGCTGTGAAGACCGCATTTATGAATGGTCTCATACAGGAGGAGGTGTACATTGAGCAACCATTGAGATTTGAGGTGCATGGGAGATACTCTCGTGTGTGCATATTGAAGAAGGCATTGTATGGGTTGAAACAAGCTCCCAGAGCTTGGTATTCTAGGATTGATGCCTACTTGCAGTAGTTGGGCTTTGAGAAGAGTGAGGCGAATCCCAACCTATACTTCATTGTGGTTGGAGAGAATCCTCTCATACTCTTTCTATATGTTAATGATATTTTCATTAAAGGGGCAGAGAGACTCATCACTAGTTGCAAGGAGAGCCTTGATTTAGAGTTTGAGATGACTGATATTGGATTGATACATTACTTTTTGGGATTGGAGGTTTGGCAGGAGCCTGGACACATCTTCCTAGGACAGGGGAAGTATGTTTGTGACATTCTGAGGAGATTCCAGATGGAGGATTGTAGGCCCATGACCACTCCCATGATTACTAACTGGAAGAAGATTCATGCTTCTGAGTCATGGTTGGTTGATTCCACTTTATATCGTCAATTGATCGGTTCATTGATGTATTTGGTCAATACCAGGCCAGATATTTGTTTTGTTGTCAACACTCTTAGTCAGTTCATGGTGGAGCCTAGGAGAGTGAATTGGGTGGCAGCAAAACATGTGCTCAGGCATCTTTATGGTACAATGGATTATGGTTTGGACTATCTGAGAGGGGATGAAGTTTGATTGGTGGGCTATACAGATTCAGATTGGGCAGGATGTGTCAGTGACCGGAAGAGTAATTTTGGATGTTGTTTTAGATTGGGCTCAGTAGTGGTGTCTTGGTTCAGTTGGAAGCAAAAGTCAGTGGCTTTGAGTTCTGTAGAGGCTGAGTATATGGTTGTTAGTCAAGCCAGTTGTGAGGCTCTTTGGCTTCGCAAGTTTTTGGTGGGATTTTTTGGTGTGTAGTTGAGGCCCACTTTGATTTATTGTGACAATCAGAGTTGCATTAAACTCTCTGAGAATCCAGTTTTTCACGACAAGTCTAAGCACATTGAGATTTTTTATCACTTCATCCGGGATTATGTTCAGAGAGGAGAAGTTGAGCTACAGTACATATCTGCAGATTAGCAGGTTGCAGACATACTCACCAAATCCTTAGGCAAAGACAAGTTTGTATTCTTCAGGGACAAGTTTGGAGTGGTGAGTAACACTTTCCTCGATAAGAAGGAGTGTTAAAAATAATTAAAAAGTACCTAGGCAAGTGTTTCTCATCACCTAGGCGCCTAAGGGGTGAGAAATGCCTAATGTGGACCCTAGTCATTTAATTTGTGAGAGACAAATTAAAAGGTGACTTTTTGGACTTAGGGAAAGTGGGTAACTTAAGTGACTTTATCTCCATCGTTGATCTCATCCAATCTCCACCATTAGATTGAGAGACTCTTCACCTTCCCTCATGAGGTTGATTAGGGTAGAGGGTGCACCCATTCTTGGGTTGTTGAGCATTTTGAGAGATCAAGAATAGAGGAGGTCGAGCTTGAGAAACGAGGCCACATTTGCAGAGCTAAGGCATGCATTTCAAGGCAGCAAGCTAGCATGCATTTCAAGGCAAGGGTACAACATTTAATAGAGGTCGTACAGTACAGAATTCTAGAGGTCGTACAACCATTTTTATGCACAGAAATCGAGAGGAACAACAACACATTTCCCAAGGAGTTTGGCATGCATCCCAAGGCTGTCGAATTTGTTTTCCTTACACAAAAATCGAGGTACCTTTTGGGCACGATTTTCTGTAGAGAAAATCCATACAGTCCGTACAGAAATTGGCACAGAAATCAAGGTCCATACAACTCGGGTTGCTAGTCACATTTTCCAAGGAAAGGGCATGATTTTCGAGGTGTCATTACTGTTGTAATTTCCATATAGCAAACTCAGAAAAGTGTGCACAAATTTTGAGACATTTTGTACAACATTTCAAGCTGAGGAGGTGGTACAACAGTACGGATTTTTGGCACAGAAATCGAGGACCTATTTCAGGATTGTTCAAAATGAGTTTTTCTGAAGAAATTCTGAGATAAGTTTGTGTAATTTCTGAACATGAATATGTTGTAAAAAGAAATTTCTCTGAAGCTCACAAATAATAAAAATTCCCTCTCTCACTGGTTTTCCCCTTGTGGGTTTTTTCAGGGTTGTTGTTAGACCAAAAATCTCTGTGTAAATTTTCTAAATATTGTGTTGCTGATATATTTTATTTTCTGCATCAAAATTTGTTCAAAATACTCATGTTTCAGTTCTGAAAATTTGTTTATATGTTGAGTTTATTTGGTTGTCATAAAACTGGTTTTGGGCATTAAACATTGATTGAAAATCAGCGAGACATGAAACTGGGTGGGGTCTGAAATTTTACATTTCAAACCCCAATTGGAAGATTGTCTTGTTGGTTGTGACCTTTGTCCTGATGTATCTCTGAAATTCCATCCCTCTTGAGTCTAAAATTTCAGTTTGTATTACTCTAATGTTTCTTTTCCACAATGCCACAGGTCTAACCAAAATTTAATGTTCCAAGTGAAATTTATAGTAACTTTACCAAAACTTGTTGATTTTTGACCCTTTCGAGAGAGTGAACTTGTATGGAGTTCCACATGACCAATATTTCATATTTTTCGCTGAATTTTTTACCTACAATAATATGGTTTGTCTTCTTTCCAAAGGAACTAGTGGCACTCAAATTGGACTTACCAAGCTTCAAATATGTCACTTCTACCAAGAACACACATTTGAAAATAGTTTTAGGACTAGTCAAATAACCCTAATTTCCACAGCCTATCTATCAGAAAGTAAAACACTCAAAAACCTGAAATTTATATCACCAATACTTCGCTATGTTCCCTTAGGATCCTGAAAATTATACAGTCTGAACCTTGCTAGAAAAAATTATAGCTAAAATTACAAGATGACTCATTTGAAACTAATTTCAAGAATATTCATAAACCCTAACTTCCACAAGTTATATCTCAGAAAGTATAATGAACCAATACCTAAAAATTCTACCAAAATTACTTCACTCTATCTCCTCAGGATCCTGAAAATTTCATAGTCTTAAACCTTGCCAAAAAAAAGCTATAGTGAAAATAATTCCAAGATAACTCGTTTGAAACTGATTTCAGAAGTAGTCACAAACCCTAACTTCCACAGGCTGTATCTTTGAAAGTATAATGAACAAGTACCTAAAATTTTTACCATACGTACTTCGTTGTGTCTCCTCTCTATCCTAAAAATTCCAATGTGAAACTCCAAAAAACAGTTATACTGAAAATTCCAAGATGACTTGTTTGAAGGAAAAAAACTCTAAGACCATATGCTCTGATACCAAATGTTATGCATCAAAAGACCAAAATAGCATAAAGAGAGAGAGAGAGAGAGGTAACTCCACACCTTGATAAATATAGAAGAATGAATGTGAAGCCTCTTTGAGGACGCAACTTCCTTTTACAATAGAAAAATGTACAAGATGAGATAATGTTAAAACTAGGTCTCCTTGGTGTGTGTGTGTGTGTGTGTAGGAGACCAAGGGTATAATTACAATTAAAAGGTCTAGCCGACAATACTAACATAAAAATAGAATTACAACAACTCAACATCTAAGACTTTACATGAACATCTTACATGGGGCCTTATGCTTAACATGGGGCTTTGTCTAGGGGCTTGACACAAGGTTGTCCATTCTCTCCACTAGTATACATTTGTATGGTTGAGTCTTTAAGTAGAAGATTAGAGAAAGAGAGGATCCCTGGAATCCTGAAGGGGATATCAATTGTTTGAGTCAAAGAACTAAGCCACTTACAATTTGTTGATGATACCCTACATATGGTGGGTGCCTCTGTAATCATAGCTAAGAGTTTAATGTTGATATTGGATCAATTTACGAATGTGTCGGGATGCAAGATCTGTAAAAAAAAGTAATATATGTTGATGGAATTCCCTTCCACGGTTGTTACAAAATATAGCTAGAGCCATAGAGTTTACTTGTGTGCTCCAATGTTTATTGTTTAGATACTTGGGAATTCCTATAGCTCTCAAGTATCTAAGGTAGTGGATCGGTAGTCTATTTTCTAGAAAATAAAATGCTAGATGCAATAATGGGGCTCCTAGTGATTAAAGCCAGTAGGGGGCATAATGGTTTTAATCAAATCAATTTTTTCAACCCTGCCCATTTACCCATGATCTACTTTGTTGGCTCTAGTAGGAATCATGCATGAGATTGCAAAAGAGATCTAAAAGTTTATTTGGAAATGGGATAAGACAAACACTAAAAAGTTTCATCTAGTAAATTGGAACATAGTGCAAGCACTGCTCGAAAAAGGAGATTTGGATATCAAGGATCCTTTGTATATGAGTTTAGTGTTGGAAGAAAAAATATTGTGGACACTAGTATCTAGGAGAAAAGGATGGTGGAAAATGTTGCTTCATAAAAAATATGTGCAGGCCAATAGGCTAAGAAGTTTGGACTCTCTAACCCCATAGGTAAGAGGTTCTCCCATATGGTGTTTATATAAAGTTATAGCCTCTATTGTCCAAAATCCTCTATTTTGGGTTCCTAGTAATGGAAAGCAAATTAGAATTTGGGAAGATCGGATCCTAGGGCAGCTGACATTAGCTCAAATCCATGAGTTAAATGGAATAAAAGATTAGTTGCAGACCTAAGAAATTCATACTCTATGATTTGTCTCATACATCTGATAATTAGAAGAAAGTTTTGTCCCCATGTAACCCGCTCATGGCTCAATTACTTTCCCAGGCTTCAATCATTCACAAGGGGTTGATTCTCTCAGCAAATAGATTCAAGGTTCTAAATGTTGTGGTCCTCATGGAGAATCTTTTTCAATCAGGGATGGATATGCTCTAAAGAAATCTTAGAAAAAAATTCCTCCTCAATCTGCAGTTTGGAAAATTGTTTGGGGAGGGGATTGCTCACCCTAAGTGAGAATCTTATGTTGGACAATGGTGAATGGTAAAGTGTTAACTGCAAAGAACCTGAAGAGATGCATAATTTAGAGTTCCTCAAGATGTTCGTCGTACTACATGGAAGAAGAGACCACTGAGCATCTATTTATGGAGTGTGAATATACAAAGCATGTATGGTCCCTCGCCTTTGCAGAACTCAAAAGAAACATTAATATTCCATGGGATTGGTGAAAAATGTTCCAATCATAGTATAAACATTGCCGAGGCACTTTAGTGAATACACTGTGATTGAAAAGGGCTTGGTTGGCAATGCCAAAATTCCTCAATTGAATGGTTTTGCTTGCAAGAAATAGAGCAATTTTCAAGCAAGAAATCCTTACCCTAAGAGTAACAGCATTTCAATTACTAGGACTTCTCCATGAAATGATCCTCTAAAAGGGTGTTAAGTGGATCAATGTCATCACACTAGAGGTTGAGGGATGGTTGTGGATCAAAGATTTATTGATGGAGAGAATAGAACCTCTTAGAATGAAAATGGGTAGACCTCAAAAACTCACTTCCCGGGCAATTCTAGTTTGATAGAGAGTCTTAGTAATGGCCACCAAAGCAAAAGTCACATATTCTATTTTTTGACAAAGCTTTGAAAGTCAATCCGAGGGAAGCAAGCATGGAGGAATCATCTTAGATCCGGAAGAAAATTAGGAATTAATCTTTGCATGACGGGTCGATGTCGCCACCATTAATGAGATTGAGGCAATGGCACTATGTCCAGGGTTGTCATTGCTTAACTCTAGAGGGATAGACCATATCATAGTGGTGGGAGACTCTAAAATTATAATCAAACATATGCGCAACCATTCGATCCCAGAAGATATGTCTGGTTAAGCTCAATCACAGGTCTCAAGAACTAGTGGAAAATTATGAAAAAACTAAGTTCTTTCAGGTTATCTGAGCTCACAACTCCTTAGCAAACTTAAAATCCAATCAAGCAGTTTCATTAGAGGTTAGAAGGATTAAGATAAATGGGGGGGTGGTTGATCTCGTCCCACCTTCCATTAATTATATCCCCATAACCAAAGTTATCATGTATTCAATGGAGAGTGACAAGTGGAAAAACTCTTGCTTGGAGAATCGACAAGCATTAAATCCCCATGACCAAGTGTACTCCCCTATGCATTCTTGTATGTGTTAAGCTCTAATATCACAACGAAGATGGGATGGAGGTTTGAATGTGAATTTAATATTTTAGTTTTTGGGACCCTGCTTAATATCATCTTCTTGGTGATCGTAGCGGGTCGAAGGGGCATGAGTTATGGTGGAGTCCCTCCCTGTAAGGTCGAATTGGTCTCTGAAGGCATCTTGGAGGCTATAGAGAAAACACTAGGTTTTAAGGAATTTGGCGTAAGTAAATTGAGCCTTCTGAGTTGGGAGTGTTTTAAATTCAGAGCTAGAAGTAATTGAGTTGAAGGTATTAGATCCATGGTCGACTTCCATTGTCGCTTTGACCATTGTTTGCTCTAGGAGACCACAAATTTGAGAAAGGGTACGAGGAGAGGTAGACGCCAAGTGTCTGAGTTAAAATGTTTTATCTCTATGAATCAGAAAGTGAGAAAGATGAAAACAAGATTGGGAGTATAAGGCAGCCTTGGAAACATAAGCCCTTAACCGGCATATAATTAGTAATTCTCTCCAGTTGGAAGAACAAAGTAAAAGAGAAAAAGAGATCATAGTACTCATGAAAAGTCACAACAAAAAATAGGAAGCATTGGAAGCAAAATTTGTCTCTTTGCATGATATGGTTATTGGTATCAAAAATATATATATGAAGCATTGGAAGCAAACTTTGTCTCTTTGCATTATATGGTTACTGGTATCAAAAATTGTAGGTGGTGTGCATTTTCCAAAGGAACCTCGCAATCCTCAACTCCCCTTCCAAATATTTCCATTGGTTCAATTCAAGAAGAAGCAAGCTAGGTGAAAGAGGATACAGCAAAGCCAAGGCCCGGTTGGTGTCATGCAAATGGCACCCACTGAATACATTGTCGATTCTCGAGTTGGTAATGGAACTAACTAAAGACATTGTCAATTCTCGGGTTGGTATAAGCAAGAAGCCCCCAATGCAAGGTTTCATGCAATCATAGGTATTTGTAATGTTTTGCAAAACAGTGGCAGTATTTAAGTTGAGTCCATAGGTATAATTCTAGGAAAGCAACGTTATCTCGACCTATTGCGTAACAATTTTGAAATTTTGGGACATTTTGAAGCACTAGTTTTAATCTTGTTCTTTTTACTTTGTAGTAACTTGGTGTATGGTTCTGCTGCAGCTAACTTTTAATACAAATTACACTAGTTTCTATTAAATATTAATAATAACTTTCAAATACAAATTATACATGTTTCTATTAAATAAATAATAATAATTTTCAATCATGTGTTGGTAGGTCAAACTTCTTAACAATTTATATACATGCCAAATTGATTATGGCCAAATATGGAAGCTGAAGCACCATTTTTTTACTATCACAGAGTCAAAAATAGAAAAGGCAGCTGAAGCACCATTTTTTTACTATCACAGAGTCAAAAATAGAAAAGGCATCCTTTAAGGAATAATCTTTTGTAAATTTTAATTATCTCAATTAAAACATGTTAACCTACTAGAAATCTAGTTTAGGTTTTTTCTTCTTGAAGCTTTTAGAACCTTGAATAATTAGTGTCACCCACTCAACGCTAGGGCTGGATTGCAGTGGCACCAAGGATAAGAACTATGTTTGTCGCCCTACCAGCATGCTTAAGCGACGATGACAATCCCCTCATTTCAGAGGGTTAAACATATTATATGCTTTGGGGTGCTTAAACCTTGGTGGGGAATATCACCAAGTCCTCTTGACCAACCAATTAAGCCCCGATGGCAATCTAGTTTAGTTTTACTTTACTGTTTCATTAAAACAAAATATCACTAACCTAACCCAAACCTAAGATGATTAAAATCATTTCATCAAGACTCAAAACAGAAAGGTCACACGAGAAATGCCAAAACAGTCCACTGAAAACTAGTGGAAAAATAAGGGATAAGAGAACAACTCAGAAATTTCCTATTTTCCATCATTTCTAATTATTGTTTCAAATAGATGTCTAGCCCAAGTGTCTTACTCGTTGATCATTGGTGATTCCTGATTATATAACCATATTCCATGTTGTTTTGGGAACACATCATTGCAAACACATACATTGACAAACTTACACGAGACTTAACATCATTTGTAACGCATTTTAAAAGTCCACTACCCCTTAAATCTACTTGTAGAGCTCATACATTGCATGTCAACGTACTTCCAGACCCTGGCATCATTGCAAACACATACATTGACAAACTTACACGAGACTTAAAATCATTTGTAACGCATTTTAAAAGTCCACTACCCCTTAAATCTACTTGTAGAGCTCATTGCATGTCAACGTACTTCCAGACCCTGATCTTTTACCAATTTGATTTTAATTGAAGGGAATTTCACACCGATTTCCATTGAATTGTAGTCTCAGGGATCGGTGATAGAAAAGGTAATCCTTGATGTGCAACACAACATAGATTTCCTTCTTACCATTTAAAGGAAGGTCATTCCCAACGAACTCACAAGCCTTTCACTGCATATGATCAAACACATTAATCATTCACACTGAGCAAGGAAAAGGGATGCATAATTGCCAAACCTCCCGTCCTTTCACATTCTAGTAACATGATAATCAAAATACAATTTGGCAACACTCAACCAACAAATGGCATGTTCATATGAAAAAATTGACATGAGGTAGTTGACTTTCATAAAGTTGACACTTTTGTTGTGGCAACTTACCATTTTGATCGGGAAACTATTCATATGCCATGGAAGTGACTAATTAGCCAAGTTGTAGGGGTATGTGTACTCACTATGTACTTGAACCAGACAGCCTGACTGGGCCTAATGGTTAAGAACATGTGTTTCCTCTTAAGAGATCACAGGTTCAAATCCAGAGGGGGGTAGGATATGTATACCTTCGTAGACTTTACCAATCAAATCGCTGGGCGGAGGAGGGTCCCTTGTCCCACAAACAAAGGGGTCTCATACACCAAATTTGGTGTGCTGGTTTGGCCGTGACCTTAAAAATAGATTATTATTATTATTATTATTATTATTATTATTATTATGTGTACCCCAAAACCTGAATAGAGTATTCCAAGGGTGATTTCCGCATGCAAAAAATTAGTTTTTAAACTTAGAAAAACATAAAATATTAAAAAAAAAGGTAAGCCCCTGCTCCAAAACACAGACCATCTTTTCCCAGCCACTCATGAACTCAACAGCACAAAAAGACACTTCATTTTCAAATTGAAGGGAAATGGTGCAACAGTGAAGAAGAAGAAAGATAAAAATTTTGGTGCCATTTTTCTCACAGCAAATTCATGTAAAGCAATAGGCAGTGCAGAGGTTTCATTTTCAGAAATGTCATTAGGCAATTTTTAATGTATTTGGTTTAAAAATTGAGCGCTGTTAATGGGAATGCTCAAGTTCAATGTTTTTCTGATCATTGTATGTCATGATTGTCCAATTTTGAATGAGAATTTCAATCCCTAAATCATTAATGTCAAACTGTCAAATGGGTAATGGCAAATGCTTGACTTTGAGGTTGAAAATCGAATGATCTGAATGATGATCTTGAATCTTATCTCAAAAATGAATATGAAACATTGTTGATCTACATTTTCGGTGAATTCTTTTTATTTATTTTATTTTTCATTTATATAAAATTTTATAAGTATAACCTTGACATGCCCCTCTCCCTTTTTCAAAAGTGTGGCACCCAAAGCCCATACCCAATAATAATTCGTTTACTTCACTAATAACTGTCTTTATTCTCTATTCAAAATTACAAGCCACAGAGCATGATGCTGATTTTTGGAACTTTCCTACAACAAAACTAAATTGAAAACAGTAGAACTCTAATGTGCAGTAACCTGCTCATCAGAAACTTTCCTACAACAAAACTAAATTGAAAACAGTAGAACTCTAATGTGCAGTAACGTGCTCATCAGAAACAAACATGACCAACAATTCTGTTTACGAAGCATCAGATAGCAGATATCAACTCATTAGTTCTCAATTGGGTTAGCTTGGGTGGTTGGAAGGAGTGACTGTCATCCTCCCCACCCAGGCTCAATTCCCACAAGCGACTTGTTGAGCTCTTGAAGAGTATTTCATTGTAATGGCGTTGAGCCTCATTGTTGACCGGCCTTGTGCCCTGAAGATTCTGGGATTTACCCTGGGTACCATCCTCAAAATGAGAAGTACTAGGGGATTTTCCCAGGCTTTGTAACCTGAAAAAAAAATATCAACTCATTAGTTGTTACAATGATGATCATGATATACTACATATCATGTCCAAAGAGAGCAAATAACCCCATTGCATTCCAATAAAATTGCAGTTTTTTTTTAATCTATCATTGCACCATCATCCACTATAAATTGCAACCATGGGATCGCCATTGAAACATATTCAATTCAAGAGAATACAAATTTAAGATAATTATCTCTTCCTGTTCTCTCAATAAGCAGTACATAGGTGCTTCCAAAAGCCCATCTCTTGGCTCTATGTAGTAAGCAACTATCTGAAAAATCGTAACTATATAAAACAGAGACTGCCAACCACACAAAATCTTTACTATTCAAATCATGACAAGAATGCATGCCCTATAATGAAGAATTTCAGCCAAATGTCATTTTTGCAAATATTCAATATTTTTGTAGAGAACAAAGGAACTATGAACCTGTAAATTTGCGAATATTTACAGTCATCCAAGTCATTTTTATTTATTGCAGATAGCTGGGCAAATTTCTTAGCATGTTGTCTGGATGAAAGGAAATAACATGCTGCAGAAAACCCTACGTGATAATGCTTAAAACAATGCAAAACACAATCAAGATTCAAAACTCCTCTCTATTTTTCAAACTTCGTCAATGGCTCTCCTCAGATACATGATCATCACTCCGTAATTCACCTAGCACCATTGACACACTACCCAACTCCCCATCTGGAATACCACCGTTTCGTATTTTGTTTATATGTTTGCCCTACATGTAGTGCATGAGGTCCACTAAGCATTTTTTTATTTTTATTAGGAAGCAAAATAAACCCTAGCTTATGTTACTTGACGGACTGAGAATATTATTTGCTAGTCATCAGCCATAGCTAAAGCTGTAAGAGGCTATGACTTGCAATGCGATTGTCATCAATTCAACCAAAAAATATTACTCAAGCAAAATCTGGTATTATTTTTTACAACTAGAGCTGTAAGACATTAAACTAAACTGATTGTCATCTGTTCAACCAAATGAATTACTTGAGAAAACTCTGATTCTTTTTAAAACTAGAGCTGTAAGACATTAAACTTACCTGATTGTCATCTGTTCTACCAAAAAATATCACTTGCAACAAAATAACATTTTCTTTTAAAACAAAAAGGAAAAATCTGAAGCAGGTTGGAAAAAATTGCACTTGATTTACGGCAATTTATATGCCACTATGTCTGCAGTTGACTCTCAATTTAGTGCATGTAAATATTTGAACTGAGTTAACAAACTCAAATTGAAGCCCTATGCTCATGTATTACAGAATTAAATTAAATAATAGATACAAAATAATCTTAAGATCATTTTTTATGCTTAAATACATAATTTCAAGAAACAGGAAAGAATTCTCAAGTAAATGCTAAACAAAAATCTACAAGAAGAATAGATCCTAAATCTTCAGTTCTTATTTCTAAAATTTCACCAGTAAAACCACAATGGCACTAACCACTCTCGATAAGGATGAAAAGAAATAATGCTTTATCTAACAAACAACCATACACAAATGAATGTCGGAATTGAACCATTAAGCAACTCATATTTCAAGATCTATGTATATTAGTGTAGCAACTTCTACATGAATAAAAGACAAAAATTGATACGCATTTCCCTGACAATCATCAATGAATCTCAATATAATAGAGTTTTATACATTATTTAGACAATATTAAATGACTGTTTCTGACGTTATGATTCAATTACATGTCTAAAAGCATCAGAGAAACCGGGAAAAATTGGAAATACATAATTTGACACTATAAGCTTCATACAAAGCTTAAGCTTGTCGTGAATAATCAATAGCGATATTTATAAGGATTAGTCAACAGACTTGATCAACACCCCACCAACTAATAACTGGGTGTAAATAGTGTAAGAACGTCGGAACTGACCCATTAAGGAACTCATATTTCAAGATCTATGTATATTAGTTTAGCAACTTCTACATGAGTAAAAGATGGAAAGTGATACGCATTTCCCTGACAATCATCAATGAATCTCAATATAATAGAGTTTAGTACATTATTTAGACAATATTAAATGACTCTTTCTGACGATATAATTCAATTACATGTCTAAAAGCATCAGAGAAACCGGAAAAAATTGGAAATACACAATTTGACACTGCAACCTTGATACAAAACTTATGCTTGTCGTGAATAATCAATAGCAATATTTATAAGGATTAGTCAACAGACTTGATTTGTACCCCACCTGGCACCAACTAATAACTGGGTGTAAATAGTGTAAAGCTCCAAGCTTGGAAATAGCTCTAGAAGAGAGTTTGGCTAATGCTAGTAAAGTTCAAGTCGCTCTAAAAGATTTACAATTGCAAACAATATTATGCAGTGTCAAAACTTACAACATCAAGATACCAAATCCAGCTGCAATTTGCAGTTTTAAAATATATTGTATTTTGACAGGCAGAGAATAACACACAAGTGGCACTTTTTATCACATCAAAATAGCGAGTGTTTACACCTCCATATGATTGTTATTGAACATCATCAATTTTCATCTTCATAAACTACAGGCACCACCAACTCAGCAAATCACATGAAATGGTTTCCCAAGAACATTAAAATCCCCTCATTGATCATAATACAATCTTGGCCACTAGCGCCCAGTTTTCGGTCTCTTCATTCCAGCATTGTTAAAAGGAGATACACTTCCACTCATGTGAGGACTCTCCTCTCTTAAAGTACCATTCAGCATTGCCAATTCTCGTAACTGTTGCTTTTTGAAAAAATCATGAGACTCGTCCTGAAATGTCAATCAGTATGTAATCAGAGAAATATAATAAAAAACAAATGCCAAATAGAGGGAAAAGACTGCATCTGAACAAAACAGGCAGCAGCATTGATCTCACAGTTTCAACAAAGCTGGTAGAGTTTCACGAGTTATTTCAACCAAGAAACAAGAAACATATCCCTGAGCTGAAAAACTACATCTATATAATATAAGCAATATTATTACCACAGGCTTCAAAAGATCATCTATAATTTCAAAAGCTTGTTTCATCCGAGCATCAATAATGTTGGAAGGTAATTCAGCCTCGATCAATACATGCAGAGGTTCATTCAAGTGCTCATAACCTGGCTTATCCTTCAGTTTTTCCTCCTACAAACAAAAGAAAAAGAAATTATAATAGGAGCTATGAAAACACCACTTTTATATTTGGTCAAGCCCAAGAGAGGAAACAACTATCCGATACTCTTAAAAGTGTACATCTAATTTACACAGTAGAAAAATTAGTAGAGCTTTCAAATAGTAAAAATAAGTGCCGTGTCTATGAAGTTGTTAGTATTTGCATAATTTGACAGAACGTAATGATTTCACAATTATAGAACACAAGTACAACTGGTAATGTAAAAAGTTAAGCAAGCAAAGATTCTACAACTCTTGATGAAACTTTGAAGAATAGGAAGCAATCGTCCTAATCTCCTTTTTAGTTACATTTAGTGGCTTTAAATCCCTTTTCTGACAAACATTCTAAATGCTTTCTTACCCCTTGATTCCATCAATGTTAATAAACTCTGAAGGTCCTAAGTTATAATATAGATATGTGTCTGACATAAAAGACAAGGTGCAAGCTTTCACTCACAATAGAAGATCTAGGGCTTTAACTCCTCTTCCCAGAAACTAGGTGCCTCTAAATTGAGCTTTGACAATCTAACCTGCAAACAAAATCTACCAAAAGTGCGCCTAGAACATTTGCCACACATAAATAGATTGTGCATAAATGAAATCATAACCTAGACAAGAAGGCACTAGATCCCTTTCATCCATTATCCCCAACTTTTAAACTCCCCCATTTCCTTTAGCTATATTTGTTGCTAAGCTTCCTTTACTCCCACTCCATACTACACAAACTGAGCCTAGTAACCATAGGGAAGCCCCCCTTGACTTAGGTCTATCCTTTGTCTAAAGTGCTGAGGTGTTGGTGGGGTGACAGTGGGCAACCTCCTAGTTCCACAAGTCTCCCTCTAGGTGTTGGAAACTTTCATCTTTGGGTGTGAGATTGTATGGTAACAGACCTCACAGAAGAAAGTATCAATACTTGTTTCTTTGAATCCAAGCTCGTTACTTTATGCATGAGCCAGGAGAAGAAGATGCTCATATTCAGACAAAATTACCTAAGACTACATGTCAATGAGAGATTAAAAGAACTCTATGTTTCCCAAGTCGAGCCCTTGTAACTGAAACTCAATAGTCAAGGCAGTACAGTATATATAGAAATGGAAAATATGCAAACCAGAAGAAAATAATTTCATTGCAAAAGGGCCATTGTAATATGGACGAAATATGATTCCACACTTCTACTCCATTGATAGGATGGGACATGGGAATAATTATACAAACAGGAGAAAGCATTCAAAGGATTGAATAATGCTACCAATAGTGGAAAGAATTGAGAGTATGGAATATAGGAACAATGCTACTTATACTAGAAACTTTCCCCACCGAGAAAGGTTCTAACTCAAACAAAGCAGTGATTCCCCACCATGCAAGCCCTCATACATTTCGAAGGTCTAGATTCATACAATCTGACAGAAGCAACTGGTTCTGCATGAGAAATAATAATACAATTCCAATCATTAAGGGAAAAGGGTGCTACAAAACATTTTAACAGGACTAGTATTTATCTTTACTCTGCATTATGCTATCCTTCCAAGTATCCCAAAGCAGATAACTGAATTCATATTCGGTAGATTTACTCTAAAATGTTCCTTCCCAAGAGTAAGCACCTGGCCTCCCAGCTTCACGTGTGTCTTGTCTTCCTAACATGAAACATATGAAAAGAAATGAGTTGCAACTGATTATATAACCTGCTTTATCCCTTCTATCCTGGATACAACATGATGCCAGCCATAGATAGGGAACATTGTATATGTTCAAATACAAATTTGATACTCCAAAAGGTTGTTGTTTAGTTCTGAGAAATGAGCATACATATGCAACACAAACCCAAAAGCCACTCAACATGTATAGAAAATTTGGAACTTTGAAATTTCCACCTCAGAATAGGCCACAGATCAACATAGAGATTTCATCACCAAAGCTGAATCTGATTTCTTCAGAACCTCTGCAAGAAAGTCCAGATCCACTAAACTTCACTTCTAGGTAATCTCAGAGTGTAGGCACCGTAAATACATCCCCATTAAATATATTCAGCAGCCCTGAGGGCTATATCTAATCAACAACTGGAATCTATATTGATTGACAATACTAATAAAACAACAATATACCAGATCTGAGAATTATAAAAGTGTTTGCCAAATCAGCAAAGCAATCAACCCAATCTGCCCACTAAATCAGCCCCAAAAACTCAGCCATCAACAAGAGGAAACTTGTCTGAAAATTCAGATCTGCAACAATAAACTAGGACAGCAATCAATTTACTTCTTATTTACAATAAAGAAGACTGCAGTACAATACCTCACCTTGTCACAAGCTGGTATACACAAGTCCTTTCAGTTCATCCCAAGAAAAGACTCCACAATACTTCCTGTTACACCTCATATTGTATGAGGTTCCACATTGTGATTTTTATCACATTGGTAAAGTTTGACGCTGGAACCTTAGAGCTTTTGATGAACTTGGGGATACACACCTTCATAGAGCTTCTTCTCTCCTTTCCTTTTGATCATTTGATGCGGACATTTTGGTGGAGGATCTTCACTTCTCTTCTTGATGGATGGTCATGGTTGGTGGTCATATCATGGTTTTCGTGCTACTTTCATGTCTTGCTTGATGGATCACTCTCTTGACACAAGTGCTTGCTACTTCATGCATTACCTTCTTCATGGAGCATCCTAGTGACTAGGTGTGTTGAAGTTATGATGTTGGTTTGTCACAAGGACGGAGTGTTCTACATGATCCTCTTGTGTTGGATGTGTGATGGGGGGCATAGTTGATGATTGGATGGAGTTAGCACTTTCTTATGTTCCTTTCTTCTATGATGTTGCTATGGTGAGGTGATGCATGTTGCCTTTGTGGGATTCTCTAGACATGACCTAGCACGAAATGTGTTTTATAATGTTAGTAGTTGATGTACTTTTTCCTAACTTTCAATTAGAAAGGGGAGATACTACATATATTTTGGTGATCTAGGCTTTTCCTAAGGTTGGATGATGTATTTTGATGTAATCATCCCTTCGTGGTGGTGCGCCCTAGGTTGGGATTTATGTTGTATTGGTATCATGGTGGGGGTTTTTGCTAGGGAGAACATCTTTTATTTGCATGGTACAACACTTTAGTGGAGTGCACCCCTTATTTGGCACACATGTTCATGTTGATTTAATCATTCAATGATTATTTGGAGTTAAACTATGGTTATATCAGAGCATTTGCCTTTCTGCACACATGTTGAGGATGATTTGATCATTCTAGTGGCTATCTATATTGGTGAAGCACCCTACTTCATTTGGCATCTTTTCACATTTGGAGGATTTAATTGGAGGAGGTTTAGGATTCTTGATGGAAAGCTCCCCCTCCTTGCAACGAATTTCAAGGCATACATGTATTATATTACTATTTTGGAGAGGATGGCACACTTTTCTAGGTTGCACCTCCTTTGGTTAGTTAAATATCATTAGGACATGGCATATGGAGGAGTATTTCATTGTTCATTGATGAGTGTAACAACCTTTGCACACTTTTCTAGGGTGCCTTCCTCTTGTGCACATTGCTTTGGGAAAATCAGTTGATGGGTTTGGTAAACAACACATGTTTTGAGCACATGCATTAATGAGGTTAACCACCATTGGCACTCTTCCCTAGGGCACACTTCATGTGGTCAATAGTTTATTACTTATGGGTGGTTTGAAGGGGCCCATCACACATTCTTAGAGGGCACACTCATGTGGAGTTGGTTGAATATTAATTAATTGTTGTTGACTACTTTCTTGCACAAGTTTTGAGGAATTGTAACTACCTTGGAGATGATTTATCTATTTCTTGTGTTGCACATTGGAGAAAGAGACCATGAGGACTCTTTCTATTTTAAGAAGTTGTTGAAGAGCTTTTGACTTCCTTTTCTTGTGGAGCACTCCATCTAATTGGCATCTTGCACACTTATCCATGGAGTTAGTTGGAGCACCCTACCTTGGGACTCACACATGTGGATTGGTAGCACACTTTCTCACAGATCATGTGGACCATTTACTATTTTGAGATGGTGGTTATAGAGCGCTCTCCTAGGGGAGATTACTTTATTGTTTCTTCACTCATGCACCTTGAGCACATCCTCCTATGTCAAAGATATTTTATTGTATTTTTGCATCCATGCATCTTAGAGGGTGCACTTTATGTGGACCTTATAGCATCTTACTTGGTCAATATGCCTATTTTAGGTGATTCACCCTCTCCTGGAGATTTTTATTGTATTTTCCTTCATATTTTTGGATGGGGTGAGTTCTCTTGGAGAGGCTAATGTCCACATACTATTGGATATGGTCAACCATTGATGAAGGAAGGATCTAACTACTCCATTATTATATTATTTCTTTGACTTGTCATGAAGATGGTTAGGGAAATATTGTATTTTATTGTGAGAAAGATGTAGCTACCTTTATAAAAGTGGAGCTTTCTCTCCATTCATTTTGTAATTGGAGGATGGAGAGGTGAGAATGAAAAGTGGTTGAAGATTGGAAATGATGATGTATGGAGTTCCCTTGTATATCATTCTTGAAGACTAATGGAGTGAGGTATTTGATCTATTTTGTGGTATGCTCTTGTTATGCTCTTCAATTTTATTGTTAATCGTGTGCAGGAAACCTCTTGCTATCATTTAAATTTGAAGGCCTATTAATGATATCTTTTCATTTAGGAATAAGGCAATGTGAGGAGGTTCTCCCTCTTGCCTTTTCTTCCTGTTATAATTATGTTTTATTTCCCTTGATCTAATAAACTAGTTGTTGGAATGAAATTATAATTCATCTAGATATAACAGCACTTTCCAATTTCTTTGATGAGTAGCACCCCTAGCTCTCCAAGATCAAGTTTCCATACACTAATTTCCAGCAAACACTTAGGGATAAATTGTATCAAATTAGGCCCTTTTTACCTAAAGTACACACTTTAATGATGAATGTATCAAATAGTTCCTTCATCCATTAGTTGGTGGAATGTGGTAAACTGACCTTTCTACGATATGGCCTACCTCAAAGTAGTTGATTGTGACACACTAGTTCTTTCATTCATGCATTGTTTCATGACTCCATTACCCCAAAAGGTTGGTAGGCATTGGTCACATCATTGTCATTTCCTTGTTCTTCTCATCTTCCTTTCCTTTCTCTTCCATATCCCTTTCCCTATTTCCATTTTCCATTTCCCTATGCTCTACTACAACCATTGTTTTATCAAGGCTTACTCTCCATTTTCACCTTGAGCTCTCACTCCATAGTCTTGATAATCCATATCCTTAGGGAAGCCCCCCATGAGTTGGAGAAGAGCCAAGTTCCAACCATAAGAGAGAGGAAGAGCTACTGAGGTGATAGAGCGTTCTAATTTGCACAAAACTAACACCTTGGTGCTTGGGACTTTACACTTTTTTGGGTGGTAGATTTTGTTGTAACACTTCCCAAACCCTAGTTAGGGTATCACATGCCAATCTCTGCGAACCACAACGTTTCCCGACAAGCTCTACACACTAAACCTTGGAGCTCTAAAACAAACCAACATCATTACAAAAGTTGTTGCTACAAGATTCTTCAATAGCTAGCATCACACTAACTACCAATCTCTAATGGCTCTAAGTATCCACTAAGGGTTATCTCCTCCCTTTTATATACCAAGGTGAAGGAGGCCAACAATCAACTTAAACTAAGTGTACAAGCAACCTACGCTAAGTCAACAAAGCAAATGGCCCCAAATGGAGCACTCCTCTAATTAAGGTGTCCATGTGTCAACATGAAGGTCATCTCAACCCCAATGCGGTGGATCCTCTAAGCAAAGGTGTCCTTATGCCAAGTGCTCCTCAAATTGTGTCTCGAGGGGTTACAATGCCTCTAAGGCTTAGCGCCCTTCCAAGTGTCAAGCTCTCCCCTTCCATGGTAATTGTGCCACATGTGCCAAGCACCTAGGTAGTGTGTCCATAAGCCTAGCACGTCCAACAACTTCCAAAAGACAAGCGCCCCTGCCCTCACATTGATCACAAGGCAGGGCATTCACCCAATATAAGCTCTACAAATGTCAACCAAAACAAAGAGGGGTTAGGAGACCATAACACCCTTCACATCCCATGAAGTGCTCTCCTAGAAAGTATGAAAACACTTTGGAGCAACCAAAAACTAACAACATGGTCACTATTGAAGTAACCATTAAGTGAGCAATAGTTTCTATGACTGTGGCAATTCGGGGGAGGTTGTGATCCAACAACTTTGACAAACGAATCTAACCAAATCCTAAGACTATGCCATAGAACTGAAGAAGCTCAAAGGATGAAGTTCAAGTTAGTGAAACCAACACATTTCAATAACTCACTAAAACCATCTCATCTAGTGTCTCCTATTGATGGTTGTTATCTTGTTCCTCTTACTCAAGTTTTCATAATACATACCAAGGATCACAAAGCCTGAAATAGTGAAAAACTTGCTCTAGTGTTTTATCCTACTTGCCTTAGAACTCCTGCCCTCTTCTAACCAGTATTGCAAATATCAACTATATATCATCGACATCGCAATTCTCTCATGTCAAGGATAATATCGTCTATAAATATCACAATATTTCAAACTTTACAAAATATTGTGATTTTTTAAAGTGTCATGATATATCCTGAAACAATCTCTAGTTCATAAAACAAATCACCAATCAGGAACAAATTGCATATAAATCTGATTTTTCCCTTTTTGGTTCATTTTGAAAAAATAAAAAAGGAAGTGGAAATTTGTTGTCTTCCACCAAGCTAAGTGGAAATTGGGTGTTTTCATCTACATTAGTGGATTTATTGTAGAGTAGGGATTGAATCCCATTCACAATTTCCATATTCCCAGGTATGTGTAACAATTAAGGCATGTTTTTTTGAGATTTTAGATAGGGTTCGCAGTGTCCATTATATTTCCCTCTACTTGTTAATTTTTAATAAGAGATTCACCATTTATTTAGGTACGACTTTTTACTTATAGCATCCTTGTGTGTTGATTTCTATTTCCTTTTGTGCCCTAATTTTAATCATTTCCCTACGAAAAAAGGCTTTCGACCCATTACAAGAATCTGGTCAGCCAACTAAGCCTCATAATCAACAAAAATTGTTTTGCAAGTTGTGAGGAAAGGAAATGACGGGCAAAATCAGCAGGTTGAAATACCATCTTGTAAAAATTTCAGAGCACGAAGTGGGAATTTGTGAAAAATAAACCCCGAACAATATTCATACTACCAATTAATCACTTATTGAAATGGGTATTAAGAAAGAAGGAAGCTTTGAGACTTAAGCTTGTAGTTGGAGTAGTTGCAAGATCCGAGGTAGCCACAAATTTTCCCAAGCAGGGGGAAGTGAGAGCTTCTCCTCTTCCTCGCCTTCCACGATGCCCTCAGTGACATCTTTCTTCATTTCGAGATCTACCACTAGGGCACAACCTTCTATTAGGTCACTAGTTAAAATAAGGGAGAAGTAAGAAGCAAATAAGCTTCTGGGTGATGTTTTCTCTATAGTGACATTCCTTTCACCATTGCCAAGAACAACCCGTCCTACCAGTTTATTTGATGTTGTTCCTATAGTTGGCCCAATGCACAAGGGCCCTACCTATGATGAGTTTAGAAGGCTTATCCTTCAAAATGAAAATCTCGATTACACTCACAGAATAGAGGAGCTTAGGGAATCATGGCAAGTCACTAGTTGCATCTTGATGTCAAACAGTTGGACTAATAGGGAGGGAAAGCACTTCTTAGTTTCTTGGTTAATTTTCCCTAGGGGACAATGTTTATTAAACCTGTCGATGCGTCCACACATGTTAAAGATGTGACATTATCAAGTGAGTTGTTGATGATTCATCCAAGAGATAGGTCCACAAAGTGTTGTCCAAGTCATAACGAATAACACTACTACTTATGAGGTTATTCACAAATTTCTTATTACAAGGTATCCAAACTTGTTTTAGACTCCTTGTGCCACCCATTACATTGACTTGATTTTAGAGGATATGGGCAAATTTAATATATCAAGGATATCATTGAATAGGCTAGAAGCATCACAAAATTTGTATATAATCATGCATCTACTCTTAGCTTGATAAGAATATTCACAAGTAACAAGGCATCAATGAATCCTGCAATCGCACATTTAGCCACTAGCTTCATTTCTCTCCAGTCTCTCCTAACTTGTATGTTGGAGGTGAAGAGAATGTTTCTTTTAGATTAGTTTAATGCTTTATCATTTAGCACTAAACAAGATGGGCAAGCCATACCCAAACTAGTGTCATACCAAGAGAGCTTAGGGAAAGGAGTGGAGCGGAAGAGGTGTGTGCCATTAATGCTCCTTTGGTAAAGGTTCTTAACTTGGCTGATGGGGACAAGTCCACAATGGGATACTTATACAAGGCCATGGATAGGGCCAAGGAAGCCATCCACACCTATTATGAGAACAAGGGAGATGGGGGACATAGAAAGCAATTATTCATAGGGAAGATGATTGATGGTTTATGGAACAATAATGAATGCACTCTATCACCCCATTTCATGGAATAATACACTCCATCTCCCTAAACCTTGCATTCTCTTACTTGTGTGGTTTTAGATTTGATGTTGAGGTTATGTACCGTCATCTATTTAGAGGATGGTGCCATGTTTGCAAGAATGCTCAAATATGTCTAAAGAAATGGAAATACATAGGATGGCCACTAGAACACATGACTTTGAAATGGTTGTTTAGGATAGCAAGACCAAAATCCCAACTAATCTTCATTTTGTTTCAAACTTCAATGTCTCTTCTAGTTCTTTCTTTGTTTCAAATTTCAATGTCCTTTTTTATGTTTCTCTTATTTGTTGTAGACTCTTGGTGGGCAAACTATGGTAGAGTACCCAATTTACAAAAAATTGTCATTTGGGTGCTTAGCCAAACATGTAGCTCTTCAAGTTGCAAGCGTAACTAAAGTGTGTTTGAAAAAGTACACACCAAGAAGTGCAACAAGTTAAAAAAAATTAGAATTAAATTTTTAATTTATTAGAAATTATATTTTATGAACCATCACCCTCTAATTTAGTAGTTCTTCAGGTTGCGAGCACAATTGGAGTGTGTTTTTGAAAAAATACACACCAAGAAGTGCAACGGGTTAAAATAAATTATATTATTTTTTTAATTCATTATAAATTATGATTTATGACCTGTCACCCTCTAAATTGTAGATCTTCAGGTT
Organism: Picea engelmannii; assembly: GCA_009831015.1. Lineage (NCBI taxonomy): Eukaryota > Viridiplantae > Streptophyta > Pinopsida > Pinales > Pinaceae > Picea > Picea engelmannii. The sequence continues at coordinate 2,435,872 of ML777128.1, read as the reverse complement.
GCCAATGCAACTATAGTGTGTTTGAAAAAGTACACAACAAGAAGCGCATCAAGTTAAAAAAATTAAATTAAATTTTTAATTAATTATAAATTATGTGTTGTAACTTGTGACCTATCACCCTCTAATTTATGTATTATGACCTTCATACAAGTTAAAATCCTAACACCTAAATGACATGGTGACTACTACAATATCCCATTGATTCCCATTGTAGGTGAAGCGGTTTGAGAAAACAACTAACGTGGAAGCCATTCATTTGATGTGATGGACACCATGGTTGCATGGAGGGTGTAGACTGAGAGGCCTGTCATGGAGAAGGCCCCTGAGTGGTTACAAGAGGATACTCTGAAGGAGGTGGCAAGGGTGTGGTAGAGGAGGATATTGAGATTGAGAGTGCACCACTACCTTTACAAACACAAACACAGGCACAAGCAACCAGCAAAAGACATCAAACTTCAAATCTAGCCTCAGGGCCACCTTCTTCTAGAGGAAATGCCATTACCTTTTCCCATAAAAGGGGTAGAGGGAATCAATAGATTATTTATCTAATTTCACTGTCAATGACTCATAATGATGAGATATATTTATTATATTTTTTGGTGATGTTTTGAGACTCGAGAGTCAAGACTCTATACAAGATTCAGAGTCGATGTGTATCACTTGACATATTATGTATCTTATATATGAGTTTTCATTTCATATTTATGTAGAAATGCATTTATTTGTTGTTTTTATTGCTTTAAATGTTTAAAGAACTGAGAAATAAATAAGTAAATAAATTGTATTTTTTAAGCCTGTCAATATTTTCCTCAATGTTGCCGATAAGTTTCTTTTCAGACCCTCAATGATATATTTGTCGACATGTTGTGTGTAGTATTCCTCATCTAACCCCAATAAGAACACATCAATGACCCTAACTAGACCATGAATAAAGTTCAAGATTTCTTGAAGATGCAACAAATGAACTACCATTGTAATATTTGGAAGCCTAAAAAACATCTCTATATTTGGCATGACCAAATGAGATGCACAGACACGTGCAGTTACCAGATGATTATAGTGTAAGCTCGAGCAATGTTGAAAATCAATTAGTTCCCAACAATGGATTTAGGAGAGTAGAAATTGATGACTTATAGCCCTTCCAATACCTTTGAACTCTAATATCGACATAAAGAAAAGCTCAGTAGCTACCTGTTATCACACAACTTGTAGTTTGGGCAAACCCCAACCCAAGCAACAAATGTGTGACACAACTAGGGACACCTATCACTGTCACCTCAATAGATATCCCCCTCATTTTAGTGATGGACAAGTCCAACACAAGGGAGGCTTCCCAGATGACCCTAGGGGGGTTGCAAGGAGCTAGAAGAACACCCCTTTAGGTCAAGGTCTAAGATGAACTTGAGGCTTGAGGATAATGTCTTTGGAGTTCGTAAATGGTTGCCAAGGTTGCGTACCTACGAAACAGTGTTAGACAAACCAAAACAAGACAAGATATGATGATATAAGCCCCAATACAAGTGGGGAATCAGCAAGAAACCTTGCTGTCCCAAAATTGCAGCAGTAAACAATGATATATCAGCAAGATTAAACTTAAAACAGCTGCAAATCAGACCATCAAAGTCAACATATATAATAATGGATAACAATGCTTGCAATTAGTAGACAATATTCCAATGTTTAAACCCAAACTTTAATGGCAATAGGGGGGTTGTAATGTGAAATTTTCTCTAAACCCAGCAAATAAACCACAAATTTTCTGATTTATAGTTACAGCTGTTGAAATATTGTAACTGCAAAGACTATTCTATTTATTATTGAGTTATTATTCATCTGATCAATCCCCTTTTGTGGATTGATCATGTCGGGCTTTGTACTTGACCAAATCCCATTTTGTGGATTGGTCAAACCCTAATTATATTATGCAAATTAAGAAGTCGACCCCCAGGCCTAATTAAAGTGATTTTAACCACTAAGAAGAGAAGTTGGCCCTGCCCAGTGAAGAGACACCTTTCCAGCACATGCCAGCTAGTATAAATATAGGAGGCTAGCGCCTCATTATCTCACTCAATCATTCACTCATCAAGTGCGCAAGTTTGGTAGCTACATTTGGGAGAAGAAAGAAGAGAGAGGCACATTGCTCAGTGTCAGATATTCTCTAGTGTTTTGGTTTATTGTCTTGGCATTGTATTGGCTATCTATATTAAGGAAGTTTTTGCTGGGTTTTCTCCCCCATGAGGGTTTCCCAAGATAAATGCTATGTATTTTGTGATTGTGTTTCTCTCAGTGATCCTACCTATGCTATTGTTATCTGGTAAATTGAAAAGAAACCTAATAATAGCTCAAAACTTAACATGGTATCAGAGCTAAACTGAAGAGAGCACCTTTCACTGGATAAGCAAAAACGTCATTGTTGTCATACAAGAAAATTAGGGTTTTCTAGTGAAGAGGAATTTTAGCCTAAAACTCATCAAGTGTGCCCTAGCCTAGCGAACTCTTTGGCAGCCTCAGCACACTTTTTCAGTGGACAGAACTCCCGGAAAGTGAAACCCTAGTTTTCACTGGTACCAGAAAACCAGGAAACCAAAACCAGTACCAGAAGTACCAGTCCAGAATTCCGCAGGCCCAATTTGAAGGGGCAAAATTTGGTTTTTCTAAAATCTGATTGCACCAGGCTACTCGCCTCAGCCAAGCACACCTCCTGGTAAGTTCAAATTTAAATTCGGAGCATTTTCAATTTTTGGTACCATCAATGCTACCATTGTGATAAAATGGGACATATTGCTAAAGATTGTCCAGCTAAGAGAGAAGAATACAAGAAGAGAAACAAAAGGCACCATGCCCATACAGTTGAAGATGAAGAGCCACCCTCAAAGATGATTAAAGAACAGATTGAAGACTATGTCTCAATCTTTGCCCTCTCGGGATCAATGTCACCTAGTGAGGATACTTGGCTCATAGATAGTGGTCGTTCCAAGCACATGGCAGATCAAAGAGACATTCTCTCTAGCCTTACAGAAAAGAACTTTCCCTAGAAAGTTACACTTGGAGACGATTATCAATACCCTATCAAAGGTGTGGGAGAGTCCAATCACAAACTTGATTCAGGAACCCCAATGAAAATGAAGGATGTACTATATGTACCAGGTTTGACAAAGAACTTACTTTCTATCTCAACTTTAGACAAGAAAGGCTTCAGAGTTGCTTTCATATATGGAGAAGTTCTTATGTGGCAAGGAAAAACCATAGAAGATGCAATTGTTATTGGAACAAAAGAAGGTGGCTTGTATAAGCTAAAAGGTCGCCCAATTGCAGCCTTGATTCATTCCATTGAGAGTCCATGTGAACTTTGGTATAGAAGACTAGCTCACATCAACTACAAGGCATTACCATATGTGAGCGAGGCAATCACAAGGCTACTAGAATTCAAGGTTGACCATGAAGGTGTGTGCAATGGATGTGCACAAGGAAAGAACATCAAGAACCCTTTTCCGAAGAGCTACAGTAAAGCAGAAGGAGTCTTACAACTCATCCACTCAGATGTATGTGGTCCAATGCCATCAACCTCCATTAGTGGGTATGTATACTATGTATCATTTATTGATGACTATTCTCGCAAGACTTGGGTGTACTTCTTAAATTCAAAAGATGAAGTGTTTGGAAAATTCAAGGAATTCAAAGCCCTGATAGAGAATCTCTCTGAAAGAAAGATCAAGACACTCAGGTCAAATAATCGAGAAGAATACACCTCAAAAGAGTTTGTAAACTTTTGTAAAGATGTCGGGATCAAGAGGGAGCTCACCACTCTCTACAATCCTCAACAAAATGGTGTACTAGAAAGAAAGAACGAAACTATAATGGAAGAAGTGAAGACTATGATCCACGATCAAGATCTTCCAATGCACTTATGGGCAAAAGCAGCAAGAACAACAGTATATGTACATAATAGATTATCCCATAGTGCTCTTGGGTTCAAAACCCCTGAAGAGATGTTCTTCGAAAAGAAGCCAAAAGTAAGCCATCTCAAGATATTTGGCTGTCCAGTATTTGTACACATTCCAAAAGAGAAGAGAACCAAGTTGGACCCTTCAGGAAAGAAGGGAATATTTGTTGGATACTGTGAGGTCTCAAAGGCCTTCAGAATTTATATACCAGGTTACCATTATATTGAGATCAGCAGAGATGTAACCTTTGATGAAGATGCAGCACTCAAGAAATCAAGAAGATGCCAGCTTGAAAAGTATATGAAGAAGAACCTGTAGCTCCCAGAGTTGTAGAACCAGAATAGAATCTCAAGAACCTCCCCAGATGATGATCTCTCACAAGAAAAAGTCAGCCTGGGCAAGGGAACTTATTCAAGATGGAGAGAAATATCGTGCCCCCGAAGGAACCATGAGAAAAGTCAAGAAACCCAAGCCATTCTCCAGTTACATGGCTTTGATGTGTGATCTCTTAGAGAAGGAGCCTACTTGCTTTAAAGAAGCCATTTAGAAGAAAGAATGGGCAAGATGTTATGACAGAAGAATACCAATCCATTATAAAGAATGATGTATGGAAAATAGTTCCCAGACCGAAGAGCAAGGATGTGGTATCTTCCAAATGACTATACAAGATAAAACATGTTGTTGATAGAAGTATTGAGAAATATAAGGCACGATTTGTAACTCGTGTCTTTTCTCAAAAGGAAGGCATTGATTATGAAGAAACGTTTGCTCCTATAGCTAGATACACATCAATCAGAACCATCATAACCCTTGCAACTAAGATGAAATGGAAGTTACACCAGATGGACGTAAAAACAACTTTCTTAAATGGTGTCATTGAAGAGGAAGTGTATATAGAACAACCTTAAGGGTTTGAGGTTGAAGATAGAAAAACACATGTCTGCATATTGAAGAAGGCTCTGTACAGATTGAAACAAGCTCCTAAAGCTTGAGTTTACTGATGAGCTTGGGCTTTACCAAGAGTAAAGTTGATTCTAACCTATACTTCAAGGTTATGAATGATGAGCCTGTTATATTGTTGTTGTATGTGGATGACTTATTACTAACTGGAGAAGAAAAGCTCATCACTGATTGTAAGAAAAAGCTCATTGCAGAATTTTAGATGAAAGACCTAGGCCTAATGCACTATTTCTTAGGTCTTGAGGTCTAGCAGAGCCCAGAGAAGATCTTCCTTAACCAAGGCAAGTACACAGTTGAAATACTGAAGAGGTTTGATATGTTGGAGTGTAAACTCATGAATACACCCATAGAAACAAAGTAGAAGCTCCTGGTTGTTACTTCGTCAGAGTTGGTTGATGCTACGATGTACAGACAGATCATTGGATCGTTGACGTATCTGACGAACACCATGCCAGATATATGTTTTGTTGTGAACACCTTGAGTCAATTTCTGGTAGGACCCAGACATGTTCACCTTGTTGCTGCAAAACATGTGATGAGATATCTTAAGGGTACATTGGATTTTGGTCTCAGTTATAATGGAGACCATGACTTCAGATTGAGTGGATATACCGATTCAGATTGGGCTAGAAGTGTCTCTGATAGAAAGAGCACCTCAAGATGTTGTTTCATTATCGGTTCAGCCATGATCTCATGGCAGAGTAGGAAGCAATCAAGTATTTCTCTCAGCATGGCAAAAGTGGAATACATTGTTGCATGTTCCGCCAATTGTGAAGCCATATGGGTTCGAAAGTTGTTGACAGGTCTATTTGATCTGGAGATGGAAGCAACCTTGATTCTATGTGATAACCAGAGTTGCATAAAAATGACAGAGAACCATGTGTTCCATGACAAGTCAAAACACATAGAAATATGATATCATTACATTCGTGATATGGTGCAGAGAGGAGCCATAAAGCTCCATTATGTTGGTACAGATGAACAAGTTGCAGATGTGTTGACCAAGCCTCTGTCTCGTGTAAAGTTTGAGCACTTTTGAGACAAGCTTGGTGTAGTCCGAAAGGACCTCCCTTGAAAGGGGGAGTAGTGTTGAGATGTTGGCCTTGTGCTGAAAATTTCCAGCTTTGTGTTGATGTTGTTGAGATGCCAGCCTTGTGCTAAAGATTTCCAGCTTCGTGCCGATGTTGTTGAGATGCCAGCCTTGTGCTGAAGATTTCCAGCTTCGTGCCGATGTTGTTGAGATGCCAGTCTCGTGCTGAAGATTTCGAGCTTCGTGCTGAAGATTTCCAGCTTCGTGCTGAGGTTGATGAGATGCCAGCTTCGTGCTGAAGATTTCCAGCTTAAGTGTTGATGTTGATAATGCTCCAACCTTCATGCTATCATGTTGTTGTTGTTGATGGTGTATCAACCTCGTGTTGTTATTGATGATGATGATGTATTAGTGTTATACTAATCCATGTTGATGCAGATGATGATGTCATTCCAGCTCCTTGTTGTGGATGATGATATTGATCATGAGAAAAACTTTCGATGATTTATAGATCTGCCAGTCAGTGTTCCAGATGTTGTTGATGTTGCTTATCTCTCTCTCTCCTGATGATGTTGTAGAATACCCTTCTTGTTAAGGGGGAGTGTTGAAATATTGTAACTGCAAAGAGTATTCTAATTATTATTGAGTTATTATTCATCTGATCAAGCCCCTTTTGTGGATTGATCATGTCAGGCTTTGTACTTGACCAAATCCCCTTTTGTGGATTGGTCAAACCCTAATTGTATTATGCAAATTAAGAAGTCAACCCCCAAGCCTAATTAAAGTGGTTTTAACCACTAAGAAGAAAAGTCGGCCCTGCCTAGTGAAGAGACACCTTTCCAACGCCTGCCAGCTAGTATAAATAAAGGAGGCTAGCGCCTCATTATCTCACTCACTCATCAAATGCGTAAGTTTGGTAGTTGCAGTTGGAAAAAGAAGGAAGAGAGAGGCACGTTGCTCAATGTTGGATATTCTCTAGTGTTTTGGTTTATTGTTTTGGCATTGTATTGGCTATCTATATTAAGGAAGTTTTTGTTGGGTTTTCTCCCCCATGAGGGTTTCCCAGGATAAATGCTATGTATCTTGTGATTGTGTTTCTCTCAGTGATCCTACCTGTTGTTCCAGAGTCTATACTTAAGGCTATAAAGTATAGAGTCTAGGCATCCAAAAAGAGGGTAAATGATAAACAAGGATCAAAACAACTTTTAGGAAAAGAAGCTAGGGCTGATTTCTGAGTTGTCTTTGTCTAGCTTCCAATTGTTCCTGAATGCTTATGTCCCGTTCAATGGCTGCCCACGAACGTTCGAGTTCGACCCGGGTGGTGGCAGTTTTCAGGATGGTGTCTAAAAGGTTTAAAGCGATGTTGGTTTAATCTGTGAGACCGGGTTCGATATTGGGTTGTCTTGTAGCAAGCACAGTCATGGAGGAACAGAAAATTAACAGATGTTGCTTTTTAGGTTGTTGATTCTATTTTAGATTGTATCAGAAAAATTCCCAAACTCTGAATTAATCGTATAACAAAATCAAAGGTCGTTTTTCATATCTGAGTTAACCTTGAAAATCATGCATGAAATGAAATAAAACATAAAATTGTTGAACAATGTGAGGCATCCATCAAAGAAGAACCTCACCTCGCGACAGAAAAAGAAAATAGACAGGAAAAACTTTAATGAAGCATAAGATATAGAAATCTAAGTAATACACAGGTCTTGTACCTGTTGATAGCCGATACAGAGGAAAAGTTGTAAATGATTAGATGACTAAAACAGTGGATCATCACAGTAGAGGTTGTACTAAATTGCAGCTAAGCATTCATCAAAGATATATAAAGGAAATGATGCTAAATACGAAATAATAGAGGAAACACATAACTCAATCTTGACGGAATATGGAGTCTTCTGTTGCTCTTGTATTAATTCTGGCGAAGGAAAATTTCTCTGTTACAATCCGGCCAAAAGAGAAAAGCCTCTGTTCTATTTTCAAAATGTATATTTATACAAGATTAAAACACTTTGAATTCTAAACATTCTAAAAGTTTCGGTTACAAATGAAAAAATGAAGCGTTTCACTTCCTAGTCCCTTGTCTTCCTCCATGCGGGCAAGGCGTCTTCTTTTCTTTGTTCTCTAGCTCCAAAAATAGGATGGAATAAACATCTATTACTATTTGCCTCCAAAAGTCTGCCCTTTCCCTTGCTTAATACAAGTGACACACCTTTCTATCAAGTGGGCTATCAACTTGGAAGGTTCTGTTTGGTTGTTCGCCTCGAAAGTGTAACAATTCTTTGCCAACTGTGGCAATATTTTCCCTACTTGTGGGTCTTCTGTGATGATGGACCATAATTGTAAGCTTGGCTTTATTAACCACTTATCCACTTGGACAATATCGGCTTGACTTATCTGGGATAATTCAACTTGTTCTTTTTCCACATTTTCCTTGATGTCAAGCAGATGTTTGGCTATGTCAATTTTGCCCAGTGTTCCAGCACTACTTTCCTTATCGAGATCTAACAAATTTTTATTTATCAAGCCGAATGTTTCTTCACAAGCATCTCTCATCTCTTTAGCCTTTTTTCTGTTCTCAGATATATTATGCTCCCACGCCTTCAGCAAGATGTTACCTCTGGTTTGCTCTCGAATGGACAATCTGGAACTAATGACCATTTCTTCTTTAGCTATTGTTATAAAAGCCTCCTGGAAAGCAACCCAAGCCGCCTCAATTTCTCTTTCTCTCAAGGAGATATCCTTTAGCACCTGTTCTATTGTCTGAAAATGATTCTGGATGGTTTCTACTTTAGCAAGTAGATCCTGTTGAGCCACTTCTACCTTCTTTCGTATTTCTGTGGCTTGGGATTGGAATACCGTTATGTCTATGACTTGGCTTTCAGCAAAAATTAATTTAGCTTGCAGCTGTTTTACTAACTCCTCCTATTGATTTACCTATGTTTGGCTTATTTGTGCCGACTGATGCATCTGCTCGAGATTGGATTTGAGTTGTTCGATTTCCTGTTGATTAGCTACTCTGGCTTGCTCGAAATCTTTGTTTACCTCATTCATGGCATTCGCCTCTATTGTTGCTAACTGAGCCTGCAATTTGCCGATTAACAGGTTCTTTTGTTTCAACCATCCCTTCAAGGTTCCAATTGAATATTGGTTGGTCGTTGCATAAGCCCCAAGTGTCCCTGCTATCTCATCGGCGAATTCTTCCTCTTCCAAGGCTTCTCCATCCGTTAAAATTTTGTATTTTTTCATTGTTGCGCCCACTCTTTGGTATGTTTCTTGCTTCACCACGGCCTTCCTTTTCTCACTAAAAAAGAAGTCGTTAGAAGGCAATTCTTCTACAGAGATAGGTGTTAGATCTTATTTGAATATTATCTCTGCATCGGGGTTCCCCTTTGTAAATTCTAAGGGTGTGACAGATGCAATGGGGTTGTCGATTTCCTTGTATGATTGTTTCATGGTAGTGTCTGTGGTCGGCTCGCTTGATGTAAGCAACGGTATGTCACCTACCTCGTTCGGGGGTATCTCCGCTTGACCTTTGACCTGTTTACCCAGTATAACTATCTCTAGGTTTCCTTCTTCTCGATTGGGGAACTCGGCTTCCTGATTTGAGGTCTCAATTTCTTCTGTCTTTTCCCGAGTCTCTTGTTTGCTAGGGTTTGTGTCCGTTGAACCTTTAGCTTCTGCTTGTTATGTACCTAAAGGTTTTGAGGTTCTGCCCTGTAAAACCTTGAGGAGGCAACTTCTCTGATGCTCCTGAAATTTATAGAAATCGACCATATCTCCGGGCAGCAGAGCTTGAATCCGACTTAAGACTTCTGAGTAGGACCTCACTCCTCGGAAGACTTCATCATGAGGTGAGTCTTCGTGCTCATATCTTTTTAGACCACAACTCACCATGTGATTACTCACAACCTTATTAGGGTCGTCTTTCTTAAACTCAATGTCTACTAATTTCATTTCCTCCAAGGCCGCGGCCTCCGCTTTGGCATGGCCGAAATCTAATAAAGAATATGTACCACTGTGAATGGGGAAGGGTGGCCATACCTTCTTCTGAACTCCTTTGAGCTCTTTGCTTATCCCACCGAGCACAGTTTGCCTGGCGATCTCGCGACACAGTAGCTTATCTGGCAAGAATAGCGGCAGGGCATATGGGGAAACAGAGCTACCAAAAACCCTAAGATACGAAAACTCTGCTTCTATATACCAATCTGCCACGCTGCTTAGGTTGGTCATGATTTTATCTAAAATCCTGGGAGGCGGATGGCCGAAGATAGAGACATGCATTGGTACCATTACCCAGTTGAAAATCTCATAGACGAATTCTTTGGCTTTATCTTCCCAGAGTTTCGAGTGGTACACATGAATAGGCTCTGCATTATTTGGAGTCCAGCGCCAGCTCATTAATGGGAAAGGTGTCATGAAGCAAATCGCATCCATAATGTAAGCAGACTTAAGAAATGAAGATACTTTCTCGCTCGTCTTTTGTGCTCGATATTCTGTAATCCGACTGGCCAAACTATCTGACAACAATTTGGCCCAGCCGAAAGAGAATCCCTCAACTACTGTGTGAATAAGTGGTACCCATGGGAGAAAGAAGTGAGCGGTGTCCTCCTTCCCATACAGTCTACAAACCATCATTGCTATATACATGAATTGTGGCTCTAACGATGAGATTGAATAAATTCCATTGGAATCGGCTCTGAATTTCGCTGGGTGCGAACACCAATCTTTGATCAGGTCAGATAAGCTTTTCCCAAATATCTCACATTCTTTCTTTTTGAAACCCTCTTAGAATTCGGTGTTGTGAGTAAAGCTTGGTGTGGGAGACAACTTGTACATTGCTTGCAGATGCTCCGGCCTGAATGTCCCAATTGACACCTTTTGCTCGTTGAATATCGTCCTAGTCGGGATATCTACATGGTCCAGCGCACATTTAATCATATCATAATAGGGAAAAAGCCGCGACCTTGCTGCTATCTTATGTATCTCTGACTGAGCGACAACTTTGTATTTGCTAGATAAGTCGTCTTTTTCATTATCGCTGGAATCATCTGGACAATTTATCAGCTCGAATTGCAAAATGTTGGAGACATGTGTCCATGTTTTGATGGTGTTGATGCTTCTAGGCGAGGTATCAGAAATAATCTCTGAACCTTGGCCTGAATTCTCGCCAGTTGACTTGGGTGTTTTCCGCGAAGCCATGATATACAACCTTGCGATTAGGTCTCCTATCACAGAAATGAAAACACAGACAAAGGTTATCTCGGTAAACCGGCTCTGTGAAAACTAGAAGAAAATTTAAAATAATGACAGAAAACCTTCCGTTTTGAGCACTCAAGTCTGTGCAAGTCCTTGCTGACAGAGCGTTTAAATCATTTAATAGAAAGATTTGGAGATAAAACAGAATCTTACTATCAATCATTTCATTAATTTTCTTATAAATGTCGTAAATGCTTAATAATTCAAGACTTGGGAAGATCGCAGAAACGTTTAATTCTTTGTCCGTAAGTTGTACGGGTTAAAAATTATTTAAGGTATTGATTGATCCAGTTTAATCCTTTAATTAAGTGTGATTAGTCCTTAATCCCTTTTTCGACGTTCGCAGTCTCGAATGATTTTACTCTTAGCCTTTGATCATGAAACCTGAATCTACGATATTGCGATTTGGTTGACTAACTGTGATTAGACTTAGGTTTTTAATTAACCATGATCAATTAACAAATTTCGCGACCTCGAGTATCGGGGTTACAAACATGTTGCTTCAAGGTAAAAACCGTTGAGTCGCGAGATCGCGATAACAATTAACTATGGCTTAATTAACATTATTCTTGTGATTAACCAGATTTATTTTAAGTTGATTTCGCAACTTTGCACGTCGGGAAATTGAAGGGCGTTCGAGGTGAGACTCCCGAAACGCGAAAGCACGCTGTATTAAAAGTGATAATCCCTGCTTAACGGTTTGATAATTGTGATTAACTTAAAACAACTTCGTTATTTCACGTGTCGAGGCATTGAGAGCTTTGATATGTATAACCGTAATATCTACGAAATCCCGAAATCCGATTTTTTTAAGGCTTATGTGTATCGTTTTGCCATTTAGAAAGTAGGCGGCTCCAACCTTTTGATAAAAGGAGTATTTGAAAAATTGCATGTGTTCCAACACTACCTATGCTATTGTTATCTAGTAAATTGAAAAGAAACCTAATAATAGCTCAAAACTTAACAACAACTAGGTTATTTTCACAAATAAAAATCATGCAATAGAAACTTAATAACCAAGAATTTAACAGTAGAAGATAACAACAATCACATCACTGATACACAGATTTTTGGACAAATAGTCCCTGGAAAAATCCTGGAGGAAAACCAGTGCAACAGATTTGGAGATTTTATTATTCAGCAGAAAAATATAGAGATCTTCTTACAGAAAATCAACTTCCACAAAATATTGAGCCAAACCTCAACAAAATTCCTCCAAGATGAAGTACAGCCCTTCTCTCAACCTCTGGAACCCCTGTGCTTCAACAAAACCCAACACAAGCCTTTGTGTGAGTCGTATGACCCTTGTGTGCGGCGTGCGCCCTACGTCACCCTGTAAGGCTCCTCTACGTGTCTGTTAAATACGGCTTTTGCTTGATCCTAGAAATGGGCTGATTTTCAGTTGGAAGTCCTCCTCTGTCTCCCTACAAAACCCTCTTCTCTCAAACCTCAAATCAATGCTCCTTCAATCTATCTCTCTCATGCATAATGCGCCCTCCTAGCCAAATCAATTTCCTTATATCTCCATTAGCAAGTGAAACCCTAATCTCATAAGGATGGAGGGTTGAGATTAACTCTCCCTCACTCTCCAAGATGGATGGTTGAGATTAAAACATCCATCACTTAAATTATTTTCACTTTAACCTTAGAAAAGTTGCTCAATAAAGTCAGTTGAAGAATATAACACATCAACAATCATTTTCCTAAGTTAGACTTTAGGAAAAGTTAAATAATCAACTTGGCATGTGTTTCATTGTCCCCCACCATGCTAGGACACTGCAATCTAGTGGAAGACCTTCCTTGCTACATTCTCAACACTCCCTCTTAACGAGGAAGGGATTTTGTCTAAACCTTGTTTGATCCCTGAACTTCATGAACTTTTGTCTGCTCAATGCCTTGGTAAATATATCTTCCATCTGCTCATCAGTCTGTATGTAATCAAGCCTCACAGCTTCTCTCTATACACAATCCTGGATGAAGTGATACCTGATGTCGATGTGCTTGCTACAATCATGAAACATCGGATTCTCAGAGAGCTTGATGCAACTCCGATTGTCACAATGAATCACTATAGCCTCTAGCTCATGTTCGAACAATCCCAAGAGTAGCTTCCTCAACCACAGTGCCTCACATGTTGCTAAACTGGCAGCCATGTACTCTGCCTCAGTAGAGCTCAATGCCATTGAACGCAGCTTCTTGTTGAACCAAGAAATGATGCTTGATCCAATGTTGAAACAACAACCTGAAGTACTCTTCATGTCCTCCGCACACCCTACCCAGTCAGCATCTGTAAAGCCTGCTAACCTCACTCCACCACTACACTCATATAACAACCCATACTCCACTGTACCTCTGAGGTAGCGAAGCACATGCTTCGCAACAATCCAATGTACTCTCCGAGGATCCACCGTGAACTGACTCAAGGATTTTACTGCAAAACTGATATCTAGCCAAGTGTTGACTAAATACATGAACGATCCAATCAACTGACGATAAACAATGGGGTCTACTGTCTTTGAATCTGATGTATCAATCTTCCTCCAATTCGTGACTATAGGTGTGGACATGGGCCTACAATCTGTCATCCTGAACCTACGCAATATCTCCACTAAATACTTCCTTTGTCCCAAGAAGAAGCGCCCATCCTGCTGCCAGACCTCCAAACCAAGGAAGTAATGCATCAACCCAAGGTCTTTCATTTCAAACTCAACTGTAAGATTTGTCTTCCAGTCTGCTATTAGTTGCTCGTCTCTTCTGAGAAATAGGTCATCTACATATAACACCAGTATGAGAGGTGCCTCCCCTGTAAGAAAATACAAGTTTGGGTCCGCCTCGCTCCGCTGGAAACCCATCTCCCTCAAATAGTTGTCTATCCTTGAGTACCATACCCGAGGTGCCTGCTTGAACCCATACAAGGCTCTCCTCAATCTGTAAACATGCATCTCCCTATCATCAACCTCGAATTCCTCTGGCTGCTCAACATACACCTCCTCAACAACTCCATTGAGAAAGGCAATCTTCACGTCCATCTGATGAACACACCAACCAATCTCTATTGCTAATGAAATAACGGTCCTAATCGATGAACACCTGCCCACCAGAGCGAAAGTCTCCTCATAATTGACTCCCTCTCACTATGAAAACCTCTTGGCCACGAAGTGTGCTTTGTACTTGTCCACGCTTCCATCTGTTGTATGTTTGACTTTATAGATCCACTTGAATCCAACAACCTTCTTCCCTTTTGGCCTGGGCACTACCTCCCATACATCATTTTTCATGATGGATGCAAGCTCCTCCATCATGGCCTCTTGCCACACTCCATGTTGTGTTGCCTGCTCATAAGTGGAAGGCTCAACATCAATAAGTTGTCATTAATGCCATGTACCCAAGTCTCTCCGATGGTTTTCTAAAGTCTCTCTCTGGAAACCATGCCAGCTTAGAATCACTGGTTGTGGACTTATACCACTTAGGTCGTGGCCTAGTGTCCTTCTCCTGTGGAATTGCTTTGCGTTACTCCTCCTCCTCATCAACTAAATCCTGATGATCCTATCCAGCAATCTCCCTCTGAACACCTGTACTTGATCCTGTACCATGTGTTTGTTGTTGTGATCTTGTTCTCTGACCCTATGCCTCCTCTATCTTGACCCTGGAGTCCTATCCCTCCTAGTCCTTTGAATGTGTTGGCAAATCTCTCAACCTCCTCAATGCACGCTCCTCCTGAAACTGTACATCCCTACACACAATGATCTTTCTACGTGTTGGCACAAAGATCCTGTAGGCCTTGGAAGCCTCGCTATAACCAACCAAAATCCCCTTGTCTACAGTGGGGTTCAACTTCGTCCTCCTCCCCGAGGGGACGTGACAGTAACATATGTTGCCCCAGATGCAAAAATGACTCACATTTGGCCTAGTACCTGTAAATACCTCCTCAAGTGTCAACTTCCCCAAAATTGTGTGGGGACTCTTGTTCTAAACATAAACAGCAGTGCCACTAACCTCTGCCCACACAAACAGTGGCAAACCCTGATCATGTATCAATGCTCGTGTTGCTCTGATTATGGTCATGTTCTTCCTCTTGGCCACTCCATTCTGCTGAGGATTGTAAGGAACAGTGAGTTCCTTCTTGATCCCCATTGTTGCGCAATAATCCACAAACTCCTTGGAGGTGTACTCACCCCCATTGTCGGATCTCAACACCTGAATCTTCCTGCCAGTCTGATTCTCAACCAGAGCTCTAAACTCCTAAAATTTGTCGAAGACTTCATCCTTAGCCTTCAGGAAGTATATCTAGGTCCTCCTGGAGTAGTCATCGATAAATAGAACAAAATATTTGAAGACTCACTGACTCCACACTCATTGGACCACATACGTCTGAATGAATCAAGTCCAATACTCCCTTGGACCTATGCTCGTTCGGTGGAAATGGTCTTCGGGCATCCTTGCCCATTGCACAACCCTTGCAAGGGCCATGTCTCTCTGCTGTGAACTTGCACAATCCAGTGACTGCCTATCTCAAGTGGCCCAACGCACCAAAGTGTATGTGCACCATCCTCTTATGCCACAACTCACCCATGTCTAGGGTTGTACTGACCAATGATCTCCCTGGATGAAACTATAGCTTGTACACCTTCTCTTCTCGAACCTTTACGAACACCTTTCCCTTGCAGAAAGTGACCTCATACCCTTTATCCTCCATAGTAGAGACCAAGATGAGGTTCTTTGTCAACCCCAGAACATATAGTACATCAGCAAACCGAAGCGGTTTACCCGACTCCCTCTTAAACGAAATTGTGCCAACCCCTTGTCCCTTGTAGTGCCTATCACCTTCAAGCTCTATAACCAGATTCACGCCTCCCTCTTGTAGCTTAGTGAAAAACTCCTTGCGCCCTATCATATGACAAGATGCTCTGTTGTCAACAAACCACATGTCTGAGACTGTTGCGCTAGACATACAGGCTATGAAGCAAAAATCCTCCTCGAAGCTTTTGGCAAACTCATCCACTGTTGTAGAAGCTGCCATCTGTGGTTGGTTCTTCTTCTTCTTCGGACACCGTGAGGCAAAGTGTCCCATCTTGCGACACTAGAAACATATGACTTTAGAGAAGTCAATGCCCTTTTTCTTCTTTCCACCTTTCTTCTTCTTTCCCTTGCCTTTGCTCGCAAGAGCCAAGCCTTCTTCATCCACGATCTGTGGTGAAGATTATGATCCTGACTGACCAAGTTTGATCTCCTCCTGCACAAAATCATCCCATAAGCGTTGCCATTCAGGGAGCTTCTCCTGAGCTACAACTCCACGGACAAATGTGTCCCATGACTTCGAAAAGCCATTCAGTGCTACACGCACTAGCTCTGCATCCTCTATCTTCTCTCCTACTGCAGCGAGCTCATCCCCGATCTGCGTTAATCTGGTAAGATATGGAACCACACCCTCGCCCTTGGCCATCTTAGAGCTACGTAATCTCTCACGCAACACCATTACCCTATTCTCATCCTTTGGCTAGTAGAGGTCGCTCGAGGCTTTCCACACATCCTTTGTGGTATTCTTGCCCGAGAGATGTCGGATCACATGATCTTTAATCCCATCAAGAATTAGGCTCTTTTCTTTAGCCTCACCCTTCTTCCATATGGCTAGTTGAGTTGCATCTATAGGAGTAGTTGTAGTGTTCGGTGGATGTTCAAGGACATCATTGACATCCAACACCATAGTCATCCTTTCTTTCCAGGTGGGGTAGTTCTAAGCCCCCTGTAGCCTATCATCGACCCTCAAAGACAAGGCCATTGCAGAAAATGTTGCTATCTAAACCCTCACGGCTCAAACCCTTACGTTGCTTTGATTTTGTGACTTAGATCTCAACGATCCACCTGTAATGTTGCTTCTTCAACAATCCTGCTATGATACCATGTGAAATTTTCTCTAAACCCAGCAAACGAACCACAAATTTTCTGATTTATAGTTACAGCTAGGTTATTTTCACAAATAAAAATTGCACAACAAAAAATTAATAACCAGGAATTTAACAATAGAAGATAACAGTAATCGCATCAATGATACACAAAGATTTTTTGACAAAAAGTCCCTGGAAAAACCTCGAAGGGAAAACTAGTGCAACAAATTTGGAGATTTTATTATCAGTACAAAAATATAGATATCTTCTTACATAAAATCGGCCTCCACAAAATATTGATCCAAACCTCAGCAAAATGCCTCCGAGATGAAGTACGGCCCTTCTCTCAACCTCTGGAACCCCTGTGCTTGAACAAAACCCAACACAAGACCCTCTGTGTGAGTTGTACGGCCCCTACGTGCACCCTGTGTCACCCTGTATGGATCCTCTTCGTGGTTGTTAGATACAGCTTCTTCTTGATCATGCAAATGGGTTGATTCTCAGCTGGAAGTCCTCCTCTATCTCCCCGCAAAACCCTCTTCTCTCAAACCTCAGATCGATGCTCCTTCAATCAATCTCTCTCATGCATAATGTACCCTCCTAGCCAAATCGATTTCCTTATACCTCCATGAGCGAATGAAACCCTAATCTCATAAGGATGGAGGGCATAGATTAACTCTCCCTCACTCTCCAAGATGGATGGCTAAGATTAAAACATCCATCACTTAAATTATTTTCACTTTAACCTTAGAAAAGGTGCTCAATAAAGTCAACTAAAGAATATAACACATCAACAGTCCTTTTCCTAAGTTAGACTTTAGGAAAAGTTAAATAATCAACTTGGTCTGTGTTTCATTGTCCCCCACCACGCTAGGACGCTACAATCTAGTGGAAGACCTTCCTTACTACATTCTCAACATGTAAAACAGTGTTATCAGTAGAGTTTTGTAACAGCCCTATGGTTGTAGCAAAATTTTGCTACATCGGCAAGTTCTACCCACTGAAACTAGCAAGTAAGCCACCCAATCAATAGCTTATAATCGATAGAACAATTATCACAGCTTTTCAGCAATAGAAAAAGTGGAAAAGAGTACAAGAGAGTAAGTTTGTTGCAGCCCTAATGGTTGTAGATTAATGTTTGTTACAGCAACACAATCACTTAGCTAATCAAGATGCCCTTAGAGCACAAGAGGGCTTAAAGCATGTAAAATTTAAATCCAAACTTGAACAATTTAATCTCGCAAATTTCATGTTTACCAATGCAACAATATACAATCTCCAATGCAATTAGTGCCTTATCTATTGGGTTAATGGAGTCTCTTGCTTAGACAACAACTTAGGCAACAAGGAGAATAAAAATTTTCTTCGAGAATTAAACCCTTATAAAGCCAAAAAAGACACAAAACCTCCAAATCGTCTAGCTTAGAAATCCAAGTTTAACTAGGGTTTGATAATCTTCTAGGGGTGTAAACCCTCTTACTCCCTTGAGAAGATAAACCCTAGCAAGGTCTTGCTACAAGGGTGTAAACCCTCTTACTCCTTGTAGCAATCCTTGAGGCCTTTCAGTGACAATAGAAGAAGATTCCTTGATGGAGTGTGTATGCCCTTATATCTCTCCAAAGGTTTGATAGTATAACCTTTAATTCAAGAAGAAAAACACACAATTGCAAAAATTCCTTACCTAATCCAAGAGATACCATCCAAAACCCTTACTTATCCAAGAAATTACAGTGATTTGCCTAGAAGAAGCATCCAAGAGAAGTCACTAGCCTTTAATCCACTAATAGCCAAGTGTAGCATCCATAATGACAAGAAATAAGAGAGCGAATTGCCAAAGAGGGCTGAAATTTCAGCCCAAGAGTAATTTTCCAAGTAGTGAGTTATGTTTTGTGACAAATGACTTGCCTCATATTTATATGAGGAAACACAAGCCCTAGTTTGTCCACTTTACAATCAAATCCATGATTTTAGGCCTAAAACCTAAGTGACAATGCTTAATTAGAAAATTGATTTGTTCTTTTGCCCACATAGACTATAAAATGACCAAAAATAACAAAATGATGGGACATAAGCCCCTAAAACTCCTCTCCAAGGTGGCACATGCGAAGGTTAGCCTCCAAAGGTTAGGGCGTCATGCTAGAAGTGGGGCTAGAGAGGGGCTTCAAGCCCACAACACCACCAAGTGCACCTAAATGGTAAACGTCCCCTCAAATATGTGACGTCATGCCTCCCAAGAGAGATGTTTGTGCATAAGAGGGTGATGTCATCCTCTCTTTATGGCTCCAAGCCTCGTTCAAGTGCTAAAGTCACCTTCTCAAGTGCAAAGTTCATCTTCCAAGGCCTCCAATGAGTGGCATGTTACATCCATCCATTGGACTTTCAAGCCCCTATGAAGGTCCAAGTGGCTTAGTCCCTTCATGAATGTCTTCCACCAGGCAAGGTCCTACAAAGGAAAGCAAATATGCCCTCCAAGGGTCCACAAGTCATATCATGCTAGTAAGCCACATTTAATAAAAGAATCACCCAAACATGTGCATTAAATCCCCCCTTTTCAGAATAAACAAAGTCGTAGTCTAAACATTCTACAAAGCGACTCTTTTTCGGCAATATTTTCCGAGGACCTTTGCCTGAAATCCGACGAGAAATTGTTAGATCCGCAGATTTGAGTGATTATTTTTGTATAATCCAAGTGCCCAAGGGGTTTTTCAGCATGTTGAATCCATTTATGCATTCAAAAATGGATTTTAAACAACAAAAAATAGTGATTTTGTGCATATTTATGTTGTCGGATTCCAGCGAAAAAAGCCATTTCGTAGAACAATTAGACAATGCCCTAAACAAATGCTCAAAGACCTTATAAACTTTGCCAAATTTAGATATGGGAGGGTTGCCATGGCACCCTATTGGGTAGGTCAATCCCCAAGTCAAGGAGTGTTTCCCAAGAAGACTCTCTCTAGGCCATGCAATGAATATGAGGTGGATGGGGGCAGAACTTTTGGGCATGGGATCCATGACATATCAAGGGCTCATATTGTCTCATTTATGGGTGCCTTTGTGGAGGGTGTGTTGTATCCCTTCGTTTACAATGCAACTTTTTCCAAGCCCTTTATTTGCCTTCATTTTTTATGGTTCAAACATTGAGTGTTATGTGTAAGGAAAGAAAAGGAGCACCGCAATGCCACTTGAAGTTAGAATACATTGAGTGACATTAGCACTGGAAATTAAAAAACACTGCAATGCATTCCCCCATCGAGCGGGACATTTTTATTCATTTTTCTTTTAAAAGGTCCTTCATTTTTATGGAGAAGCGTTTCATTGCTCTCAGGACCTTAGGGCGAGCATCTAAAAGGATTAGTTATGGCTTTTGACTTTTTCCAGCTACAACACCTCTAGGCTTTCAGTCCCTTCTTCCCATGAAATGAGGTACAAGACCTTCTTGGGGTCAATGAACCCAAAAACCCAAAAGATGAGAAAATGGAGGGGAAGAGGTGTGAAGAGTGGTAAGTATGAGTGGGAATGGTGTGATGTACCTTCAAGGAGACCCCCCAATAGAAACCCTTTTTCCCAAGGGCGACTCACTTACTAGGAAACCATGTCAAACACCAAGGTGAAATAAGGAAAAAGGTATAATTTCCAAGCAAACATTCCATAATCAAGAAAGGACCCTTTGCAACATGCTCAAATGCTTCAATTACTAAAATGGCACTTACCATGATACTGGACTTGTTACCACATGAAGCAAGACGTAGTGTCCTTTCTGGACCAGGCTGGTGTGGTGGACGTCGCTATGCTATTGACAATGAATGGCGATGTGTGGTGGAGAGGAGGGGCTCTGTCTACTCAATGTGGGCTCAGTTGGTTATCTGGCTCTCGACACTCCATGTCTTCTACCTACGGGCCTCAAGACATCATCTACTTAGTTACCCCTAGGTTGGGGGGGTAACACTGGCCTCAAAAAGAATTTCAATATAACAAAAAGCAAAGTACTAAAAGACGTAACAGGTAGACATATTGGCTTTTCCATACAATCCTTCAGATATGTCTTTCTATCCATTGATAGCAGTTCTCATTTCATAGATTCCTCCTAAAGCTAAGCTCTTAGAAATCATTGATGAAGTACTACCATCATTTCCAACATGTGCAAGCATCGAAAAAGTTGGTTTGTCAGCGCGCAACTTGAGAGAGTAAACTAATCAATTACAAAGATAATAGCCACAGAACTTGTTGAGGCACGAGTATGACAAGGAAGTCTCATGGAGAAACTTTTCCAGAGAGCTCACTATGATAGACTTAACCTGTAGCTTATTTGAATTTTGAACCCTTAACGGTTAAATGAATATAGAGAGGAAAAGTGTCTCAGGAAAACCTGTTGAACCTGGCTCTAGTTGCTGTTGTACTTGGTTCTCGCTGCTATCTATATGTTCAGTTGGATGAATGGTTATTGACGTTGCAAGAGTCCTATTTAGTTACTGCAGATATAACTTTCTATTCAAATGTATGTCTGAAATTCAATATTAAACAATTCCCCGTATTCTAAATTATTGGACAAGGAGCAAAAGAACATTTGAAAATTATAACAGGAAATTAACCATTCTCTCAACACTTCTAGCATGTACAGATATTAAAAAACATCTAAGCCCGATGCAAAAGTTGTCATACCAAAAAGCCCTATACCATCAATCTAACACCCATTCATATATTTGTCATTTTTCTCTGCAGTATACAAAAACAGATGCTGAGAGAGTAAGCTTCAATCATGCTGCACTACCTTTGCAGAGTCCTTAACAGAGCCTCTTCCTCTAATATAAACCCGGCAACCAGTTGTAGCTTCAACTCGCTTCAGTGAGTTTCCTCTAGGTCCTAGGAGCCGACCAACAAAATTGAACTGAAACCATCCATTAGGAATTTTGTTAAGAAATTACAGAAAAGAAAATAAACATACGTACAAAAATTACATATACTTTCATATATCAGCTCACATACATGGGGAAATTTGTCAGCTGGAACATCCATTCGCAGGACTGTTTTGATAACAGGGTTAATGGAACCTGCAGGTGCTCCATGCCAACCCATAGATGTTGCTTGTGAAATGCTCATTCTCTGCATTACATTCGAGGAACCTAGCTTCAATTTTTTATACTTAATAAAATAACATTTACAATTTCCAAGAAAGGAGTATTGACAGAAGAAAACAGGCAGACGCATTATTTTGTGAACCTGATGACAAATTCAAAAATGAACCAATCCATCAATTTTGCAAGTGTGAACTAATCTTGGCAGAGTCAAACAGCCAAAGCTCTAGACACAAAACAGTTTTAAAGCATTTGCGTCATAGGGGATCTTTTTACTAACAAGTTCAAAAAATGAAAAATTCAGGTGTATAACTAATATTCCAAATCTCTTTGCATATCTAAACCATTTTAGCAGAAACAGAGTCTTGTCAAGCAACACATGCAGGACCAAGGCTTAATGGAACAGCATATTTGATGAACTAAGTTATCTGATGAACTTTAGATACAGCTTTCTAGGCATCTATTAACAATTCCAGATTGCACACCAATTTGTAGGAGGTAGCTCAAACTCATATTCAAGGTGGTTCCCAACTGATTGAACAATTCCTTCCAAAAGTTGCTCTAAAATTTGAGATAGCTAACAGTTATAATTTTTTTAGGTAAACCGTGTAACTGATATATTTTTTCTATATGATGTGGTTTATATGTGAATTGCACTGCTATTAAGTGTGCACACTTGGTTGATCAATCTACTATAACAAGTATACAATCTTTTCTCGTCTAATTTAGGCAATCCTTGCATGTGTCCTCAGGGATAAGTAGCCCAATAACATCTTTGATGACGATCTTGTCAGAAGAAAAGAGGGCCTTCTAACAGGCTAAAGGCCTCCAGTACTTCCAAGATGCAGCCTCTATGTTAATATACAGCATATTTTGCAAAAAAACAAAAATTAGACAATCCTGTAATTAAATTCATACTAATGCTTTCCCGATTGTTATGTGGAATCAGTAAAGGTAGTAATAATGCCAAAGTACATTTGGTTTCGTACTTATTGGATTGGCAAATACTACATTCCAATAAATATTTTTGTATTTCAGACTTCATTCCCTTCCAAAAGAAGGATTCCTTATCTTGAGATAAGTTTTAAAGGATCTTGTATCTCCAGCAATGGGTACTAAGTGCCATCCCTGAAGGATTTGTTTACCAAGTTTCCAGTCTTGACCAGTACATATTCAAAATTTATATCATAATGTCATATTTCCATTCAAATGTTTCATGTTTCTCTTATTGGATTTCTTGGATGAGTTGCACTAGTTGTGGAATTTTTGCTACTTCACAAGTATATCATCTAACCTAGGAAGGATATTAATTGTTGTATTATTGGATTGAATTCTGTGTTGTCTTGATAAGGAATCGACTAACATATTGGTTGTGCCTTTCTTATATACTATGTCAAATCAAATGCTTGCACCTTTCTAACTCATTTTTTGTTCTGGAGATAATTCCGACTGATTGAGGAAGTATTGGAGGTGATAGCGGTCAGTCTTAAATTAAGCGTACTTCCCAGTGCCTACTACCTTCTTTTGTATAATGCATGTATTATACCAAGCATCTCTTCGTCATATGTTGATTAATTTTTTCCTTGTCTTTTAGTTTCCAAATTTCAAATGCACTAGGATGCCAATCATGCATTAGGACTTCTTTGACTCTTGTTCTAAGAGCATTTCCAGTATAAAGGGCTTTGATAAATAACATGGTTAAGATTGAAATTGTTGTCATGATTTTTTAAAGATAATGAAAGCATTGTTCTCCTTCAGAAGACCACTAGTATTGATCTTTTTCAAGGAGATCGGATAAGGTTGGTGTAATGTGAACAATGAACATAATATTTAACAAATCTGCTATAATAGTTTGTAGGTCCACGTAATCCTCACAACATCTTAGCCTTTTTAAGTTGAGAAAAGCCAATTATTGCTGCAATCTTTCAAAGGTCAACCTTAAGCACATATCAGGTGATATGACCATGGTAATTCAATTCCTCTTGGCTAAAAGTAGATTTGATTTTTTGCATAGAACTTAGCAGTTTCTAAGATAGATAGGATTAGATCAATTTCTTATACATTTTCCTTCTAAGTTTTTATTTAAAATTAAAAATATCATCAAAGAAGACCAATGCAAATTTCCATAGGAACAGGGCTTATAACTTATCCATGGTTTGTTTGGAATGTTGTTTCTGAATTGTCTTCTTCATGGATTTTGATCTGATATTACCCCAATCAGAAGTCAAGTTTGGAGAAATAACATGCCCCATGTAAATCATCCAACAACTCATCAATTATTGGAATTGAATATCTATTTTTTTACAAGTAATCTTTTTAAGTGGTATGTAATCAATACACATTCTGAACATCCCATCCTTTTTGCAAGTTAGTATCACTAATGCTGCTAATGGACCATTATTAAGTATCTACTTTATTACCCTCTCTTAATAAAGGTACATTAGCAACATTAGTAATCTATCTACTTTTTTACCCTCCCTTAATGGGGTCATACTGGAAATTACACCAAGCTTATCTCTAAATTTCACAAACTTATATGGACCAAGAGGATCATACTGCAAATTACACCAAGCTTATCTCTAAATTTCACCAACTTATATGGACCAAGAGGATTGGTCAATATGTCCATAGTCTGCCCCTGAGTTGCACAATGCTGCAGCTCTATTTCTCCATTCTCCATTGGTTGGCAAATGTAGTGACAATGAACTTTCACTTGCTTAGTCTGCTCAAGGAAGAGAGGATTCCTCACCAACTTCAAAACTCTGATTGTAGCAATGAAATGTAGTGGGACAAACTTGTTCAAATTGCAAAGCTTTAAGTATTCTTCTCAACCAGACCACCTCACAAGTTGCAATCATTATTTCCATATGCTTTGCTTCAATGAAGGAAAGTGCTACTACATGTTGCTTCTTACACAATCAAGAAACTGCACCTATACCGAGGCTGAAGACATATACTGTTGTGGACAACTTGTCATCAGGTAAACCTTCCCAGTCTGAATCTGCATAACCCGAAGTCAAAGATCTGTGAAAATTCCAGGTCCTATCAGCTTGCCTTCTTGGTCTGTCTTTGACCAAAGAAAGGCTCTAAGTTTCAACAGTAAGTTAATTTATTTTCTGCTGTTTTATAACAGCCAACAGTCCAAAAGTATTTTGCTGATTTATTACGGTTATGTTCTCGATTTTGGGTGCTCTAGCAAGTCGTTTTTGTCACCAGAAATTAGTACATGCATCTCAAAATAAACATAACACACCTAAACATCATTTACTGCTGAATATGAACAGATCTAAGAAACTAAATCATGCATTTGTAGATACAGATATTTTTGGTCAACATGACCCTGGATAAAACCCCCCCGGGGAAAACCAGTTCGGAATATGGATGTATCTATGAGGAAAGCAGAAGAAGGGTTACAGTAAACACAATATATGAAAGAACCTAATACAATAGCAACTCCAACTGAGTCGATATACAAGCCAGAAATCAACAGATGCGCCCCAGAATGGTGCACCCCTCATGCAAACTACCAGAACCACTGAATCTGCTCCAACTACCAACTGTGAGCTCAGATCTAGAAACCCCTCCACAACAATGAAGCTATGCTGAATGGCAACCCTCTGCAATTGATCTCACTGCAATCTGATGGCTAGAAGTCTATGAACTGCTGATGCGCCCCAATCTGGCAATGCACCCTCCTCAACAGCAAAACCTCTCCAGTAAATAAGATATGGCATACAAGACAAGCCTCCCTCCAAGAAAGCAAGCACCCTAGCTCAACTCTCCTCACAAAACTGACCTCATCTCCATCCAAGAAGAACTCCTCTCACAATGAGCAAATCAACAAATGAAGAATGCGCCCTCCTTCACCCTTTGCGCCCCTCTTTGACTAGCAAAACGAAACCTAAAACATGAAGGGTTGAGATCATCTCATCCCCCATCTAATCAATGGTTGAGATCTCCCCTTTCACATTTAAGTCACAAACCCACTTTGGGTTTAGTTTCCTAAGTCAACTTTATGTTTCTAATTCACCCCTTTGTGAATTAATAGTCATTTTAGGCCAAAATGACTAAATTTCACTTTATCCAAAGTCAAAGTGAAATTAGACAAAAGTACAAGGTACAAAGTGTAATGTCCTTCCCTCATGTGCTAAGGAGGTCATAAGCACATGGGGAACACCTTCCATGGTACAAAACTCAACAATCCCTTTTACCAAGGAAGGTGTTCCTCACCAAGCCCATCTTGTCTCTAAAATAGACATGCTTGCCCCGTGGTAGGGCCTTGGTGAGAATATCTGCTACCTGGTCATCTGTAGATATATATAGCAACTGAACTGCCCCTCTCTGAACTCAGTCACCAATGAAGTGGTACCTGATTTAAATATGCTTCGACCGATCATGAAACACTGGATTCTCAGAGAGTTTTATGCAACTCTGATTATCACAGTGAATGACAGTCGGAGACATCTCCTGACCAAATAAACCAACCAGCATCTTGTAAAGCCAAATGGCCTCGCAACTAACCTGACTGGCCACCATATACTCTGCCTCGGCTGAACTCAAAGCAACTGACTTCTGCTTCCGGTTGAACCAGGAAACAAGTCCTGATCCCAAACTGAAGCAGCACCCTGAGGTGTTTTTCCTGTCAGCAGCACATCCTGCCCAGTCCGAATCTGTGTAGCCAACCAAACTGACTCCATATCCCATCAACATATCTCAAGACATGTTTTTCCCCAACCATGAGAACACTCGTCGGCTCAACCATGTACTGGCTGAGTGTGTTCACGGCAAAACATATATCTAGTTTGGTGTTAACCAGATACATAAGTGAACCGATCAACTGCCTGTATACTGTGGCATCCACCAACTGGCTATCTGAAGCACTAAGCTTCTTCCAGTTGGTGATCATAGGTGTAGACATGGGTCTGTAGTCCTCCATCTGAAATCTGCTCAAAATATCTATTGCATACTTCCCCTGCCCGAGAAATATGTGACCCTCCTCCTGCCATACCTCCATACCCAGAAAGTAGTGCATCAATCCGATATCACTCATCTCAAACTCTGATGCAAGTCCCAGCTTGCACTCAACTATGAGATCCTCGGCTCCAATAATGAATAAATCATCCACATACAAAATGAGAATGAGCGTGTCCTCACCCCTAATGATGAAATAGAGGTTCGGATCAGCATAGCTCTTCTCGAAGCCCATTTGAAGCAAATAAGTATCAATCTGTGAATACCAAGCTCGGGGAGCTTGCTTCAAACCATATAGTGCCTTCCTCAGAAGACACGCGTGAGTCTCCCTGTCACTCACCTCAAACCCATATGGTTGCTCTATGTACACCTCCTCCTCAATAAAGCCATTCAGAAATGCGGTTTTCACATCCATCTGATGAATGCGCCAACCCATCTTTGTTGCTATGGCAATGATAGTCCTCATAGAATTGTATCTCGCAACTGGTGCGAAAGTCTCATCATAATCGACTCCATCAATCTGTGAGAAGCCTCGTGCCACAAAACGGGCCTTGTGTTTCTCCACGCTGCCATCTGCAACAATCTTCGTCTTGTACAACCACTTAGAAGTCACAACTGACTTCCCCACTGGCCTTGGAACCACATCCCAGACATCATTGCGCACAATGGAGTCATACTCCTCAACCATGGCCTCTCTCCAGACCTGATGGTCAACTGCCTGCGCAAAATTCGATGGCTCAGTATCCCTGATACTCGTCACTAGTGCCAAATACGCTCCCAATCTGACTAGTGGCCTGCTCTCTCTGATCTGGCTCTTAAGCTCCCCTACATTCTCCCTTGCCTCTTTCAGGGTCTCCTGAAACCATCTAAGTCTCCTCTTCCCTGAAGCGGTCAACGAAGAAGTAAGGTCTATCTGCCCAAGAGTAACTGCCTCTCAACTCGTCTCAACACTTTGAGATCCCGAAAACTGTACTCCCTCTGAAGTCTGTGCCCCATCTGAATGAACATGCTCTAACTGTGACCCTGAAGCTGTGCATGGTGACCCTGTCACCCCTGATACTGGTGTACCTGACGACTGAGACTGTGCTCCCTCTGAGACTGCAACAGGCAACTCTGCATCATCCTCAACTCCAACTCTCGACTCAAGAGATCTTGCAAAAGCCCTATCCTCCTCAAATCTAACATCTCTGCTCACCACCACTTTCCTAAGTGGCGAAATGTAGATGCGATAGGCTTTCGACACTTCTAAGTATCCAACTAGAATCCCCTGCTGAGTTGTGGGGTCTAGCTTTGTCCTCCTCTCCAAGGGGACATGAGAGAAAGTCGAGCACCCAAATATCCTGATGTGCTCGACATCAGGCCTCCTATCAGTGAAGGCCTCCTCAGGAGTCATCTTCCCCAAAATCCTATGGGGCCTCTTGTTCTGCAGGTAAACAGCAGTAGCACATGCCTCTGCCCACAAATACAAAGGCAAACTCTGATCATGCAGCAAAGATCTCGCTGCACCAGTAATCGCCTGGTTCTTCCTCTCGACAACCCCGTTCTGCTGGGGGTTGTAGGGTATGGTCATCTGTCTCCTGATGCCATGCTGTGCACAGAAGTCTACAAACTGTCTCGAGGAATACTCTCCCCCGTTATTCGACCGCAAGACTTTGATCCTCTTTCCCGATTGGTTCTCAAGAGCTCTGAACACTTGGAATCGTGTGAAGACCTCACTCTTGGCCTTCAGAAAATAGATCCAAGTCTTCCTCGAGTAGTCATCAATAAATGTGAGATAATACTCACAACCACTCAAGGACCTCTGAGTCATGGGCCCACACACGTCTGTATGTACTAAATCCAATATCCCAGCTGACCTGGTGTCACTGTTGGGAAACGATGCCTTGGCAAACTTGCCAAGCGCACACCCTCTGCAAAAATCCTGATGCTCTATGTTGATCTGTGGCACTCCAGTCACAACCTCTCTCAGTCCTCCAAGAGCCCCATGATGTAGGTGGGCCATCCTACGATGCCATAACTCACATAATTGTCTGTTGCTATCGTTGCTCGCTGCCAATGCACGAAGTGGCTGAAAAAGCAATCTAAACAGTTCCCCCTCTCTCACTCCAATCACCTATCCTGAGGCACGTGGAAAACCCCGAGGATGAATCAGTACATCGGTGCCTCTGAATGTCACCTCAAGACCTCTATCCTGGAGGGTGGAAACTGATATCAGATTCTTCTTCATGCCAGGGACATAAAGAACGCCCGTGAATGATATAGGTGGCAAGCCATCTCTCTGAAAAGCAACTGTGCCAACCCCTGCCACTGTGACAACTCTGTCATCTCCAAGAGAAATCTCAATCCTGACCTCAGTGTCTCTGAGATCAGAAAAATGCTCTCGATATCCAGTCATGTGGCTCGAAGCCCCGCTATCAATATACCAGATCCTGGGTGTCGTCTCAATTGAAGTGCAGCAAGTGAGGAAAGCACACTCTCTCTGAAACCGTGTCTGAAAGTCAATCTCCTCTGTTGTAGTTGTGGTACCACCCATCTTCTTCTTCCTGTTCGGGCACTGTCCAGCATAGTGCCTAAACTTCTTACAAACAAAGCACTTCACTTTGCTCATATCTCTCTTCTGACCACTGCCCTGACCACTACTGCTCTCTCCTCCTCCACTCCCCTGTGGTGGGGCCCCAAACTTGGGACCCTATCGACCCCCACGGTCGGCCTTCTTCTTGCCCTTTGTCCAAAGAACAAGATCCTCCTCACCCTGATCAATCTGCTGCTATTGCCACTGTCCAAAAGCCTTGACTGCCAACCAAATCTCCTCTTAGACGAAGTCATCCCACATCCTCTCCCATGTAGGCATGACCTCCCTGGCAACTATGCCACGTACAAATGGACCCCACGGGTTGGTGAAGGTATTCATAGCTTGCCTCACTAAAGAGTTAGGGTCAACAACCTTGCCGACGGCTCCAAGCTCGTCTATGATCTGAGTGAAGCGACCAAGGAATGAAGTTACCGACTCATCCCTGAGCATGCGAATGTCCCTGAGACGATTATGAAGAACCATCTTCCGGTTCTCATTGGAGCTCTCATACAACTTGCATAGAGATGCCCACATCTCGTATGCACAAGACTTCCCCATCAAATAGGGTATGATATGGTCACGAACTGTGTCACAAATGGTCCTCTTCACCTTGTTCTTCTTCTTCCTGAACTCTGCCACCAAGACGCGAGCAGTGACAGGAATGGGGGGAACAACTACCTCAACTATATCCCATAGCTCGAGGTCCTCTAAGACGAAGACCATCCTCGCCTTCCAAGGCGACCAATTGCTAGCCCCTGCTAGCATGTCCTCAACTCGCATTTGAGATGCTGACATGTCTGCCAAACTGCACTGCCCAACTGATGCTCACTCTGCCAAGGAAAACATTGTCTCACTCCTGTCAACACAAGTGTGAAAAGAGACAAGTGTGATCTGACCTCACTCCTAACAAAATAGGTGTGAAAAGAGGTCAACATCAAATCAGCCTCACTCCTACTGCGTAGGTGTGAAAAGAGACAAGTGTGATCTGACCTCACTCTTAAGAAAATAGGTGTGAAAAGAGGTCAACGTCAAATCAGCCTCACTCCTACTGCGTAGGTGTGAAAAGAGATTGAAGACTAGTGTCCAAACTACCCAACAATCCTCTGAAAAATTCTGCCCTCTAACAACCACTGAATGAGTCAATGGCTGTCCTCAAAAATCTGCCAGAAAGAAGTGTATGACAGCCACTCAAAATGCTGTCCCAACTGTCCAAAAATTCAGCCACTGAAGCTCTGAGACCATGTGAAAATTCCAGGTCCTATCACCTTGCCTTCTTGGTCTGTCTTTGACCAATGAAACGCTCCTCTCACAATGAGCAAATCAACAAATGAAGAATGCACCCTCCTTCACCCTTTGCGCCCCTCTTTGACTTCCAAAAAAAAACCTAAAACATGAAGGGTTGAGATCATCTCATCTCCCATCTAATCAATGGTTGAGATCTCCCCTTTCACATTTAAGTCACAAACCCACTTTGGGTTTAGTTTCCTAAGTCAACTTTATGTCTCTAATTCACCCCTTTGTGAGTTAATGGTCATTTTAGGCCAAAATGACTAAATTTCACTTTATCCAAAGTCAAAGTGAAATTAGACAAAAGTACAAGGTACAAAGTGTAATGTCCTTCCCTCATGTGCTAAGGAGGTCATAAGCACATGGGGAACACCTCCCAAGGTACAAAAATCAACATTATTTGCTCCTCACTCTTCACTTTTCAAGTTCCAAAAGTTGTAGGGATTCTTCTTGCCACCAAATTCCTCTCTTCTCTTTTAGTCTTCTTGTTGCTACCTATATGAAATTTGAATACAAAGGTATATATTTTCCAACAGCTTTAACCTTGCTTTGATACGAAAAATGGTGCAGGGGCATATTTTTTCTAAGTCTTTAATCTTATCCTTGAATCTCAACTTACACAAATTCAAAATCAATCTCGACTTTGTGCTAACCAACGATGAAAATCTTTCCTTTGGCTTTTATGACTATGCCTTCATTAGTAGAAGCGAACAACAATAAAAAATAAAAAAAATCTGCCATACCAGGTTCTAAAGCCTGCACACAGATTTCTCCTCCTACTTAGTGTCTAGCTCTTTGTTATTCACTTGGATCAGCCTTTTCCTAGACAGTCTAAGGAATATTGTGTGGTTCTCAGCCAGCTTGGAGAGCTATTCTTCCTTCCTCTTATAGGCCATGTGCCCTTAGAACTCGTGACCACAAGGTTTTGCTTCGATTCCTTCAAGGAGAAAATGATAAATCCAGTCACTACATTCAATTAACCTGCGAATCGAGAGATATCCAAATGACCTCACACCCTCAGTAGACACAATCCATCAGAATCATTCCAGAAATTATTTAAATCTAAAGTAGCATTTGACAGAACAGAGCTTCACTCTCTAATGCGATCAAAAATAAAGCTTTCAAATCAATGAGAAAACAGGTTGCGTTTATGTCAATGTATAGATACCCACTTTGCTCACAGATCGTATACAAGAGAGAACTTGCAATCACAATGTTCAATTTTTCTAATTAATTCTTCTGCCAACACAATACGGACTTTTGGAAAATTAGAGACATTCATGGCGATTTTCTCCAAAAAACCATGCGTAATGCTTATTTTATTCCTCACATACATCATGAGGAAGATGAATCGAACCTCAACAAATTGGTTCGGATCTCCCATTATTAGGAAATCAAAACCACTCCTAGATTTACTCTAACACCCCTAAATGTATTGTTGTTGATTGCAGCTTCATGAGACATCCTCCAGATCGTTCTCCTCTGGACTGAGTTGAGACATCTGTGTGAGGAAGCCCAAGTGTTGGGTGTGCCCATGTGATGGGTGTGCATCAAACTCTGGACTAAGTTGTTATGATGTGTAGTCTCTTGCTTTGTACTCCTCTAGACTGAGTTGAGTCAGCTTGAGATGGTCTCCTTCCTTGTACTCTTGTGGACTCAGTTGAGTCGGCTTGAGATGGTACTCCAAATGGTACTCCTGTGGACTCAGTTGAGTGATTTGTTGAGTAGGACGTCCCTGTGGCTGAGCACAGGTGGACGTGTCCCTAGTGGCTGAGCACTAGTGGATGTGTGAGATCCTTGCTATATTGTCTGAGTAAGATTTACTTGTAACCCTAATTTGTGATGTAAAGGGTACAAGTTGGCCCCACCATATGTGAAAGATAATTAATATTTGAGTAATGATTAATTATATTATTGAGGTCGGCCTTATTGTGCCAATAGACACACCTTTTGTTGTGTCAAGTCTTGTATAAATAGAGGTGAATCCCCATTGAGGATTACACACACTCTCACTTGTCATTCGGAAATTTCAGCAAGTGCATGTACGGCTGAAGTGCGCATCTTTCTAGGGCGCAAGTTTCTAGGTTTTGGTAAGCACCCTCTTGTGTGCTAGGTCTATGGTGTGGGGGATCTGCTCTTGAGAATATAGCAAAGGATTGTTGGTTTTTTCCCCTTGTTTGAGAAGGGTTTTCCCAAGATACTTCTTGTTCTCTTGTGCATGGTTATTCTTCTTGTGATCTCGGTTATTGCAGCACTTGTGTATGGTGTTGTTGCATTTGTTTATGGTTCAAGTACATGCTAAATGAAATAAA
Source organism: Picea engelmannii (assembly GCA_009831015.1). Taxonomy (NCBI): domain Eukaryota; kingdom Viridiplantae; phylum Streptophyta; class Pinopsida; order Pinales; family Pinaceae; genus Picea; species Picea engelmannii. Next base: position 2,402,580 of record ML777128.1, on the reverse strand, counting down.
CCTCATGCTTGAGCCAATCATCTTAAAACTTAACATGTATGCTCAATTATGGTAAAACAAGTAAATTTTACTCTGTTGGCTCATTACGTGAGATGGAGAATGTTATGGACGTGTAAGTTTAAACAAATTCCTCCACACGTATATGAACCCAGAAGTATCTAGAACCTATGACAAAACAACAAACAAGAAATGCATATATTAGTTGTGATGCACTTGCATCGGAGGATCCTCATAGCCAATTGTTGTAGAACAATGCATGTTGCTCGACGTGTTGCCCACCAAGTATAGGACTTCTTAAGCCCCCTGTCTCTAATCACATCATAGCCTTTGAATCTCCTACATGCAGTGGAAAACTCTACAAATCCCTTCTCCACCTTGTCAAGGGAAGTTCTATCCTTATATATCATTCTTAATGTAATCTTCCTCCCCTCTAAAATCTTATTGTTCAGTGAGAAAGGCATCTATGTGTAGGCCTAGCATTGAACCACACATCACTATAGTAATTAGAATTCAACTAGTAGGCAAAGAAACACAAAGGAGTACAATTCTTCTCTCACCTTCTCAAAAGAATATTTTGCATCTTGTTTAACAAATTCTCTATTGATGTCCCATACTCAAAACACTCATTCTCAAATATAATTGTTTTCACAACCTCAATCATGGAGTTCCACCCCTCATAAAAATCTCCCGAGATGGCCCAATCTATATCTCTAAACCACAACAAACAAATGATAAGGTCCATGATCTTAATGGTAATATTTACCCACTCTCACCAATAATCATATAGGTCTTCCTCTCACATGACAAGTTCTCATCACACAGATCACAGTGAGTCAAAGGAACAACCTTCCCTCAACTAGAAAAGTGATGTAAGTTTCATAAGCATGACACTCACACCACTGTTGATTGTCATGTTATTCATAAAAAGGATTCTAAAACTTCTGGTCAAAGCACCATACCCTTTGAACCTATACAAGTTTTAACATCTCAACCTAACACTTCTTCACCAAGACAAGAAGCTCTATCTCAATTTGACACTTCTTTCTCTCACCCTAAAACTAGAACCTTTCATCCACTTCCCCCCAACTAAGCTTGGGGTGATGTCCACCTAACTTGCCTAAACGTCAAAGTCATTTAGTGTGAAATCCTTCTTTGCACCTCAAACATAGAGATTGGGCCTTCCTTGACAGGGTTTGACTACGAGGGTTGATCGGTCACCAAGATTGCTTGTATGGCTAGCCATGTTCCTATTGCCATGTTCCTATTGTTACTTGATCTCCTTATGACCCTCTCGATTGGAGTTTTTCTTCCTAGGAGCCCCTCCATTCGTAGGAAGTTCTTTGTGACTTTCTATTGTTTCATGTTCGAAGCCTTGCTTTGCTTAGACCTCCTACATCTTTTGCTCCTACTTCCACTATTCCTTTAGCCATTATTCAACCTACATTTTTCAACACCTATGATGTCCTCTTCTCCTATTTTCCAACTTTCCTCATCATGGATGACCCCATCTCTCACTCCCTCTCCTACTTGGCACCCTTCCTTTTCTCATCCTACTCAACCTAGGGATTTCACGAAACCTTCCTTTTTACTTGCTCCTCTTGAGGCATGCACCTTTTTTCTTTTCCTCCCTCCTTCATGGCTTCCCTATTGTGTATCTCCTTTCTTAAGCAGGTTCAACCGACTCCTTGTCCATTTGATGGCCTCTCCCATCCCTCGGGTCCACCTTGACATATCAAGGGCACCCTCTTGTCCTTGGTCACCTATCACCTTTTCCTCTCTTCTCTTCCTCCCTCCTACTCATCTAACTTGCACAGCACACTTGTTGTGGTTCTTGTTGTCCCCTCTCAGTCTCCTAGTACAATCATTGAATCCCTCTGGATCATTGTCTCGGGTTAGGGCCCAACTCAAGATAGCCTAACCTTAGTTTAAATCAACTGTTGTGTTTTTCCTCCTTTTCTCTCGTCCCCTATGCAAGGTTTTGGTCTTGGTTAATGCTGCTGAATTTTTAATGACTGCTCAAGCACATGTAGTTTCTTTTCAAATTTAGCATGAATCTGAACCATAAACAATGCAGCAACACGATAGCTGCAGTAAACCAAGATCACAAGAAGAATAACCATGCACAAGACACAAGAAGTTATCCTGGGAAAACCCTTCTCAAACAAAGGAAAAACCCAGCAACCCTTTACTATATTGCCAAGAGAAGAACCTTAAGACCATAAACCCTAGCGCACACAAGAGGGTGCTCTATGACCAAGAAAGCTAGCGCATAAGAAGTGCACACCAAATTACAGCTCACCAAGTTAAGCGTTGAGTGAATGAGATATGATCCACAATGGGGATGTATCTCTCTAATAAATACATGACCTAACTCATCAATAGATGTGTCTACTGGCACAATAGGGTCGACTTGTACAACTCAATAATATAATTAATCTTTTACACAATATTAATTATCTTTACACAGTAGGGCCGACTTGTGCCCTTCACAATACAAATTAGAGTTTCACAATAGTCTTACTCTTTGACAATATAGCAAGGGGTCTCACACACATCCTCTAGTGCTCTGCCACTAGGGACAAGTCCACATGTGCTCAACCACAAGGGACGTCACTCTCAAACAGATCAACTCAACTAAATCCATAGGAGTACGAACTGGAAAGCCATCTCAAGTCAACTCAACTAAGTCCATAGGAGTACGGCAAGAGACCATCTCAAGTCATCTCAACTCAGTCCAGAGGAGTACGACAAGAGACCAACACAAGTCATCTCAACTCAGTCCAGAGGAGTACGACTCACCTATCACATAGGGGTACGAGACCATATCAAAATGTGTATGCAATGGGCAGTAGAAAGGTAGAGATATGAATACTAACGAAGGACTTAAAGGTATAGTTGGCCACACTCCAAGATAGGGTTACATGCATGGATGTGGTAGTGGTATAGGTGCCCAAATCATGGGGCATGTTACTTTCTAGGAGTTTCACATCCACATTGGGTGGTACTATACAAATGGATTTATCCTATGCTACTACACCTATTACATGTAACCAATTTGTCAAATTGGACCATCAATGAAGGATGATGTTCGATGTTGATTTACCTAATCGGGAATTAGTGAATGTAGTTTCTGGGGAGAAGGAATTGAGCAATTACATGATTATGTCAAACAATGACCTTGTTAGTGCAACCTTTGGTTATCATGGTCCTTCAAAACAAGTATCATGTATTGATTCATCTTCACTTGCAAAACAAGATTTCGACCATGCGACATTGATTTTTCTCAATAATGGTGTTGAAGACAAAGATGCAGTGCCTTTACAAGGTGAAGAGGAGGTGTTGTTTCATGATGGGGAGATATTTGCAATGAAGATAAGGTAATAACAATTATTGTTTTTCTAAACAACAAGAGTAATTGGTATTAACAATACCTTGTGAGATTGTTTTTGCATTGGATTTTGCATATGAGAATACCTAGGGCTATATTAATCGTTGAGTGGTGGATGGAGGATTTATTTCTAGAATGATCGTGGAAGAGTTTTACATTCCCTGTTTTCTTATTGGCATATTGTTGTGTAGAACAACCATTGGTACCTGTGCTTTCTTCAATAGATCAACATGCATAAGAACCTTGTTCATTGAGTCAATTATATGATTGGTTATGCTCATTCTCTGATTATGTTGAGTGGTCACGCATGGTCCCTCGTCTTGATGGTCAGTTACAAACGTTGTTTGATTTTGATGATTGCTCAAGATATATTCCGATGAATTTTGAGAACTTGAGTTGATGATTGGCAAGAGGCCACATACAAATAAAAAGAAAAAAGAAAAAAACTTTTATCCCCTAGGTTTAGGGTTAAGTTGATGGATCCAATCCTTTTATGATTGGATGTGTTTTCGATTTCAGAATAAATATAAGTCGAGGATCAATTTGCTTTAGGTTTCAATTTTGTAACTCCTGTTAAGATATTAACTTCCGCATTATGTTTATTTCCATTTAACAGTTTTCATTCTTCGCTTTCTACATTAAATTTGTTTTGGGGATGGTGGTTGTTATTTCAAGTTAAAATAAATGTCTCCAAACATAGTAGGTCCCTAGGATGAGTCATTCATGAGATGCTTTCTGCATGTTCAAGGTCTATTTATGAGCATAAAAGTTTGCTTGTAAGATACATGGTTAAAGCTAGTCATCCATGCTTTCTTCATATTTAGAGTCTATCTATGAGTGGAAAAGCCTTCTTGTGAAGGAGATCGTCAAAATTACTTCAAAACGGTGTCAATTATTATATCTTTGAGTCTTAAAGTTAGAAATTGTATTTGAGTTGGGGGGCTCGTATTAAGTTAAGTCAAGTCATAGGGTTATATCTGAGGGGGTTGATTTGAGTCATTGACATTGTTAGCACCAATTCTTGTAAGGGGGGTGCTTCTCTTCGATTCGGGCCCTTGGTGTAAAATGCGAGAAATGAGGCTTTAAAACCCATCCAATGAAGTTATCCAAGGCTGCAACCATGAGCGCCATGCGCAACACGCAGAAAAAATTCATTTCGGGCTCAAAACACAGGTAGGCAGGCGGTTTCAGTATTCAACGGCGAGGATCTAGCATCAGGGCAAGATCGATGATCAACGAGTGTTTGGGGCCATGAAATTGCACGAGGTTTAGCGTCAGGGCTCATCCCTTATGGCCAAAGTCACGAAATGATCTAGGCTGTCCAACCAAGGACACATGGCGCGCGATACTAAGGAGCAGGCAGATCTGGGCGGCCAGGATTTGCATGCCCAAATCTATGGCCCAGATTAAATTCCAGACCCCCCTTGCTTTTTTGCCTTTAACGAGGGGGGGGGGGTCCGGAATGAGCGCTAAGGAGCACGTGGATCTAGGCGGTCGAGATTTGTGCGCCTAGATCTATGGCCAAAATTAAATTCTGGACCCCCCTCGCTTTAACAGAAGGGGGGGGTCCGAAATGAGGCGGTTTTGAATGCGGGCCCCCTGCTATCGTGGCGTCCTCTCGTGATCTCAGACCCCCTCCCACCTAAAACCACTTACCTCCTTCATTACTGCCTTCACCTCCCTCTACCATATGTCCTCCACTCTGTCTCTCACCTTCGCCCATTACATCCTCCACTCACCACTGGGCCATATCCCCATTTCACTCCCGTCTGTCACCTCTTGCCAAGTGTCTTACCGCTCGCATCCTTCCTGGCAGATGGTCTCATCCCGTCCGCTGTCGCAACCTTACATCTACCCCCACATCATCGCCCCATGCCACTCCACCTCTGACCTACCTCAATGCAGTGCATGCACCTTCCACCACCCGCTCTTTCCCAGTCACCTTCCATCCATCATATCTGTCCACATGGGTGTCTCTCGTTTCACCTCCCCGCCAGATCCTCGTCCACGCTCATCAGCGAGTCCCCTTGTAACAATCCAACGAAGCAGCAGACAAACAAAGAGAGTCTGCCACGACTCCCAGGTACAGAGTTGACTAAAGCCTTTCCTAATCCCGAGAATCAGTTAATGCAAATGCGGAAGGTGGGTGAGACATCGTCTCCTCCCTTAAATGGAAAGCCAGAAAAGGACAGGCTGTGGGGAAAGACTGTCATCTAGCCTGACAGAGATTGCGTCTGACAGCCGACTGCATGGGCAGTCTGACCGTCTGACCTACGTCCGCATGAACAACCTGACAGGGAAGCTCTTCAACACAAAGCCATGAATGCGTGACATGATCGTGTTTCAGGCAATCCGAGTCAGTTCTAAGTATATGTAGGCATTTTTGCCATTTTTGGATCCATCAATGGTTGAGCTATGCTCCCGACTGTAAAGTTTCTAAGGAAGATCTGCTCATGTATTTTGATTTGAGACTGTCAAGTTAATGGAAGTCAGTTTCTCTTTCTTTCATTTTGTCTGTCAAGCTGTTTAAAACACTTGGAATTGGAAGATCCAGTCGAGGATCGCAATATTGTAGGATGATGTATGGTTGATCACTACAATCTTTGCACCAGTCTTAAGTAGGCTCCCGTGTTGTCTTTTTCCTCTTGTACTAAATGATTCGGAATTGGAGGATCCAGTCGAATGGTTGTGGTTGCATAGTATGATGTAGGTTTGATCAATGTGCAGTTATGACTGTGTCGTTTAGGCACATTTCAGTGTCCCGTTTTTCTTCCCCGAGCTGCTGGAAGGCCTGATGCCCAGAGCAATCTCCTCCACCTCTCTTCCAAGTCTTCACTCTACTCTCGCTTTAACTCAAATTCTTGACTGAAGTTAGTTGTGGCCCTCACTTCCCTGTGCATTTCTGGCCTAGTTTTTTGAGTTAAACGATGTTGTTCTGAGTTTACTCCCACCCGATCACCGCTTTAAACAAACACGTGACATAAAACTGATGGGCGTCAAGCTCTGATCCTGCTACAATCCAGGAGTGACTTATGACGCTAACAGACATGTTCCCAAGTGTGTATTTACAAATATTCATCCGCTTTAGAGTTTTGGAATTCTTAGCATCCCTCAAGGGGATATTGTCCCTATATATGGAGCCAATGTTAACACCAAATTCACCTACACAAATATGGCTATTAAGCTCTAGCATATGTTCATGGATATTATATGCTAAAAGCTCAACAGTAAAGAGTTTGTCATTTGACATCCACAATACATGAACATTATACGAGGTAGACTCAGCGTTACAGAGTTCATCATTTGGCATCGACAGTGCATGGGTACCTTGTTGTAGAGCTTTATTCCAACCCAACCTTGTTCCAGAGTTGCAATGTGTATGTTTTGGGGATTATTCAAAGATTAGTATTATGGGGGGGCAACATATCCTGTGCTAATTTAGCAGGTTTTCAACTCGTGACAATCAAATGGCCACGTTCAAACTATTGCTTCCACTATTTTTAGCAGTTTCTATTTTTAGAAACTTGGTCTTTTTCAATGGCAAATGACAATATATTTGGATACCTTGGGGAGAACGGCTTGTGGTTCAAATTTGAGGCAAATCAAAGAAGTTTCTATTTTTGCAAATATTCTATGTTTCGAATATTTCTATTTTTAGAAATTGGTCTGAATAGCAAAAGATAATTGTACTTTCAAAGACCTAATATGGAGATTGGTCCATGGTTCGAATTTCAGTTGATTCTGAGATGAAATTCTGGGTTTATTTTTGGCAGTGTATTTTTAGGAAGCAAAGTATATTTTGGCAAGACAATAATATTTTTTGATATTTTCCAAGACCTAGTGTGGCGTACATTGTTAGTGTTAAATTTCAGACCATTTTGAGGACATTGTTTCCAGCAACCTAAGTTGCATGATACGAGGAAACAGGTATGAGTTTCTGAAAACGAAAAATACACTAGAAACATGACCCCTCAAAAATTTGGAAATGGGGAAGCAATATATATATATATATATATATATATATATATATATATATATATATATATATATATATATATATATATATANAAAAATATATATATATATATATATATATATATATATATATATATATATATATATATATATATATATATATATATAATGTGTTATTTTACAAATAACACATTCTATTGAAACCTTGAAAGAAAGCATTATGAATAAATGAGCAAGAACATTTAAACGACAAACATAAATGATACGCAATGTTCCACCATCGCTTATATTGGGATCCTCATCATTATTAGGGACATTAATCAACACCACCCAATTTTGATCTAACCACCTAATCCAACACTTCAAATATGGTAGAAAAAGCTTAAAATGCCTAATCAATGATTTTGGCTTGAGTGAAGGGTACATTTTTGCTAAGGTCATGACAAAAGAGTTCAACAATCAACATTGCAAACTTCGAGTACATAAAGGGCTTGGTGCTCTTGATTAAATGCCAATCCCATACCCTCGTACATGATTGAATCCAATGAAAATGTTGCAATTATGCCAATTCTGAAAAGCTAATAAGTCTATTGAATTTTGAATGGGATATGAAATTCTACTTTACCCATATGAAGTCCAATGAGGTTGGAACCACTCTTAAACATCCCGAAACAATTAATGGTAATGTTAAAAATTTAAGTAAAAGTTGACATTTTCTTTATCTTTCCTTTAAGATAAAGAAAATGTCAACTATTACTTTAAGAGTTTAGCATTACCATTATTGCCTCTCAAATCGTCCTTGCTCAAACTGTGTGAGGCAAAATGAGAGTGAAATTCTCTTTATAAAAAAATTTAAAAATTATGTTCTTAGAGGCCTATAGAAGTGTCATTAATTACTAATTAACATCTAATTAAGGATTAAATCCAAAATTGTGGGTCCTAGCAGTGAAAAAGAGTCAAAATCAACTGAATTAGAGATGGAAATGTGTTGTACGGACACAGGTACAACCTTGAAATGCGTTTTCAACTATACAAAATGTTTTCCCTACACGTGGGACACGTCCGTACAATCGAAAAAACGTTTCAAGGCCGCACCACACGTGTTTCCTCGTATTTGTACTGAAACAAGCCTGGTACAGCAATTGAAGTGGCGTTTCCTACAACATAGCCAAGGACCAAATCTGTTTTGACACTTGTTATTTTTGAGGTTATATTTGGAGAGAGATTTGGACTCTATTTTGCTACTATTTTTTAAGAGATGGAGTGCTTGCGCTAAGGAGCTTCCCTATGGTTTGTCAATGGTTGTGGACTATCATTTTTACCCAAGGAGAGGAGCACCCACATGTTAGGTTGACTTTGTTGACTTTCTAGAGTTGCATGCTATTTATAGCCAAGCAGTGGAGACCATGGCTTGAGGAGGTGGCTTGGTGAAGTTTCCATATTTAAAATTAGCCATGAGGTGGCTTGGTGAAGTTTCTATATTTAAAATTTGCTTATTTATATCTCAGATCATGAGATGGAGCTTTTCGTAATGGATTAATCCATAATTTCAATTTCTACTTCGACCTTGAAGCTAAAGCGTGTGACTTTGAGGAGGTTGCTTTTGTGGATTTCGTATTTAACATTTCCTATTTTTGCCTAAAGCTAGAGCACACACCTTGAGGAGGTTGTGACTTGGAGGAGGTTGCTTTTGAGGACTTTCAATATTTTACACATGCTATTTCTCATCAAAGACTAGCACATGGATTGAAAAAGAATGCTTTTGTGGACTTGTAAATTTTACATAAGTTGTTCTCATCAAAGGATAGAATGCATGGGTTGGAGGAGTTCTATCTTAGGCAAGAGTTGGTTGATTATGGCATATTCTCCTTCAGTTCATGCGTCATCTTTGGAGGAGCCTTCTCTTTGGCATGTGATATCTTTAGCATTCTATTGATAGTAGTGATGTCTTTGTACACCTCTAAGCCTATTCCATAAAGGTTAAAGGAGTAGTGAGGAGAAGGGTTTGATTTGATTATTGAGAGTTGATTTTTCAAGTTCTCATCTTCACACCTACTTTTCTAGTTTGAGAGTGTAAGAGATCATAGTTTTCAGTGACAGGTAGAGGTTGCTACCATCATGTTCATGTGAATTCATCCCTGAACATTGGTGTGAGAAGGTGCTTCAAAAGTGGTTAAAAACCCCTGAAGCACTTTGCAGTTGAAAATAATATCCCCCAAACTTTGTACTTGCAGATTTGGAATAAAGGTAACATCTATTTGGCAGCTATATCTCACTTGTTGAATGTCACTTGCTTTAAATCTTTTGAATTGATTACTTCAGGAATTACTCCTCTTAGTTGATAATCTAGACTCCATAACCTGTGGAATTCAAGGCACTATGATCATAATTCATAATTTCAATCTTTAAGGTTTCTGTTTTTTGTATTTCCACATGCACATTTGCACTTCAGAGGGCTGATTTCGTGTTCTAACACTTTATACACAATTCTTGAGGCAAAATTCCATTCTTAGACGTAAATCTACATTGTTGCTTGCTGTTTAGTGTGTTTTACTAAAGATTACAGCTTGATTTTTTTATGTAACAGCAGGTACTTTTCACAGTTTGGAAGCATTTTCCAGTCTTTTAGGCTCATAGTCCATTTCTAATTTGCATAGGGATTTCCCCCCTGATGTTAGCAGCCACTAACCCTTCTGAAATTTCAAGAATCGGGAAATTAATACAATTCCGAAATTTCACCTCATTTACTTGAGGTTTCTTGGATCTATTCCCTGTGAGCTTTCAGCCTTAGGGATGATATGAAATATTAAATTACAACAGTAATATTTCACTTCCTTTCAACCTACTTTCCCCTGGAAACCCAAGGGAATAAATACCCTATAAATGCTCTTCAATACCAAAATGCTACGGCCCTTAGAGCACTCTTTTCAAAGCATATAACAGACTTGAAATGTCTTATTACAGAAGATTATAACAACAACAAATCTGCTCCTTTATCTTCCAAATGTGTGTTAAATCACTTAACCAGTTCAACTATATGTTATGTCAAATCAGCATGAACAACAAGGGCTGAAATCTACTCAATCAAAAAGTTAACATACGCTGAAAATCAAATCTGCAAGTAGATAATATTTACACAGCTGAAAACTTCATATATATGTAAAAGATGAAGTACAAGTACATACCATAGCTTTATCACAAAGCTAGTACAATTCAAACTCTCCAATACCTAGTTAAAGAAACCATAGCAAAACCCTAGCCACTAACTCCTAGCTAGGAATCACTCCCAACCAAAGCTCGTCACTCCACCAAAGAACCTCAACATGTTAGCTTCAGCACCAGCAAGTCCTCCTCAATACATACAACAAGCTTGTATCACACAAGCTCTCCACACCAGCACTATTCTCTTCCTTAAGGTTTACAAACCCTAGCCATGCTACAAACCCTGGCCATAATAATCATCATCTACAATGTAGGGTTTACATGCATAGCACAAACCATAGCTAGCATCACAACAGAAATCTCTCCATCAACATCCAGGACCTCACCCTCTCTCTCATTGTCTTTTCCTAGGGTTTCCTCATGAACCCTAGCATCTTACTCCCTACAAGATGTCTCTCTCTACTACAATTTCCTCATGAGCCATAACGTCTTATTCACTCCAACACGTCTCTCTCCAAGGGTTTCCTCGTGAACCCTAATATCTCCAAGACAAGTACAAAGCTAGAGTACAATGATGTCAAATGATAAGGAATACAAAAGCTCACTCCTCCCTTATATACACAACAGATAAAAGGAGGCTAACATAAAATAAGGACATGTGTCCATACTAGTGACCAACAAGGCAAGCCCACATGAAGCGTTTTACAATACAAGGATGTATGTGTCAAACTAGGGCTTATCCAACCCCCAAAGTGAAACACCCTCCAAGCATGATCCTCCTTGGGCTCAACACCCCTTTCCTCTAAGATGGTATGCTCTCCAACAAGTTGTTAGTTCAACACTCCCTCTTCCACAGTGGTTTGTTATCCAAGCGTCGCCATGCAAGGCAATCCTCTAATCGTGTGCGGCATGTCACGTGTCATCTCATGTGTCCAATGCTACTCTCATGTTTGCCAATGTGGTCACAAAGTTCTATACTCCTCTTCAACACATGTGTCGAAGTCCATCACCAACCTCCATGAAGTATGCTCCTCTTCAATATATGTGTCCAGGTCCATCACCAACCTCCATGAATTATTCTCCTCAACCCAAGCATCCTCAAGTCCAATGTCCAACCTCCAAAGTATATATCACATGGTCCCAAGCTCCAAGGTCCAAGTGCCCAATGCTCCTCATCCTAGGTAGCTACCTCCCTTGATTGAGCAACCGATTCCCCCTTTGTGTGCACACAATGGGTTAGTCATCATCCTGATCAAGGTAACAACCTCCTAGGTAAAGGCACCATGCCAACACTCTAACCAAGGTCAAGCATCCATCCAAATTGAGCCATCCACATGTCCATGAGGCATCACCAAGTAGCCAAGAGACAAAGCACTCTCCTAGCAAGGGGAAAACACTTTTTGGGTGACCCCAAAAGCTAACAGCCCAAAGTGCAAAGAGACTATACAAGGTGATAGTGTGCAATCCTTAGTTACCTTGGAACCTTCTAGTGTCGAGCATTGTTGGTCACTAGAAAATGTTTATAGTCATGAAGCATTAAGCCAGCCCACGCAACCTACATATTGATGATTGTATATGATACTCTACCGCATGATACTTATTAACCAACAACCTTGATATTGTTTGGTTTATATGTTCTGTTGGAATGCTCGTTCGAAGATGATCTCAAACTTTGTTTTGTTGATTATGACTATAGGTAGGGCTCTAAGGCGAACGGTGAAAATATCTAAGAGGTTAACCAAACCGTGGTAACCTCTCGACATGCATGTATTCTCTCTTGTATATATGAATAGATAGTACAAGAATACAAATGTCCTAGGAAAAATAACAATAGAAATTATAAACCAGGCATCTGAGATCTCTACAATGGACTAAATTTGCCATTTTATGGTCTAGTGAACCAAAGCTTTGAAAGGACATTAAAAGCAAAACAAACAAGCAACGAAAACAAACACAAAAGAACAACATTGTACATTGCCCATGCACATTTATTTCTAACAATTGTCTATATTATTGAGGTAAACTCAAAAAAACTTTATTTGAGCAAGTTAGGAATAAATCATCAAAGAAAAGATGATGTTCAGATGGATATTATATAACTATTCAATTAAATGAACATTTTTCCACTTAAGGTGGTTATTAGACAAAACCCTGACCTTATGGCCCACCCTACCCAACAAAATAAATGTAAACTTTTAAACAAAGTTTTAAAAATGAAGAATAATATTGAACATCTACATTTACTACCAACTTATAATCCTAAAAAATTTGGTACATGTGACTTTCAAGGCCTACAACTCTCAGCGAAGCAAGAAAGAAGAAGGTAGTTGAACAAGAAGGGAGACATTGATTGGGTAAAGAGAATAAAAAATCAAGAGGGCCAACAGCAAGGAGGCAAGAGGAAGAAAAACATGAAAGCAGGGAAGAAAATAGAAAAAGGACGAGGAAGAAAAACAAATGGTCATTCTGAAGGATTGGGAGCAGAAATCGAAGGAGAAGGAAGAAACAAGGAGAGGAGAAAGGATACAAGAAGAATACTAACCAGCAAAGAAATAACATGGCAAAGAAAGGTTGTAAACATTGTTTGTGTAAAATCTTGGTATGCTCCATGTTTCAAATAGTGAGTTTTCAATTTCATTTTTGTTACTTAATTAAGTTGGTCATTTTCTTTTGTTTTTATTCCAAATCATGTATGTGCACATTATCAATGTTGGCCATTCTATCGTTCAAATTCTGTCAATGTTCCGCACAGTCTCTTAGATGCAAGGACATGGGAGTAGGGAAACGCATCTAAGGGACATCTGGAAGCACTCCCCAAATTCTAGAGGTCTGACAATCATCATCAATATTCCAATGTTCTATGCAATGAGACACAACACAAGAAGATTGATGGAAAAGGCTTTAGCCATCTCAACAATGTACTCATCCAATGATATCAATATATAGTACATGGATATAATCACCTTGTGGACAGAAGAGTGACAACACACTGACAACTCATAGGATAAGTATGACAACTCATAAAGAGGTGATCTAGGTCTTTGTGATTGTCGAGGGATGAGTCAGGCTAACAACAACAAATAACTATATATCATCAAAGCCATCACTTATATTGGGATCCTCGTCATTAGTATCACCCTTCGTCCCCTTGTCTAGACTTTGTGTCCACCTCGATCTTCTAAGGACATCAGTCAACACCATCCAATTTTGATGAAACTACCTAATCCATGCCTTAAAATATGGTAAAATATTAACATGCCTAATCAATGATTTTGGCCTACGTGAAGGACACATTTTTGCTAAAATCGTGACAAAGGAGTTCAACAATCAACACCACCAACATCACAGCCTACACAGAGATCTTGCTACTCCTGATTAAATGTCAATCCCATACCATCATACATAATAGAAACCAATGGAAACCTCCAATCTTGCTAATCTGGAAATCCTGAAAACTATTTAATGTCTATTGAATTATGAATGGCATTTGAAATTCTACTTTCTCAAAACAAAGTCCAATGACGTTGGAACCACTCTCAAACATCCTAGACGAATTAATGGTAATGTTAAAAATTCAAGTAAAATTTAACATTCTCCTTTGTCTTTCCTTTTCTAAAAGTTGGCATTATCCTTTAGCTTTCCTTTTCTATCCTTTTACTTTAAGAATTTAATATTCCCAATAGTTACCAAGGAAGGGGCATTTAAAACAACGAAATTTGATAAAAAGGGGTTGTGGAAGCGTCTCATTTAAAGGGGACATTCCCTATTGTGTTTCATTGCAACCACCCCAAATGGGGATGTGGGGAAATGTTCCCTTTGGAATACCCACATCCCAAGAGTACAGGGAGCGCATCTCCTATCCTTGAGAACATGTCCCCATGTATCAATCCACCCAAAATAGGGACAGTTGCCACAAATGATTCGCTAATTTCCCAAAAATGATTCGCTAATTTCCATTTTTTTTCCAAAAACGACTCACCCAAATTTACATAGGATAAAATTATTTTACTTATAAAATTGTCAAAACTTTCTAGAAACTATATAAAATCCTTAGAAATTTGATTATTTATTCATCAAACGTTATGATTGGCATTTAAAGAATTAGTATGATTATAGTTGGTGTTTTAAGAATTCGTAAGATTCGCCAAGGTCTCTACACTTATAGATAATTATGGATCTTTAAAACTTTCCCCGATCTGCTCAAATCTTAGACCCCTCTACTTTGCACCAAAAAGGGGTAAACCTTACCTCCTTCGGAGATATTGCTACTAGTCACCTACAATCCCTACCAATGCGAAATGGCCTATCTAGAAAAGGCCTTGTTATCATAGGGTTCAGCACTTGTGCAAAGCCCTTCACAAGACACCAAACTTGTTTAACAATTGGAAATAATTGTCACTGTCACCTACACAAACATTTCCCTCGCTTTAGTGGTGGATGAAGATCCAATACAAGGGAGGCTTCCCTTGTGGTCTCAAGGGATCCTATAGCAAGTTGAAGACAAGTCTACAGCCCCCTATCTTGGTCACTTGACGTGATAGGCTAGGTTTCAAGGGGATAGATGTAACGAAACAAGACGATTGATTGATTGAAGGTATGCGAGAGATTTCAACAACTATCAAGTCTATACATGCAAACAATGATCCCATACACTAGATATCAATGAAAAAAGGGCTGCGGCAATAACTTTTTGCAATATCTAACAGTGTATACCATCAATAAACATTTGTAACAGCAGCAAGAAGACAACCCTCAAAAATTACCAAATAAAACTTAAAATGCAGCTCTTAACAAGTGGATGAAGATCCTAGTGTTGTACAATGAATTCACCCTTCTTAAACCACAATATTAAGTTATCAGCCATCTAATTAAGCCCTAATGGTTGTAGCAAACATTCATAACAGCAACAAATAAATTACCAAGTTTGCCAAGCGTTGGAATAGATTTAAGGTGAGAGAATGGTTGGGTATCCAACTACCAAGTTGCTTTAAGAGGAAAGGTTTGTGTTTTAAGGTCACTTTGTGAGGTCAAGACTAGTGTCTTTTATCTCTTTGGGCAAATGGAATCAAATCACACCTTGAATTTGGACCTAGCTTTCCAAGAAGAATGAAGGTTTGAAACCCTAGGTGCAAAGACTTATGGACCTAGTACCAAACCTTGCAAGAAAACAAACCCTAAGGTGCAAAGACTTATGGACCTTAGGTGTCGTTTTCCTTCTTCAAAAATGCCTAGTTCTTGATCCAAGTGAACTAAATCAAAACCCTAAGGTGGAAAGACTTATGGACCTTAGAATCTTGAATTAGCTAAAGACTAACCCTAGGGGGACAAAGACTTATGATCCCTAGAGCTAGTTCTTTAAATGCTTCAACCGATTTAAGAGAGATGAAAATAGAGATGGAGACAAAGACTTGTGATCCCTCCTAGGGTTTCAACAAGAACAAGGTAACATGCAATAACAAATAGCATTTACAACAATATACCATGCAATAACACTTAAACTTGAAGAAGAAGACTTACTTATCCGAGTCGCTATGCAAGAGAAACCCTAGCTCAACATTCATCCATCCAAAACAAGAGAAGACATCCACAAGATCATGCTCCAAAGGTGCACACAAGTAGACTAGGGAAAAAAGGAGATAAGAGAGAACAAGTAGTGGTGATCTCACACAAGAGTGAGTTGTGTTTGATTCAAAATTAGCACTAGTCTCTTTATCTAAGGTAACCGTAGTCATATGTCCACATAATTATCTAAAATGACCATAACCCATGATACAAATGGAGTCGACCCCTCAAGTAGCCTCTAACAATGATAAATCATGCTAAAACATCGTAATAATCCCTCCAAAGCCACACGTGTGGGAGACGCCATGCTCCAAGAAGGTATAAGAGGCCTCCAAAGGCCACGTCTCGTCATCAAAGTGCCAAGTATTGTGGAAAATGACCTCTCCTCGTCAAAGGTCATGTCTTGTCATCAAAACCCTAACTCATCAAAGTGGTGCCCCAATGGAAAGCACGTCCCAATCAATGACGTCATCATCCATCTGCTTAACGTCCAAGGTGAAAAGACCAATATCCAAGGTGGAATGAAGGTGCACCTCGTCTCTACACAATATCCAATCATGTGCTAGTGCAGCATCCTCCATCCAATGCCTAATAACCTCTGGGGTACAATGCCTAAGGTGTGGGCTTCTTGCTCATCTGTGTGCCAACATGACTATATTTGTAAAGTAAAGGCTCATTTGTCCATCATCCAAGGTCCAAGAGGTGTGAGAGCCTACATCAAAGAGGACCAAAGTCATTGTTGATGTTTTTGTAGCATCGGAAGGTATTCCCACATTGGCCTTGGTATCGAGCATGTGGGAATCGTTGTTGGCACTCACATTGCATTTTTCATTTTGTGAAAACCCATGTATATTGAGTTGGGGCTTCACACCCACATGGAGGAATAGACAATTGTAATTTAATGTTGAGTTTAGAAGGGGTTCCTAAACTCACTCATTAGACTCCTATAAAAGGAGAGGTAATGTGAGGAGACATTGTGACATTATGGAGTTGGCATAAGTGAGTGAGCCACTCGTGCCAAGGAGATTGGGGTGGAAATTTCAGCAAAGGAAATTCTTCACTTTGGCAAATCTGGCCTAGAGTTTCTGGACATTCTTTCTCTATTTTTTTCCATCCAAGGAGGAGGGCACACATGTGAGGCTACACATGGGAGGAAGAGCAGAAGCAGGCCGTACAATTCGTACAGTCTGTACAGGTAACATCGGCAGTCTGTGCAGTCCATACATGTGACATCAGCAGTTCATACAGGTGATGTCATCAACCATACATGCGACGTCAGCAGGTCGTACAGAAAATTTGGTTGTAAGGGTTTTTCCGAAATTTGCTGAAAGTTGTAATTTTGCTGGGAGGACTATTTTTGTCCTGAAAAATTCTCAACCAGAAAATTTTACTGAACAGAAATTTTGTGTCTCATGTGTATGGATGATTTATCTCTGATCTTTATGCTTCCGCTATAATTTTCTGTCATAATTTCAGTGTAAAATTATTCAGTGATAACAGCCCTAGTTCATTGTTTGAGGTCACTTGGAAGTAATTTTCAGATCTGAAATTGAATGCATTAATTGCTTGAAAATTTAACAATCATCATGTGGCCCAACGCTCTGCATCACACGTGTTATGTCCTGCATAAAGTTCACAACGTCCTGGGTGAAATCACAAGGACATACTCAAAACCATGTCATGTTCACCCAAGTCAGTCAAAACCGTGAAATCAAGTAAGACCAACAGTCACAAGGGGCAGGCAGTAGTCCTTAGAATCATGTAAAGTAAGCCATCTATTAATACAAAAGCCAAATGAACAACTCTCATTGGGTATCCCCTTCAAACTTCACACAAGCTTGACATTATGCAATTTGGCAAGTTTAAGTATGGGAGGACCATCAAAAGAACCTATTAGGTGTGCTAGTACCCAAGTAGAGATATATTTCCCAGAAGAACCCATCGAAGATATGTAATGAATGTGAGGTGGTCATGGGGTTTATTGTTGGGCATGGGTTCATTAACATGCAAGACAGTGTATGTACTCACATCCATGAGTGCCTTTGTAGAGGGTGCACTTGGAGATTGAGTTACCCTTTCCTTGGCGCTTTTTGCATTCCATACCCCTTTATTTGTCTTTTTCTTTATTTTATTTTTTTTGCAAGTCCCCTTAAAAAGGTTTCAAGCAAAGCACTTCCTTTGTTTTTTATTTGAGATATATTCAAGTCATTTTTTTATTGATAATGTGTTTATTCGCATTAGGACTAGGAGCGATTTCCATTATTGAGGGGATAGAGCTCAATTATGGACTATGGCTTTTAGAAGTTCTCGTTATCCCATTTCTTTCTTTATTATTGGCTAACTACAATCTACCTCTAGGCCTTTAGCCCCTTCTTCTCGTAAGAGAATGAGGTACATGTCTTTTTGGTGTACATGTAACCACATTACCCAAGAGGTGGGAGAATGGAAGGATCAAAGATGAAAAGGTGGTAAGTATGATCGGGAATGGTACACTACCCCCTTCAAGGAATCACCAGTAGTACCCATTTTCCATAGGAGTGACAACACGGGACTAGGGTGCCTAGGATGGCCACCAAAGTGAAACAAGGCAAAAAGCATAATTTTTGAGCTTGTGATTCATTATCCAACTTCAACCTATGAGCATTACTCAAATACCCAATGTATTAAATACGACACTTTATATGAAACAAGGACTAATGTACCTCATAATATGTCGGAACACCATCTCCCAATGAACCTTTCTGATTGAGCGTAATGAGCCATGTTGAATAAGAAGAGGCATATGAAGGGGTTGATGGGTTGCTCTCTATGAACATGCTAATCATTGTCATCGTCAAGATGACTATCTTCATCGTAGGCCATGAGACATGATCTCCTCTAGTTACCCCTAGGTAGGAGGGGGTAACAAGCCCTAAATGCTCCAACCATAAAACTCAGTCCCCTCACCTAGTCAATGCCAAAGAAATTTATTTTAGCTCTCATGGATCGATTTGCCACTTTAACAACTTCTAGCTAAAGCCGATAGATTTACATTCTTGGATATTGAACGCCTGGAGCCCTTTCTACAATGGAATGTTATTATTCACCCCCATGATGAGGGAATTTTCATAAGGTGTTTGGCGAAGGGTCCCGAAGTTTTGGATTGTGTTAGGTTGTTCATGTAGCCTTGGCACCAACCATTTGATCCCTTCACAGAGATCTTATCTTCTATCCCAATTTGGGTGAGGATTTTGAACCTCCCTCTACATTTTTGGATTGAGGAATCCCTTCAGGTTTGAGGATTGCCTCAGAGGAATCATTTCAATCTCCCCAAAGTCCATTTCCAACTATACTTCCACCTTCGCAAGGATCTCCATTGAGATGGATCTTGGTCCAAGCCTTCTAGAGGAAAATCAAAGAGTCATTTGGAAATAGAAACTAAAATACGAACAAGCTACCTTCACATGTAGATCGTATTTTGAGACTAGCCACCTAACCATCACTTGTCCTAAGCAAGTTTCTGAGGTTGCCCATACAAATGCATCAAACAAAAAAGGCTAAGAAGAAACACAAGACCTCCTGGTGGAAAGGTGCAGAGTTGCAACACTATGCTATTGGTCCAAAGGAATCTTATAATAAGAGTGAGATGGCAGAGGATGCCCCATCCCCATTTGAGAAAAAATCCTGGGAAAGATGAGGCAGTTCTGCATCCATGGTTGTCGATGAAGGATCCCCTCGATAAAAGGAGGACATCAATGCAAACAATTGCTTCATTTGACAGGCTTTCCTGGGGAGCACAGTGATCTGCCCATTTCCCTCCTATAAGGGAACAGCATGGGATGTGGACAGAAGTTAAAAAAAGAAAGGAAAAGAAGGGCAACATTCTTATGGATGCTGCTGAAGAAAGAGCCCCTTCAGATGTGGAAGATAAACTCAATTGGGATTCAATGTTTCCTTTAGGAATGAAGGGATTTGCAACAACCTCGCCACCAAAAAGGAAACCAATGAACAAGGCCCAGAGGGATTATCCTTAGCAGTCATGTGATTTTGGGAACTCGAAAGAATTGAGATCAGGCAAGACATGCTAAGGTTCCACTTTGTTCTGTCTTGTTGTGGGATTAATTTGCCCAACAGGTATAACTTGAGCATTCTACTCGTAACCCTTCTATATTGATAGAAAAAGTGGATTTGATCATCATATAAAAAAATCGTTCCATCTATGTTACACATGCATAAAGAAGAAGATTCAAGGAGACAGTCCTTGCAAGAATATGGAAACATGTAAATAAATCAGTTCAAGATTTCATATGTTCAATTCACTTCTATCAAGACAAAATGTGAGCAGCTATTCATAATTCATACCTCTGTCTGAAGGCCTGACCAACCCCCCAAGTCCATCATTGTTCCACCATTAGAAAGAAGGCCTGCAGATGCCATTGGACTTCCATGGTCCAGTCTATCATGGTCAACAAATCCCTGATTGGAGACCAGTGTAGACAACCGAACAATCTCTGTTTCAAGAAAAACACATGTATGAAGGCCGGCTTTATTCAACTCAAATCAAAACACACACTTAAAATCAGAGACAGTTGATCATACAAAATTAAAAATAGTCAAGATCAATGTTACAAATAACTTCATGACTCTAAAAATCACTTTGTACTGACTGCAAAGTTACAGTATTTATTAAAATAAGTCCAATCCTCCTCCGACATTGATGGAGTTACCGATCAAATATATCATTAGATTACATCAAATAGAGCAGCAAGCAATAAAGTAACAGGTTCAGGCATGAGATTCTGATAGTAGATAGGCTGGTTACAAATACTGCCCTTGATTAGTTTTTAAGCATTCAAGAATCAAAAATGAAACTTGCAACATTCGCACACCATTTCAAACCACTTTGCCATTTGACCACATGCTCATGTCCACAGTAAGTCCAATACTATTTGCTGAATGAGTTTATTGTTACCAGATATACATGATGGAAAAATGCGCCTACTTTAAGTTGTTATATTGATGCTCATGTTTTGTTCATCCAAATAAATGAATATTAATATGAAATAGGTGTAATTTCACATTTTTCCCAGGGCTAAACATTTACTGCAATTTCTATCATTGACCCCAGTCAAAATTCTCTTCTCTCCCTCATAAATTTATGCACATAGTTTTCTTGCAATGTGCATTTTGTGTGCGCACACACCAATCATGTATATCATCAGATTACATCAAATCAAGTGATCAGTAAATAGAGCAACAGGTTGAGGCACAAGAATCTGATGTTAGTCAGCCCAGTTACAACTACTGTCCTCTAATAGTTTTAAGCATGCAGGAATAGAACTTGTGACATCTGTTCAGTGTTTGGAACCATTTTTCCATTTGGCCACATGCTCAAGTCCCCAATAAGTCCAATACTATTTACTAAATCAGTTCCTTGTTACTTTAATTTGTTATATGGAAATACATGTGTTTCATTACTCCAAATAAATAAAAAATAATATAAAATAGATAAAATTTCACATTTTTCCCCATGCCAAACATTTACTGCAATTTCTATCGATTGACCCAGTCAAAATTTTCTTTCTCTTCCTCCCTCATGATTTTGTTGATGAAATAGTTTTCGTGCATTGCACATTTTGACACTCCACACACACATTTCCTCTTCAACAAATATTGCAAATTCTTATTATTGTTGCACTTCCTGTGAGCTGTGTTTAACTGTTAACATATACTTTGACATGTTAAACCGTAACTCTCGCATCCCAAAAGATTGGCCCAATTTCACATTTCAGTGAACTTACCATCCATGTCTCTTCTACCTAGTAACTACTGATATTGTTTGCAGCTTCGCATGAGCTCCATAAAAGACTTTACAACAAGTAATTTTGAACTTCTCAATGTGTTCCTCGCTAAAAAGATGGAGCTCTAATTTAAGGCATTTTGTGAGATCCTATATTCTAGTTTGTCCATAAATAATTTATCTTATTCATCAGTGTATGTAAAGCCACCTTTGGATCTACAGACCTGGTTTTCATCAATGTATGCATTTGCATGTTGAGATCGGGTTAATGAAGACTCAGTTCCATCAATATTCATGTTCTGATCTCGTTACATGGATTTGGTTTTCTAAAAGCATGCAGTTAAATATTCAAATCCGGTTTATGTGGTGTGAATTTCTCAATACATGTTCAAATCTTGTTAAAGGGCAAGTAAGACCTACCCTTAGCTGTTATATCTACCTTCTCGAGCTTTCCTTATCATCCATCATTTCAAAAGCCACATGCCTCCACATATTGCTTTTGAAGGATGTCAACAAGCTTGGGACCATGCCAGTAGTAACCTGGCCTTGCATGGATTTATTTTAGCATTTGATTATTGATACCATTTTGGGTTTCCTAGAAGAATTCTATCCGATGGGACTGGAAGAATTTATCTGACAGGAATCATATCTTTAATTGGTACACTTAGCTTTGGACGATCAGACTTATGGACTAATCTATAAAAAATCATACGCCGTATAAAGTTATAAACTGAAGAAAAACATTAAATAGGCAATGAACTAAAACCCATGGAGGGAATTCTGAAACTTTCCTAAAACGTCCAGTTTTCTCATCTCTCTAAAACTTGGTGTAAATCTTGAAAAGGAAGCAATATGGGTTGCGTTGTGAATTGTTTTTAAAAATTTAATGAAGTCTTCCTCTAAAAAGATGGCATTTGCAGAATAATTTGATATCTAATGTTATTTTCCACTGTGTTAAACAATAACCTTCTACGGCAGCTACTCTCATAACAATAGCCCCAAGGGTTAGCTTAATCAGTTGAACCCAATGCATATTGCTCATGGGGAGGCCATATGTCACTTGTTCAAATCTGGTCAAGTCCCTCAGGATTACTAGTCACTATCATAGCTGGCAGTTGAGCTGCCCTCCACTCCATTCAGATATTCCAGGGAAGAGGTGGGATTCCATAAGGTTTTCCTTGGGGATAAAAACTATTCTCATAACATAATTCCTTGTTTGCATAGTTAGTTAATGTCAAGTCCAAGCATCTAAATTCACATTGACTGATTTTCATCTGGTTTAGCAACTGAAACTGCAGAAGCTAGTTACTTTAGTGCCACTTCAGCATTATAGGTCCCAGACTCCCTGCCATAGGCAGAGTAACTACTGCCTTCCGTAACAACACATTGGAAAGTGATTGACATTACTTTTAGTCACTATGTGGTTCTTTTTTTAACATTACTTTTAGTCACTATGTGATTCTTTTTTTATTTGAAGTTGTTGAATTTCCTGAACCTAGCACACGGCAGTTAATTCCGAGCAAAACATATTTACTGAATTAAAGCACAGCTAGGTTACTCAACGAAAATATAAGCGGAAGCATTAACAACAGAAACCAAACACACAATGCAATGAGATATTTGGGTAAACACCCCTAGAAAAACCCTTGCGGGAAACCAGTTCTGAGTTTGATTTTATTGCTAAAATTCCTGGGCTCCCGTCCTGGGATAATGGCCCATCAGAGGAATACAATGCTGCAGTAGATAGCCTAGCCCACTTGGCTGCTATCTCTCTTGATGCCCCCTGCACCCTTTCCTCAGCCCTGCCCACTCAGACACAAGTACATGAGCAAGACTCCCTCTTGCTCCTATGCACTCATTGTGTGCCCCTCACTCTCCTTAGATCTGCTTTTATAAGCCCCTAATGACTAAAACCCTAACCCTAGATCTCAATGGCCAAGATTAGATCTTGGATCTCATGATCTAACGGTCGCGACTTAATCTTTCGTTGAAATGACTTAAATCACTTAAGTCACTCAACCTTACAAAAGTCACTTTAGCCATTACATAAAAGCCACTATAAAGAGTGTTGCTCAGACACCTCCGCATGCTAGGCACTGCCAATGCAGATGTACATGTCCGAGCTACCCCAAAAGCTAACAGAAGTTTCCTGTCAAATTATAAAAATAAATATTTCATTGGTTAAAATGAGTAGAAGTAGCCTACTTCACCCTCTTATTGTTAATTATTTTAAAATCATAATTTTCAAATATTCAAAGTATTTTGCCGTGCCTATACTTTATTGTATCGATGTATTTGTAGACTTTTTCAAACTAAAATCATTCAACAAAATCCCCTTTATCACATTAGTACTGATAGACAACTAGTAAGAACAGAAATATGTATCTAGATCCTTGAATGCTTTTGACAAGCTTATGATGTGATCCATTTGGATAACATATTGACAGCATGGAGGAGACAATAAACATAAATGTGAAAGCCACTGTCACATTTCTCTGATGAATTGACTTGAATAACAATTTAACCAGACTCTTTCTTCTTTTCTGTTTCAAAATTTGTAACGTCTGCAAATACTAAATATTACTGGCATCTTGATTTTCTTTGATGAGTTTTTGCGATTGATGTCTTTCAATTGTGTTCCTCTTAATACATATGCCATTCTTGTTATGGGTAAATGAATCATATTTTTATCATGCTTTTGTTCTTTTGTAGTCACTAACAAAGGAGCTAATCAATGTCTTTGATCAACAATTACAAAGGAAATTATTTGAAGAATACCAAAGATAGTTGTAGAAGTGTCCAGATGATTCTATGACTAATACAAGATAAATAAATGATAATAAGTAATGCCAAGGTTTGCAAGTATCATTATAAGCTATGTATGACGTTTTATCCCATATCCTTGGAAGGCTGCCCTCAACTCTTTTCCACGTGCTATCCACAATACCAAGCCTATCTTCCCATCTGGTACTTGCCCCATGAATTGATGGTATGATGAAGAGTGCAAAATCATGCATAGACACCTTTGGTTCACCCTAACCCACAAGTCCTCTTCTATTCTAGTCACTTGTATGGAGTATCGCTATCTTCTTCAACACAAGAAATGTGGTTGTCTTTCTTCACAACAGCTTGAGCTCCTCAACGACTCCATACCTCTCCCAAGACCTTCTAGAAAACCTCCTCCCAAGGAAACCCACCTCCACCTTGATATTGACTCCCATACTTGGGTCTCTCATGCCAATTCCTTTTATGATGTACCTAGCTAGTCCCCTGCTCTTGTCTCCTCTCCTCCATCCTCCAACCATTTATTTACCCCAGTGGACATCAAGAGGGCTATCTGGAAACTAAATACTAGTAGAGTTTGTTAGATTTTAGGGGAAAATGAACCAGTGACATTCTTTTAAATTTTGTTCACTAAAACAATTTTAGATCAGTACATTTAAACCAAGAGATAAACAGATCTGTATGCATGAAAAGGAATTTCTGAACATAAACAAATTTCTTGAGTGTAGAAAAACAAATCTTAGCTTACCTCTTAGCCAAGGAAGAATGGGTACCTGTCACAAGTAGAAGTATGCCTCTGTATGTATGCTCAGATGAAGCTTAGGTTCATGTAACAAACCTCTAGGGTTTGAACTCTGTCAAGAGAACTGTGGGACAGTTTTGCCATGGATAGTAAAACCCCAAAGGAAACAATAAAATCAAGGAAACCCTCAAATCAATCACAAAAGAAAATCTCAAATCAGGACAGCAAGTAGATCAACTTATAAGGAAGAACTCAGATCACAAGAAAACACTCAGATCTGGACAGCAAGTAAGAGGACCCTCAGATATGGGATACAAGCGTCAAACCCTCCATAAGAAAACACAAACTCAGATCTGGAATCAAAAGTCAAAAACCCTCCATAAGCTAAATAGCAAACCCTCACTCAAAAACTGGACAGCAAGGAAACATCCACAATTAAATTATCACTCGGATCTGGACAGCACGGTGAACACCACAAGCAAACTCCCTCTACACAGAAATCTGGTCAGCACTCTGAGAAACCCCCCACAGGGGACTCAACACTCCATGCGGCAACTAAAGGGAAGTATGAACAGCCAAGGAGAGTGCCCAGAAAGTGCTTGTGGTAACTCCACATAATTCTGTGGCCTTGAAAGAGGGACGGCACCCTACAGAAACAGGCCCAGTTGCAAGAGGAGGCATATCCAGCAACATTAGAGGCAGATCGGCAGCAAGAGTGGCAGATCAGCAGCAAGAGAGGCAGATCCCAGCAGTCACATATCAGCAGACCCTTAAAGGGGAACCTCCAGCCAACACAGAAACTCAAAATCTGAAACTGATGAACAAAAGGATGCCGCACCAAGAGGGAGAAGTGTCACTGAGGTAGCCGCAGCAAGAGGGAGAAGCGAGAGTGAAAAGTGTGTGTAATGCTAGGGGGGGTAGGGTCTTATTTATAGTTAGGGAGAGGGGTTAGGGTAATTAGAATTAAAAATAATTATTGACATTTAATTAATATAAATATTAATTAAATTGTCAATCAATATAAATTAAAACCCCAATCACATAAATAAAACCCTAATCCCATAAATAAAATCCCCATCACATAAAACAAGAGTGAAAGCAAAACAAACAAGGAGGGTTACCTTTTATGACAAAGTCAAGGGGAGTTACATAATGGCAAAGCATGTCCACATGAGTCTCATAGTGACCTATAAACTTTATCATCACTGCATTAGGGGGTACATCATCAATGTGATCAAGTCCATCTTCATAGACACTACTAGATACATCCAGGAGAGAAGAAGACGATCACATATCAACACATCTTGGTATTACACCAAAATCTACCTGGTCAGGTACCAGGTTGCCCCAGAACACATCTAGGGGCCCTAGAACATATCTAGGGTCTGATCCACCAAGGTACAAGACCAAGGATAAACCCATGCTTTAGGTATGGGTACCCTGGAACACATCCAGGGGCCCTAGTCATATCTAGGGACTTATATCAACCACCAAGGAACACATCCAAGGATCAATCCAAGCTCAAGGCAAGGATTCCCTGGAACAATCCAGGGGCCCTAGAATACATCTAGGGTCTTTAGTATTTACTGCTTGGTCCCAGACCAAGAACCCCAATCATCTACTGGGGGCCCACACAAGGGTCTTTACTACTTGGTCCCAAACCAAGAACCCCAGTCATCTATTGGGGGGCCCTCACAAGGGTCTTTACTGCTTGGTCCCAAACCAAGAACCCCAGTCATCTACTAGGGGCCCCTTACAAGGGTCTTTTGTTGCTTGGTCCCAGACCAAGAACCCCAATCATCTACTGGAGGCCCTCACAAGGGTCTTTTGTTGCTTGGTCCCAGACCAAGAACCCCAGTCATCTATTGGGGAGCCCTCACAAGGGTCTTTACTGCTTGGTCCCAGACCAAGAACCCCAGGAGTGAACTGGGGGCCCTAGTCCACAGCTAGGGTCTTATGCCATCGTCCAGGAGAATGGCTCTTGCAGCTGCATTAAATTCAACAGAGTTGTTTATTGCAAAGGTCTCCAAATTGAGTTCCTCATATATGGAGTTGATTCCCTTGTTTTTCCTCTTGCAGACTTCTTATTCAATAATGTTGTTTACCTAAGTTTTCCCTCACAAAATATCATTCAACCTATTCAAAAATCAAGTGAGGGCTCTGATCCAAATCATTACAACACTATGATTGGGACACTTGTCAAACTCTACGCCATTGTCCTTGACATCTAGCTTTCAAGGCACTTAGAGAGAGACAAACTCAAGGCCAAGGATCAAGCTCGTTTCAAAGGGTATTACCATTTCATTGCCTACATTCTTACCCTTTAGGCTTGTTAACCTCTAAATCTACACTCCTTCATTACAAGCATCAACCATCACAGCAACAACAATTCCAAATGATTCTACAATTCAAAGAAGAGGTTTGGAGGACCTTTTGCTACATAAATATGGGCCCAAAATCTAACAACTATGATGTAGGAACAAGAGATGGGCTAGACGAAGACTATTTTGTTGACTAAGCTCTAATCGATGACGACCTTGTCAACAATGGGCTTGCCATTGGTCTCTCCATCAATGGTTGCCTTGTCGATGTTGGGCTTGTCAACGATCGCTCTATTGATGAAGCCTTGTTGATGAAGGTCTCACTAATAAAGGAATTGTCGACGAATGCTTGTTGCAAGGCACTCATTGACAAGGATATTATTGACAATGACAGTTTCTTGACAACGACTTCTCTTTGTCAACATCGATAGTTCCTCCCATCAAATGCTTTTGTTCTCAACCATGTGTATGTTGATAAAGAAGGGAAAGCACCTCAAGTGTCAAGCATGGAGTTGAAACTAGAAATATAGTTGAAGCCAATGCAAACAACTCCTATTCTTCTCCTTTATCTTCGACGATGAAGAAATAGCCTACAATTATTCAAGACCACTGCCCTCGGAATGGCTAGCAATAAATGGCATCTTAGAGGAGGAATGATCTTAATGCAGCTTGCCCCTATTTTTCTCGAAGAAATAAACAAAGATTATGTTAGTCCATTAATGGAACCCCCCTCTCTCTTCTGATAAATAAGATAAGATAATTTTACTAAAGTTCAACAAATAAACACAAAAGTAGGTCAAGGGGATTGCTAAGTACATTAGTGTCAATACAACATGGGAGCACACAAGCCACTCTATAAATCAAAAGAGAGAAAGGAGAAAAACAAATCTAGTCTATGTGATCCAAAGATTTTAGGATAAGAACAAAACTAGAAGGAAAGATGTACAAGAAGAGTATGTTCTTAATACAAATATAAATGTGCAAAAAATGTTAAGCACCCAAGCCCTCAGGAATAATGTCTTTTACAAGGGTGCAAGAGAAAGGAGTATCAAGGTCCACTAGAGCGAGTAGCGAGTAGCTCTCCTAATATCCAAGGCCAAGGACACAAAACTTCGAATAGAAGACTCACTAGAAGAAGAAACAATGTGTGTTATGCCTTGCTCCATGGAAGAAGCAACTTGCCACTGAGATTCAAAGGAACTCGTCCACCTACCACTGAGGTGTGAACTATCCCAATTGTTGAGATGAAATCTTCATAGATGACACCTCTATAGGGGTCCTCGACAAGTAGAGTGACTCCTTCATGGAGGAAGTAAAAACCACTGAGGTCTCACGGGTCTAGACTTGGAAATGTTACTACTATAGGCCTGCCTCTTGGTGCCCTTATCAGACAAAAGCACTGAGAAGAAGGATGTCATCATCCTGGTGGTGTCTAGCCTGGGGGGAGGCCAAAAAGATTGGGAATAGGATAAGTTTAGTGAGTAACCTTATAATATATTATGTCAATGAGCATAAGAGATAGCCATGGCATACTTTTCCAAAGAATCATGCCAAATAAAAGAATGCAATGCATAAAAGCCAAATAAAGGAGGCCAAATGTGTCCTTGTAGAAGAATTCACATGGAAAAAAAATGTAAAAGAATTTTCTCTAATGTGAACAATTAAGTCCTGGCCAACCAAGAGAAACTCCCTCACATCTTACACCTTTTGGTTCCCACCCCCCATTACTCTTGCTAATGATGCACCCATTACCTTCTCCCCCAACGGTCCTCCACCCCTCCTCCCCCCATCTCATCCCACTTTGACACCCCCATGTACTACCATCCACTTTGACAAGGAGTATGTTGACACTTGCGCTCCCCACCTCTTTCCTACTTCTCATCCCCTCGAGGTGACTACAACCAACTACAAGATTCTCCCCAAGGCATAAAAAATTTTATCAATCGCAGCAGATATGGTAGGAAAAACTACAATCAATTGGATGAATAATTGGAAGCATTTCATTTTCAAAGTGATTAGTTATGACTAGTGAGTAACCTTGTCATAATATGTCAATGGGAATAAGAGATTCCCATGGAAAAATTTTGCAAAGAACCATGGCACGTAAAAGAATGCAATGCAAAAAATTCAAATGAGGCCGAATGTTTCCTTGAGGAAGAAGTTGGAAAGAAAAAAAAAAGTATTTTCTCCAATGTGGATGATTAAGTCCTGGCCAACCAAGAGGTACTCCCTCACACCCTACACCTTACAAGCCCCCCCCCATCCCTCTTGTTCATGATGCACCCATTACCTTCTCCCCTAGTGGTCTCCCACCCCTCCTCCCCCCACCTCATGCCACTTTGACACCCCATGTACTACCATTCACTTTGATAAGGAGTATGCTCACTCTTATACTTCTTGCCTCTCTCCTACTTCTCATCCCCGAAGATCAATGCAAGCAACTACAAGCTTCTCTCCAAGGCCACATATGGGCTACTCTTAACTCTTACCCCCACAATATCAAGCACCTCTCCCTCTCTGATGTCCCTAAACCCGACCTCTACCATGTGAATCACTGGTATGATGAAGAGTTCAAACTCCTCCATAGACACCATCGTTTTCCTCTTTGGCGCAACCCCCCTTCTAATCCTCGCCTCCTGAAAGACTATCAATGTCTCCTTCACTATAAAAAGTGTGAATTTATTTCCATAAGGAGGGGCGAGTTTCGGGCAAGTTTCGCTAAGTCCTCCACCATTCACCTCAATCCCTTCGGCAAACCCTTTTCCCTAAACAATCTACTCTCCTACATGATATAGATTATTAGTCCATGCTCTCAAATACTACCTTCCTTTATTATGTCACCAAGTAGCCTCCAATCCACATCACCTCTCTCCACTCCTCTTGCCATATATTTTCACATGGCGACCTAAGGAGAGTTATCAAGATCATGAGCACCAGCGATGTTGCTAATGAGGAAGGCCTCCTAACTAAGTTCCTCAAGCATGGTATTCACTCTCTCAACTTCCACATTCCTTATTTGTTTTAATTGTGTTGTTTGTTCAGGTTTCCCTCCTCGTGGTCTCACCATAACTTCTACCACATTTTCAAATCAAGGGCCATCATGGTTAGACACACTTTCACCAAGCCCAATGCTATAGTCCTTCATATGTGGCAATGGAATGAGCTTGAGAGGAGGCACTTCATAGCTAAAGGACATACTGGATTATGCCTGGACTCAAGACTGTCAAACCATTAACCACATCTTCACACTCTATGCCGTATTGAAGAGGCTCATCACTACTCTTCAAAAGTCTTATGTCATTTGACTTTCAGAAGGCATTCAACTCAATCCCAAACGAGGCCATGTTCCAAATGCTACATGACATTTGTATTTCAGAGACCCTTTTGGTTGACATCACGAAAATTAACCAATTCTTGGTCATCTTTGCACCTCTCACAAAGTCTTGTACTTCATCAAAAGTATCATAGGGGTCAAACAAGGGTGCCCTCTCTCACTAACTCTCTTTGGAATTTATATTGATGAACTAGATTCATTTCTTAAAGAGCATATATAGGATGGGAATGGTTATTGTTGACCACCTATTCAACTAGGGGGTCAACTCCATGTACCATGAAGATACACATCATCAGATGCAAATAAGTCGAAGACTTTTTGTTTCTACAGGGCATTTTTGGCTCCAGCACACAGTTTTGTAAGCGGGATTCCCGCACCCCTACGTGGGTTAATATTGTAATAGGTCTGCATGGATCATAGTTAGGTCAGTTACCTTAGGATTTCTTCATTAGGAGAGTTCCTTTCACTGAGTGTTTTTTATCCTCGGGAGGTTGATTTGGCCTAACCGGCCTTATTAATCTCTCTTGAGTTTTTCACTCTCACTAGCAATAAATCCTCCAGAGTGGTGAAAGGTGTTCTAATGGCGTCATCCTCTGGTAGCTAGTGTTTAGGAACGATGTAAATGACCATGTAAGACACCACAAAAAGTTTCACGGAATTTCGTCGAGTCTAGATAGGTTTTTCTTAAATAATTAAAGATGATTAAAATTTCCTAAGGCTGGAAATTTCATTAATTAATTTTGGATAATTAATGTAAAACTTAGGTCCCTGGGCTTTTGATAGGGGTATTTTTACTCAAAAGAAATGTAATGAGACCCCCTACACCCTTGGACCAAGTTTCAACTCAGTCGAACAAGTTTTGTTAGGGTTTTGCCACTTAGGAGCCTTAGTCAGATAAAAGCAATTTTAATTGTTAAACCCGGGACATGGGAAAATGTCAATTTTGTAATAATTAGGCAAATAAGGTGAAGTAAATGTGATTTGAGAGAGACCCCACCTAACCTATCCCTACCCATTTCTAACCTTTACAAACCCCTCTACCCTCTTTTTCATTTAACTCACCTTTTAATGATTTCCTCATGGGTATTTGCGCCCCCTCTTAGGAAATGCGACCCTCTCATACGTAGGAGTTGGAAACTCACTTAATAGTGAGGCGTGGGCCCCTCCTTCATGAGGTGTGACCTTCCTCTCCCCTACACATCACACTCAAGAGTGTCACTCACACTCCTCCCACACGCCCTCATTCAAACTCACGCATCCCTCCACACTCCTCATGAAAGCTCACGCTTTCCTTTTCAAACTCACACTTTCTTTTGGGAGATAATGGAAACATCCTTTGGAAAGGATGGAAGGTTGCCTTCAAAGCATACGTGGGCCTTCCTTCAGCCAATGCGCCTTCATTAGAAGGCCAACTCACCCTCCATCTCTCCCTACATACCAAATTCGCCTTAACCTAAAAGCCTCACACTTTTCTTCACTTGAGTTATCTTTGGTTAGATTTGTGACACTTGTTGAAGATCCAAAGGAGGTCTCTTGGTCCCTCAAGGCTATTTAAGAGACCTCTCACTCCCTCATTATTCACCATTCTTTACAGTATTGTTATGCTACCAAATTCTCTCCATCCCACTCTCTCTCTCTCTCATTATTGTCATCTTGTTTCACTGGTTTTGTTCTTGAAGAACTTGGAGCAAGTTTGTTGCTACAACCTCTTCTCATTGGATAATAAAGAATTGCTTTGGAGGAATCGGGAGTGTTGGATTTTGTCTACATGCTTCATCCACATATAAGGTGATAATGTTCTTTGCTTTCAGTATTTTGTGATCATTAAATAGCATAGCTAAGGAACTTTGTTTGCTTGGCTAGGTTAAGTAAAACTTTGTTTGCTTGCCTATATGCATTATATTCATGTTTAATACCAACTTTGTTGTATTATGCATGCATGCAATCCATTTATCTACTTGATCTCACAGTTTATTGAAGCTTGCAGGTTGCCTTGAAAAGGAGTTGTTGGGATAGGTTCAAGGACGAATCTACCCTCATCTTCACTAAAACTTCACAAGCATTTTCTGTTATCTTTCCTCCTTCTATCATATTCAGATTTTGGTATCTAACTTGCTTAGATAGGTCAATAAAATCAATTTAATTTTCTGGTTTTTATGTGTGAGGAATTTCTGTTGAAAAACAGGAATTTTGCAACTTTGTTTAAGTGTGTTGCAGCAAAATCAGCAAGCAAGAGCTTGCTAATTTTTGCAGGTTCTCACCAGGCTAAGGGTACATGCTGCCCAAATTCAAGCACAACACACTTTCTTGGGTCTCCTTTCAAAGTGGTAATTCTATCCCTTTCTTCTTTTCTATCTAAATCAATGTAAGCAAGCCCAAAGGAGTGTACCCAAGTGGCTTGCATTCTTCATTTCAGTTTCGCTTTCAAAGTTTTAGATTAGTTGGTGATATCTACATGCATACGTAAAAGATAAAATAATCTAGAGGCATGCATAGAAGTGCGCATCCACCTGGAGGCATTCTCTTGACTGGGTCTTGAGTGCCTTGCGTCTTTATGCCATTGATAAGCAGTCCAATAGAATTCTATCTATTGTGAGCATGCTTGGCTTGATGTGTTGAATACTTGTGTCATCTTGAGTACCTTTGTTTCCTGCACATTTCAAGCACTTGTCAGTATATTGTATATCTTGTATCTATCTTAGTTTAAATCTATATTATCTTAGACATTCTTTATGTTTATTTTGTATCTAGTTTAGTTCGGCTTTGTATACATCACATATTCTTTTGTATCTAGTTTATCTATCTTGTTGTAACATTTGTAACTTGTAATTATCTTGTAACGAATATCCCCTTAACTTAGTTGACCCCTTGCCCAATGTTAGGCACTAGTCTTAGTTGCCCTAGGAAAAGGTCTGACTGTTCATACTTAATTGTTGCATCTTGAATTGTTGTTTAACATCATAGGCTAGATTTCCCCTGACCTTTAAACAATTAAAACCAACTCCTAGAACATAAAACGTTAATTTCATCTAGTAACTAGGGTCTACCCCCGTTGGCTTCCCTAGGAGTTAGCCTAGACAGAAGAGGTTCAAGTCAAAGTGACAGCATGGACTTTGAACCTAGGCATTGTGCCTCCGAGGACACACTAAGTGAGCAGGACTTAGCTCACGTTTGCAAGTGTGTATAAGGACGGCAACAGTTGTATTATGCACCACTTCTCAATCTCCTTACTTCTATTTTCCAACGACATGATCCTCTTGGCCTCCTCGTTCAAGGGGCTACAAAGACAAATTGCCACCCTATCCATCTTATGTGACCTTCGATAGTTGATGGTTAACTTAAGTAAGGCTAAGGTTATGATCCTCATCGCCTCAAAGCATGCCCTCTCTAACTATCACTTCCACTTCCAAGGGAAGATGTCGAGATCACCACTACATAACATACTTAGGAGTCCAATGCTCAAAGGCTCGATTCAAATTGAGATTGTCTTTCCATCCTCAACTTAACATATGGTTCGGTGCCCTCCTCAAGGGACAATGCTTGCCAAGTCATTCCCAAGATATCTCATCCAAGATACACCTCGTGAAAACGAACATCAGACCCACTACGTTCTATGGTTTCAAGATCTAGAGATCTAGTTTGCTTAAATCCAATTGGGCTAGGATAGAGAGAGTCCAAACCGTTTTGTTATAGCACATCATCCACTGCAACAAACAATTACTTAGTCCATTATCCTTTACACCTCAAGGCCATCATTAAACTCGTCCCTTTCTTTGACAAAGTCCAAACCCAGGGATACTCTGCTATACGGATTGATGTCCCTACCTAGCTCTCTGTTGATTAAAGGCTATTACCACCACAAGCTTCCTGGATTGACATTCTGTTGGTTTTCAAAGGTTTCTCGGTTACTACAATCGATGGCCATTTCTCTTGATCGACCTACCCTTTTGAGGTACTCTTTCGATGCTCCAAGTCATCTTCTATTGTCTTCACAAGACCTAAACAAAGTGATTAGAAAGAATATCTACAAGGAGTACATCCAAGTCACTTCAATCACCCTCGTCCCACCCCCCAAGGGTCTTAGCCCAAAGATGACATTTTATTCAAAGCACTTTATGCAACTAAGAGATGGCCTATGCATATGCATAGACACGTGCATGGTGTCAAGATCCCCCTTGGTCTGTTTAGAGTAGGCTCCCATCAATTGTAGGTTGAAACGGCTCACTGCATCCCATGACCTAATAGAACTTGTCCAGTATGATACTTGCACAAGACTAAGGTAAAGGAGCACCTCATTTTTAAATGTCCCATCTACTATGAGATCAAAAGGAGGTTATAATGCCTTAATCGAAACTTAAGACTCCCCCTCCCCACTTTCTTTATCTACATTAGAGATGCCTAGCTCTTTTCATGAGGGAGGTTTTCAAACACAGGTCGTGATCCATGAGTGGACCTACTCAGTGAAAGCCCATTAACAAGATCACCTCTTTCTTCCATGTTATAATTCTCACTCATGGAAACAAACAACAAGCAAAGGCCCACACCACTTTAGATACCAAATCAATGAGACCTCAAGTTTCCTCTTAACACTCCTCTCAACAGGGAAATCAATGTCCACGAGACTTCTAAGGAGTTCTCGTTCCAACCCCAATGACAAACACCACCATAATAACAAACAACCAATTATATGAGGCTCAAGAGTCAAACTCACTCCACACAAGGTATTACTCTCTAGCTTCATTCAAGCATTGGGTCTTCCATTCAGAAATTTTTCCCTCGGCCTTAGATGCTAGAAGTGATAGTTTACAGACCTCTTCACACAAGGCCTCCTCCCAAGGTTACACAACCAGGACCCCTTGACCCCAGGTATTCTCTAGACAACGATATTAGATAGTGCAACAACCCCTTTGTGATGATTGATGACTAGATTGAGGAACCCTCTCCTCTCTCCCCTCATTCAACCTCTGCCTCTAGTTCCAACATGCCTTGACATTTTTTCTTTATACTTTTCATGATTTTCTTTTTGCACTTATTTTGTACTTCTTTTGGCTAGGTACTTAGTTCTTTTTCTGCCTTTGATAGAGTAGAAATAGTTGGTGCTTTTTCACTCCCACTATGTACTTACAATGATGTGCTTTTCAATCCCATTGACCTACTCAATGTGGTCATTCATTGGACATTAATAAAATTAACTTATATATCTAACCAAGAAATAGGATGGGGTATTCAACATGGTCCAAAAGAACGTAGTATATGCAAATGCGAGGAATGTATTCAACATAAGAAGGGTTAGTCTATGCAAATGAAAAGGATAAAATACAAGATTAAGCACGAGGTCAAGCACAACAATCACAAGCTTACTTACATAGTACATGTGGAGGACATAAATGACCAATAGATTTATTCACCTTTGAGATTGATCATTTGTTGAAATTTTGGTATGCTCGTTTAACCATAGACAATGTCACATCATGGTCACCCAACCATAGGCATTCACATATGA
Source organism: Picea engelmannii (assembly GCA_009831015.1). Classification (NCBI taxonomy): domain Eukaryota; kingdom Viridiplantae; phylum Streptophyta; class Pinopsida; order Pinales; family Pinaceae; genus Picea; species Picea engelmannii. The sequence continues at coordinate 2,366,030 of ML777128.1, read as the reverse complement.
CACCCCCGAGCACACTAACCTTTACTTAGAATAATTCTGGCAAGCCTACTCCAGAACCAACAGATAAACCTTAGTTGCTAACTTCAACAACAATTCAAGACAAGTAGAGCACTCCTTCTCCAAGGGTAGCGCACAAGAGACAGAGTCTCCATATCCACAAAACAAGTATCATACACAACTACAGCAGCTGCAGCTGCACTACTCTCTCTCTCTCAAACTTGCCCCATACTTAGCAAGAATATCACCAAGAGAGAGACCAAGACCAAGAGATGACCATGTGCCCGTATTCCTCCTTGCAGTTGCAGTTGCAGCTATAACTGCAGCTCTCCACAAGACTTGCACACTAACTAGGTGTACAAATGAGCTAAAACGTCCTCTATTTATATTAATTTGTCCAATGATTTTTCTGGCTGGGCCAACCTGACTTTCTGGTAATTATATTCTATGTTTATCTTTTTCCTGTGGAGCCGACTTGTATTTTTGGAAGATAATATTCTAATATTATTTATTCTGTTGAGTCGACTTGTCTTCTAAGGTTTCCACACATTTGTTTAATGGTTCGCTTGCTTCTGGAATATTGTATTCTAAGTCATAGGTTACACGTGGAGGTCAATACCTTCTGTAGCTACCAAAACATCAACACTCCCTCTTAGCTAGGAGGTATTAACAAAGATGTTCTTCATGTAGTGGTCTCAAACACATCCATCTGTCTCACATGGCATGGGAAAGACTCACATGGTCTTGCAGACCAGTCTACAAGTAGCATCGCCATAGCCACACAGGCTATCATATGATCAAACAGATCATGTAACAAGTATCACCATCATAGCCGCACATTAGCCATCTAGCTGGCAAACACCTCCAACACTATCGGTTGGCCCTCCAGCTAGTAACCTCCAATGCTACTGATCAACACTCTAACTAGGAATCATTTCCAACACTACAGTTCAGCATCTAGTTCATATAGAGCTAGTAACTCGTCAACTCACATAACTCGTCAACTCACATAGAATCTGACTCAAAAATTTAACACTCCCTCTAAGGAAGGTATTCCTCTTAGCACGATCATCATCACTGCTTTTGAGCTTCTACACACCTCGATCATTGTCCTGTTGTCAATCACGGATCTATATGTCATAGGAAGTTTTGCACTTTCATTGGAGTAGCTTACCAGCCTTCGTTGGAGTAGCATACCAACCTGTGGTTGGGGTAATATACCAACCTGCATTGGAGTAGCATACCAACCTGCGTTGGGGTAGCATACCAACTTGCGTTGGAGTACCAACCTGCGCTGGGGTAGCATACCAGCCTGCGTTGGAGTACCAACCTGTGTTGGGGTAGCATATCAGCCTACGTTGGAGTAGCATACCAGCTTGCACTGGAGTACCAACCTACGCTAGGGTAGCATACCAGCCTGCGAGAGTACCAATCTGCACTGCAGTAGCTCCCACTACTGGGGATCTCATCACTTCCCTCTACTAGGGAACACATCACTTCTCACTACTGGAGAAAATACATTTGGACCACTCCAAGCTTGTCCCTGACAAAGGCTTGGTCAACATATCTGCTACCTGTTCATCGATAGGAATATACTGCAGCAAGTGTCTCGCCATAGTCTTCTCCCTCTTGCTGGGAGAATCCTCTGGACACAAATAAGGCTTTGTACATCTCTAGGCTATTTATCTGCAACATGCTTGATCTTCCACTTACTTCCCTTCTGGTCTCGGAACCAAGGAAAATATATGTATCCCAGTCCTTCTGACTAGCTTCCTCCTCGGTCACTGTAGCAAAGTCTACTGAAGCAAGGGAATCTTCCCATAAGATCTCATATCTCCTTAAAGCCTTTGAAGCTTCGATCTAGCCTTCTCAACCCATGGCATCTATCTGTCAATTCCGGAAGACGTCTCTATCTTCCATCTGAATCTGAAAGTCTCTGAGTCTCCATTCTCCCTCTGAAGCTTGACTCCCTCTGAGTCTGTATAATCTCCGAAGCCATCTGCTCCTCATGATATGGCTCATCAATGTTGCATCCTGCAAAGTTTCATGGGACCACACTGGTCTCTTCTTGGTTACTGCAACGATTCTGGGTAGGCCCTTTTGGCTCTACTAACTCTTCTTGATGATCTAAAGAGTGATCAATTGCACTAGAGGGATTTGTTCGGTCATCTTTGGAGCCTTCTGCTCCTTACAATCAATCTCCATATGAGATACTATGTATCTCGCAAAAGTACCCTTCTTCATCTTCTTCTTCATTGATACATGGATGTATACGATCGTGTATACAACTTCTTATTTGGATAGTCTGCTCCATGTCTCAAACTAAAGACCATCTAATATGTTGTCTCCTGCAACTGTCACTATAGCTTCCCTCAGAGTTATCACCTGTGACCTGCTCGAAACAAGGACAACAAAGGGAAAAACAGTAGACAAGAATAATACTCTTATAATAATAAAAACAAAAACGAGAACAATAATCATAGTAGCTCATTCTTAGAGTTATTGCTTGTGAACTGCCCGAAACAAGAACCAAAATAAAAATACAATAATAAGAAATAGGAACAAAACTCTTCTAGTGTTGTGATCAATCATTCCTCCATGGTAACCTGCCCGGAACAAGAAAACAAGAACAAAAAGTATAATAGCATTTTCATAAGAACATATCTATGTCAACAAGAATAAAAAAAAAGACACTCTCATGGTAATCATCATATTTTTACCAAGGTGACCTGCCTGGAAGCAAAACAAGAAGTATCTCCTAGAGGAGATGTTAGTTCATCTTGCAAGCATTAATATCAATAGTACTCACATGCTACCAAGTATGCATTGTATTTAGCAGTAGTAATAGAGCCTTTCAAGGATTGTTGTCACAACTAGTAATGTAGCAATTATCAAACTTGATATGTGCAAATTAGAAACTTATTAGTTTAATCAAACCTGGAACTAGGAGTCTTATCTTCAAGGACGAGTGTTGTTGATTTTCTTTTGAGTCTCTCCTTCACTCAATATGACAAGTATTCTCTTCAACTTGTCCCTTGTACTTAAGACAATGTGCTTTCTAGACAGAAATCTGAGTTAGAGAATATAGTGCAAATAAACTCTAAAGTCTCAACCTTAATCAATCTAATACTTTGACTAAAGTTAGTTTCTAGCTTTAACTTTGAACAGAGGTTAGTATGATAATCATAACTTCAATAGATAAAAATACAACTAGATGTTCATAAGGTCACAATAATGCCATAACATCTAGAGGCATATGAAAACAATCAAACTTGGAGTGCATTGTTCCTCTAAATGTGTTGGATCTGAGATCCCTCTGGATCTACGATTGTTGCTTGGACTAGAGATCCCTTCTCCTGCAATCACACTCAAAATAGTGATACAATTTAAACATATACAAGTACATACCTCTGGCAGCAATGACAGGCAGCGGCAGACAATGGCACTATCCGACAATAGCGGCAAGCAATGACGAACCCTAAAACTTCAAAGTGCTCCAACTTGCAATCTAAAGGTAACTGAATATGCGCTAGGGTAAGGTGCACTAGAACAACCAAAGATTAGGCCCAACATTTCAGATAAACTTTACTGCAACTAGTGTCGGCACTGCAACTAGTACTGCAACTGGTGCTGCAACTGGCATTGCAACTGGCACTGCAAACCTAGGGTTTTTATGAGGAAACCCTAATATCTCAACTTCAAAAATTTGCAGATCTGATCTGAGGAAGAGATGTGCCCTACTTAAGCTACCTTCTTAGTGAGTTCAATAAGTGCTCAACAAGTTTGGCAATGGGGGAAACTGAGAATCTTCCTTCCAGCGGTTAGACTGTTACGAAGGAAACCAGCTCCGATACCATGTTGAAATTTTGGTATGCTCATTTAACCATAGACAATGTCACATCATTATCACCCTAACATAGGCATTCACATATGCCACCCCCGAGCACACTAACCTTTAATGAGAATAATTCTGACAAGCCTACTCCAGAACCAACAGATAAATCCTAGTTGCTAACTTCAGCAACAACTCAAGACAAGTAGAGCGCTCCTTCTCCAAGGGTAGCGCACAAGAAAGAGAGTCTCCATATCCACAAAACAAGTATCATACACAACTACAACAACTGCAGCTGCACTACTCTCTCTCTCAAACTTGCGCCATACTTAGCAAGAATATCACCAAGAAAATCACCAAGAGAGAGACCAAGACCAAGAGATGACCATGTGCCCTTATTCCTCCTTGCAGCTGCAGCTGCAGCTACAACTGCAACTCTCCGCAAGACTTGCGCACTAACTGGGTGTACAAATGAGCTAAAACGTCCTCTATTTATATTAATCTATCCAGTGACTTTTCTGGCTGGGCCGACCTGACTTTCTGGTAATTATATTTTCTGTCTATCTTTTTCCTGTGGAGCCGACTTGTTTTTCTGGAAGATAATATTCTAATATTATTTATTCTACTAGGCCGACTTGTCTTCTAGGGTTTCCACACATCTGTTTCAATTGCTTCTGGAATATTCTATTCTAAGTCATAGGTTACACGTGGAGGTTAATACCTCCCACAGCTACCAAAACATCAACATCATTAACATTGCCTATGTGGATTGATGATGTTGTCTTTCTTCAACAATCACAAGCGTACCCCCAATATTGGTTAAGGGAAAAGCTTTAACTAGAATACTAGATAGCGTACATTGTAGTGGGAAATTAATAGGTGAAGAAAAATAAATCCAAAGCTTTATACACAATGTAAAATGAAAATGAGCAAAAACATGTTGAAGCGCAAGTGTTGAGCCTTCTTGATAAGTCGAGAACTTTCACCTCACGGGCTCTAATAAACTATCACTTTCCAATCTTAGTCAATTGGACTATAGAGTTGAAGGTTTTTGTGGTTTTTTCATCATTAATGTCAAGTAGCATTATCAAAACTTTAGGGTATTCTACTAGCATAGATCATCTCAACGATGTATCTATTAAGCATCCAGAGGGATAAACTTACAAGCTCAAGCACAACAATCACAAGCATACTTACATAGTACAAGTGGAAGACATAAATGACCAATAAATTTATTCACCTTTGAGATTGATCATTAACATTACTCATGTTGATTGATGATGTTGCCTTTCTTCAACAATCACAAGTGTAGCTTTGATATTGGTTAAAAGCAAAAGCTTTATCAAGAATACTCAATACCACACATTGCAATAGGAAATTAATAGGTGAAAAAAATTAATCCAAAGCTTTATACACAAAGTGAAATGAAAATTAGTAAAAACATGTTGAAGCGCAAATATTGAGCCTTCTTGACAGGTCGAACACTTTCACCTCATGGGCTCTAATAAACTATCACTTTTCAATCTTAGTCAATTGGAGTATCGAGTTGAAGATCTTTGTGGTTCAAGTTTCATCATAATATGTCAAGTAGCATTACCAAAACTTCAAGGTATTCTACTTGCACATATCCATCTTAACCCCATATCTATTATGCATCTAGAGGGATCAAATGTACCCACATGCAATCCTTTCGTTGCCTAAAAGATCGGAGGTTAAGATGGATCTATGCTATTTTTTCTTTTTGTTACATCAGCCTTATCTCTTTTTTAACATTAGACTTAGACATATATTTCTTGCTCCATTTATATTTATTAGCATTACACACATTATGTGACAAATCTATAAATCTCTTCCCACTGGGCTCTTGGTGCAATCCCTTTCAATCTTAGTCAATTGGAGTATTGAGTTTAAGGGGTTTTTCTATGGTGCAAGTTACATCATAATACATCAAGTAGCATTACCAAAACTTCAAGATGTTATTCTACTAGTATAGATCCATCTTAACTCCATATCTATTAAGCACTAAGAGGATTAAAAAAATCCATGTACAAACATCTCCCTGCTTAAACTATCCAGGGTTAAGATGGATCTATTCTAGTATCTTATTTTTTATTATTTTGTTACATCAACCCTTTCTTTTCTTTTTTCACATAACATCAATTTCTTTTTCCATTTTAGTTTCTTGGTGTTACACGTATTACATTATGTTACATGACACCTCTTCCAATAGGGCTGTAGAGTGCAACTCTCTTCTCTTGATGCGATCACTTTTCAATCTTAGTCAATTGTAGTATATTGAGTTCAAGTTTCAACGTTATATGGTCTTGGCATCACCAAAGCTTCAGATGTTCTTCTAATATGAATGAAAGATTTGTCATCGTGTAAGCCATCTATAGTAGATATATTCCAACATTGCTTGTTGCTTGGATAGCAGTTTCACTTACAATATCCAAAGATATGTCCTTGCAATATCCAAAGTTATGTAAGAAGCAGCTTCATTCTTCATAGGTATTAGTGTTCCATCATCCACAATTGCGGGTCAAGCAAATGTGCATGTATACATTAGGCATGGCAAAAGGTTGAATATGATAATGTCAAAAAAAAACACAAGAAACTTGCATTATCAAGTAACTGGCATCCCAACTTCCTGAGATTGGATACAGCTTGCTAGGTTATCAGAAACAATAAACATGTGTGAGATGTCAATATTGGGTGTCAGGCCATGCCAAGGATTTTTTTATTTCAACGCTTTGGATATAAAAACCACTGTGTTCAATTCTAGCTTTTTTAAATGCTTGAACTTGGATGCTTCTGATATGTTGCTTGTCATTTTCAATGCAGTCTGGCCATTCAATGGTTAGCATTAGCTGTTCAAAACTTTCTAAGAAACATTCCTGTTGATTCAGAGAACGTGAGTTAGTTGTTACATTTGTTGTAGAGATTTTAATGTACTAAATCTTCGGAGGATTCACTTTGTTGCAATCGTGTTCAATATTTGTGATAGTTCAGCAGATTGCTGCCTTTACTGGAATTTATTTTGCATGGCTGTTCTGCACAAGAAGCTCAGAGCTGTAATGGTGTACACTAGAAGCATTTGGCAACGTCACGCATGCTGCTACTCTTCACTACATTCTGTGTTCACACAATAAAATCCAGTCCATTGGAACTCAAAACGTAAGTTACTTAATTCCGCCTGTTAAGCATTGGACAAAACCAGTCTATCTTAATGGTAATGAGCTACACAAGATGATTTATCTTAGGCTAAACGTAACAATCAATAAATTCTATTGCAATTACTTAAGCAGACCATCCCACGGTAAAAAAGATGAAAGCAGGAATGGGTTCCAGTAAGCCCTAATTTCAACTCCGTTCCTTGATCTGTCATATGTGCCTTAGGAAAGCACACGCAGTTCAATGCTTAAAAAAATCCTAAATTCACCACCTTTTAAAAAATACCATGGCTGGACTTACCCAATTCTGCTGTAATATTTTATTCATTATCCATAGTACTGCAAACCCTTTTTCTGACAAGACGATATATACACCTAATTTTTATTTAAAACAGCGCAGTTAGCAATACCCCAGACTGGGGCTTGACCATTCTAAGTGAAGTCAAAGCTAGGACATTAACTTCAGCGTGCCCTATCGTGAATCTATACAAAAGCGTAAGCGTGCCTTAGCAAATCAATGCATATACAATCAAGAATGGCAGCAAAAAAAACTTGAAGAAAAACAATGGGAGATGAAGCCAGCTTACCCTGATTCAAGAGCCGGCTACAGATAGGCAGAACCTGCATAAAGGGACCTAATTTCTGGCGTTCAGCCAACAATTCTGTCAAGTACCGGCTGCTGTTGCTGCTGCTGCAGTGGCATGAGGCGTTCAGATCCAAGAAGCCATGAATCCGAAAACAAGAGAAGAATCAACGGATTGAAAATGCAAGAATATTACAGTGGGTAAGAGAGAGAGTTGCAGCGCAGAGTAGGTACCTTTCGTGATCTTGGGGCGTGGCGGGGTTGCGCATGGACATGGACATTGAGTTGTAATGGGGAGAGGGTCCCCCTGCCGGTGAATATTGCAAATATCGCCCCGACATCCTTCAATACTCTATCATCCACTCCAACGCCTATATTTTGCACTTCGTCCTCCTCCACCTCGGCATGCATGCATTCATTCCTTCCTTCCTTTGCCCCTCCTCAAAACCCTTCTTCCTCTTGCAACACAGCACACTCAAAACTACTTAAAACCCTTCTTTCTCTCCGTAGCCCAACACACTTAAACTACAATTACAGTAAAAGTAAATGTGACAGCGTCGTCACTCGATGGACGCCATCCGAATGCCGTCCCTCACCTTTATATAAGCCCAATTATAACATAAAAGCATGGTTATAGGAGACATATAGGGCTCCAATCGAAAGGCGACGGCTATTGGTGAGTTGCATTTGTTAGGTCATTTATAAGGTATTCTTTACATTAAAAGCCTTATCAATTAGATGGTGGAAAAGGAAATTATCAAAATTGAACCTTTCACTTAGAAGTGTCATTTAAAATTTATAATAAAAATTTAAAAATTTCACAAGTGACATGTGAAATACAATAAAAGAATTTAAATAAGTGTTATATTTTCAATTAATAATTTATGAATGTCTCAAATGTTAAATGTTTGAAATAAGTGTTATATTTTCAACAAATTATGAATGTTTTCAATGTTAAATGTTTAATTATTATTGTACTTTTAGTGGGCCTAATGGTTAAGAACATGTGTTTCCTCCTAAGAGGTCACAAGTTCAAATCGAGAGGGGGTAGCGTATGTAAACATTCGTAGACTTTACCAGTCAAATCGTTGGGCGGAGGGGGTCTCATACACCAATTTGGTGTATGGCTTGGCCGTGACCTTAAAAATACATTATTACTATTATTATTAAATGTGGATGGACATGAGCGGTGATGATGATAAATATTTAAGATGTAAATCATGTTCAAGATACAAAATTCGATATCTACTACATCTTTTTTATAAAACATTGAAATCATCTCAATTTGTGTTGTTTCTTATTAATTTGTTGGTATAAAGTATCTTTTCACAACATTAAATTTATTACAAAGCTCAAACTGTTAGGTAATAAGATACACTTCTACGTTAAACTTAGCAGAAGAGAGGAAGAAATATTTAATCAAGAAAATAAATGACACAGTAATCACACAATACACAGAGATTTTACCCTAGAAACCCAAACCAAGAAAACCAACATTCCTTGGGTGTTATGCTCATTGTTGTCTTATTCGTTCAAAATAAAAGGTTACATGTCTAACATTGGTCCACACCTAAGACACAATCAACATCATACCCTCTTGCTTACATAAGAACAACCCTATAGCCAATCCGGCTTACATCTACATGACCAACAACCTACATCTAAAGATTTCTCTAAAGATTTGTTATCTTACGATTAGCTTTTATAGCATTACAACACATCTCTTTATAGGCTTTACAGAAGGCAAAACCCTAAAGAAATGGCGCCCAAAAAATGGTTATAGATCCATGCAGATCATTGGCTACAAATACTGTGAATCTTAGGATTATGTTACAATCGACTACCACATCATATTACCTGTCGATTACCAGTCGACATTCATTCGGTCTTCAGTCGATTGCCACACGCCCACCTATCGACCTATTGTCGGTTGACCTCTTCGACTTATTGGAAATGCCTTTACCACGTTGAACCACCTCGACCTTCGACTTGTTGTCAATCCACCTCAACTTTCTCTTTACTCGGTCGAACCACCTCGACCTTCAACTTCCACTGTCGGTCGATCCACCTCAACTTTCACTGTAAAGAATATAACAACCCAACATTCTCCCACTTGTTGTCTTCTTTGGTGAAACTGGGAAACCTTTGAACTTTCGTTCATAGACCCAAGGTAGCAATGCCCATTATCTTTCTACACCAAGATAACTTCACAGTACTCGCAAACTTGGTCAACGAGTCTGCTATGTTTTCCAACGTTTATACTTTCTCCAGCAACACCTTGTTGCTTTCCACCATGTCTCTCACGAAGTGGTATTGTACATCAATGTGCTTAGTCTTTGAATGATAAGATGGGTTATTTGCCAAAAATATTACACTTTGATTGCCGCAACTTATCTTCATAGCTCTCTGCTCAAACTTGATTCATGAACATAGCCTTTGCAACCATACTGCTTCTTTGCTTCCATGAGTAGTTTCCATGTATTCAGCTTATGTTGTTGACAAGGCTATAACCATTTGTCACTTACTTGTTTAGTTGATTGCTCCATTGAACATCTTGAACACATATCCACTGGTTGACCTTCGTCGATCCAGATCTCTAGCCCAGTTGGTGTCGATAAATCCATGTACATTTAATTTATTATCACCTCCAGGTTTTCCTTAGTAGCATATAGCATAATCTTTTGTGCCACAGAAATACCTAAATACTCTCTTGAAAGTTGTCCAGTGCTCCTTCCCAGGTGTCGATATGTATCTACTCAGCACTCCCACTGCATGGGCAATGTTTGGTCGAGTGCAAACCATCACATAAATTAAACTACCAACAACACTTGCATAGGGAACACATGTCATGTCCTTTATTTTTTCATGTGTCTTTGGACATTGTTCAACAGTTAGCCTTGCTCCCACAGGAATTGGCACCTTCACCAGTTTGCAATCCTACATGTTGAAACGTTTTGAAATTGTTTCAATATACTTTGTCTGATTCAACCAAAGATTTATAGTTGTTCAATCTCTCTTAATCTCCATTCTCATAATGAAGTTAGTTGCACCGAGATCCTTCATGTCGAACTTGGAGGATAGTTGTTTCTTCACCTCCTTTATTGCATCCATGTTATGTCCAATCAACAACATGTAATCGACATACAAAGCTACATATATGAAACACCCACCTTCTTCTTTGGAATATATGCAGTGATCGACTTTGTTTCTCACAAATCCCAAACTAAGGATGTATGTGTCGAACTTTTGGTACCACATCCTTGGTGATTCTTTTAGACCATAAAGGGATCTTTTCAGTTTACACACCAAATATTTCTTGCCCTTTACTACAAATCATTTAGGTTGTTTCATGTAGATTTCCTCTTCCAATTCCCCATGTAGGAACGTTGTCTTCACATCCATTTGTTATATTTTCAGATCAAATGTTGCAGCTAGAGACATTAGTACTCTAACAAAAGTTAATTTTGCAACAGGGGAATAAATCTCACCGAAGTCGACTCCTTTGACTTGGGAATATTGTTACACAATATTTTGTCACAGCTAACAATGTTCACTTTGTTAATATTATGGTAGCTGCGGGAGGTATTTACCTCCATGTGTAAACCTGACGAGAATAGAAGACTCCGAAAAGCAAGAGAAAACCCTAATGAGTTGGCTAATAACCCTAGAAGTCTTATCGGCTCAAGAAGATAATTTATATTAGGTTATTAGCCTCCAAGAGAAGGAGTCGGCCAGAAATAATATTAATATACTGAACAGACATGTACCCAGAAGGAGAAGTTGGCCCCAGCAAATCTGACAGAACCACTATAAATACAGGGCGCCAGTTCTCATTTGACACATCTCAGAATTGCAGAGAGCAACTGGTGCGCACTGCAGTTCTCAGTTCGGTGCGCACGTGTGGAGGAGAGTTGCAGGTGCAGCTACTACAGCAACCAATTTCAGTGTTGGCTTGGACTATCTCTTAGCTAGGGTTTGGACTATCTGATCAGCTATTGTTGGTGTGTTATCCTTGGAGGAAGATGCGCTACACCTTGTTTGACTATCTAGCCTAGGGTTTACTTCCGAAGTAATTCTCAGTCAAGGTTAAGGTGCTCAAAGGGTGGCTTCGGCCTATGGTTGGGTGATGAGGGTATCGTCAATGGTAAAATGAGCACACAATCTTCTATATTCTAACAGGTTATGGGCCCACACCTCCTTCATTTAGTCTAAATGCTGGAAGGAAACATAGCCGCTAGGATATTGAGCTCGCTAAGGAACTATCGCTAGGGTTACTAGCAAAAGGAACTTCCAAGACATTGCCGCTAGGGTTACTAGCAGGAGCACTTGCAGAAACCCTAATCCTCTCATTGAGGCACCTTAAGTGAAGAGATTGACTTAATCTCCTGACAGATTAGTGCACCCTAGCCTAGAGCATCTCCTAATACTCTCAGCAAGCCAAGACGTGAAGTTTGAATTTCTAGTCAAATCTAGGGTTTGACCAAGTCAAGCAAGCGATGACTAACTCTATGAAGTCTGAGAACAAGTTAGATGGAGCCTCTAACTTCAGAGCATGGAAGACAAGGATTGACCTCATCCTTGCCAAGAATAAAGTACTAGATATCGTGAAAGGAAAGATTGTGAAGCCAGAGTTTGAAGAAGGAAAAGAGAAGGAACCACAAAACGTTGCAGCTATGGAGAAGTTCAAAGATGTTGACATCAATGCCATGAGTATCATAGTGGATTCTATAAAAGACCACTTGATACCCTACATCTCCCATCTTGACTCATCGAAGAAGATGTACGATGCCCTAAAAAATCTCTTCTCGGTCAGAAACATTGGACAAGTTATGAGTCTGAAGAATGAGCTCTGTGACATGAAGATGAATGATGATGATAGCATAACATCATACTTTGTAAGAATCTCCCTGTTAAGAGATCAACTATAAGCTATTGAAGAGATCACTTCAGAGAAGGAATTGGTGAACATAGTACTCAATGGTCTTCCCAAGACGTGGGATGCATTTGCCGCAAGCACGAACACAAGGAAGGAGTATCCGACATTTGAAGAACTTTGGACTTGTTGTGCTCAAGAAGAATCAAGGATCGATGCAAAAGAGAAACCCCAAAGGAAGTATGATGATCAAGCCTTCACAGCAAGATTCAAGAACTTCAGGAACAAAAGGAAGTTTGGCTCAAGGAGGAAGCCAAATCAAGAGAAAGACATTTCTGAAGTACAATGCTTCAATTGTCGAAAGTATGGTCACTACAAGAATCATTGTCTCGAGCTAAAGAAAATGAAGGAGAAACATAAAGCATCAATTGTCGAAGAAAAGGAACCTACAAAGAAGACTAAGCAGGATGGAAAAGACTTCTTCTTCCAAAAGGTAACAACACTCTTCTTATCTCTTGTACATATCTTGTTTGCATCATCTCTGTACATATCTTGTATATCTATCTCTTGGAAGATAATATGTTTCAAGAAGAACTATACCTATGGAAGAACAAAAAGATAAGAATGGATA
>ML777128.1:2325265-2351955 GCA_009831015.1 Picea engelmannii | reverse complement strand
ATATACTCTATTGTTCAGATCTACATGAAGCCTTCACAGTGTTCCAGACTAAAGTACATTTGAAATCAAGCATTACATTATCCATGATAAAGTCCAGAAAGGAGAAAATGATTCTCCAATACATATCTCCACAGATGAGCAGATAAGCAGACATTTTGGTAAAGCTTCTATCCAAGACGAAAGAGTTTGCGTACTTAAGCTATAGCTCGTGGAAACAACTTCCTTCTTATTGAAAAAGGAAGAAATGACTCTCCAAGTTAGGAGGGAGCACTGAAAACATTATTGAAGACATTCATCTTTAAATTTGAAAAGTAGTCCATCTTGGACAGATGCTTTCCTATTCGAAAAGTGGATTGAGACTTCTGACGGATAGTCACTTCCCATTGTGGTTAACATGGGAAGTAGTCYGATCGTTGATGTATCATAGACAACGACTTCCCATTGTGGTTAACACGGGGAGTGGTCTAGGGCAGTCTCTCTTCTTAAGGGTTACTCAAGAAGACTGGCCCGCCTCGCTGGACAACGATTTCTCATTGTGGTTAACATGAGGAATGGTCTGTTTTGGAGGTTGATGCAGGACAGTCTTTTCCTCTTATGGTTAACAGAGGAAATGGTCTGGACAGTCATTCCTTAGGGTTTATACATTCTCTCCAGGGTGCACTTTGATTAGTGTAGGAGGAATGGCCCGGGGTGGGGAATGGTCCAGACTCAACATTCCTTAGGGTTACACATTCTCTCCAGGGTGCACTTTGATTAGTGTAGGAAGAATGGCCTAGGGTGGGGAATGGTCCAGGTTCAGAAGACAGGACAATTATTCTTCCTTTCTTGAGAAGAATAGTCCAGATATCTCATTATTCTACTTTGAGCCAGATATTCTTTTAGAGCTCATAGATGTGAGTGAAAGATTGGCCCAGATGATTCAGTTTATATCATAACATTGCTTCTATGCAGGTTTCTATCAGATGTTTGTTATGAAGACTATATGACAGTAGATGTAGACTACTGTGGTGGATATGTTCCACTATTCGAGAGGCAGATATTCTTTCAGAGCTCACAGATGTGAGTGAAAGATTGGCCTAGATAATTCAGTTTATATCATAACATTGTTTCTGTGCAGGTTGCTATCAGATGTTTTTTATGAAGACTGTATGACATTAGATGAAGACTATTGTGGTGGATATGTTCCACTATTTGTGACTATACATTGTTGATCAAGTACTTGTGTGTTACTTGGTGTGGTAGTGTACCACTGGATTGTAGTTATGTACTACTATGGACAGACAGAGTTGTGTTCTATCTTTGTTCTGATTGCCTTGAAGATTATCAGCAGTTTATTGGAGATAATCATCATCCAGACGAATGATGAACATAGATCTTTCCAAATGGAAAATAGTTTAGAGCATTTACTCTTCTAGATTATAAGAATGACTCTTGTATCACTCTATGGTGTGAGTGACTTATCCAGCATCATGTCTGATTACTCAGATGAAGTATGGTTTTGAGAGATGATGTAGTTGATAGTGATGGTGATGCTCATGATCTAGTCATGAGATAGTCTAAATGACTATGTTGATGCTACTGGGTAAATGGTATGTTTTTGTTCTCAAAGACCATTACCTGTAATACCTCCCTAGCTAGGAGGGAGTGTTAATATTATGGTAGCTGCGGGAGGTATTTACCTCCACGTGTAAGCCTGACGAGAATAGAAGACTCCAGAAAACCCTAATGAGTTGGCTAATAACCCTAGAAGTCTTGTCGGCTCAAGAAGATAATTTATATTAGGTTATTAGCCTCCAAGAGAAGAAGTCGGCCAAAAATAATATTAATATACTGAACAGACATGTACCCAGGAGGAGAAGTCGGCCCCAGCAAATCTGACAGAACCACTATAAATACAGGGCACCAGTTCTCATTTGACACATCTCAGAATTGCAGAGAGCAACTGGTGCGCACTCAGTTCCCAGTTTGGTGCGCACGTGTGGAGGAGAGCTGTAGGTGCAGCTACTACAGCAACCAGTTTCAGTGTTGGCTTGGACTATCTCTTGGCTAGGGTTTGGACTATCTGATCAGCTATTGTTGGTGCGCTATCCTTGGAGGAAGATGCGCTACACCTTGTTTGACTATCTAGCCTAGGGTTTGCTACCGGAGTAATTCTTAGTCAAGGTTAAGGTGCTCGGAGGGTGGCTTCGGCCTATGGTTGGGTGACGAGGGTATCGTCAATGGTAAAACGAACACACAATCTTCTATATTCTAACACACTTATCCTCTATCATCTGGAGCATATAAGCTATGATTGTTGAAGAAGAACCTTACTTTGAGAGAAGGAAAGCATGCAAAAAGGGTTACACATGTCGTTAGGGCCTTTAAAACCTTAATTTAATAGAGTGTTGTAGCTTGCATGACTACAAGGTGCGATAGTGTCTTAGGTTTCTCCACTGTAGGGTGCGACACTGCTTAAAAGGGGAGAAAACGATGGATTTCAAGAAGATTCTAGAAGAGAAACTTCAAGATGAGGTGTTCTTTGATCGGTTTGGATCTCACTCGTACTTCTGATCTTGGGGGATCCCAACCTCTCATCCCAACCTCCTCACCCTTGTCCTCTTCAATCTATAAAAGGAGGCTTCTCTCACGAGGAAAGGCTAATAGTTAATATCAACTAGTGAATGATTGATAGCTTTGCTCATGGTTTGTTATTGGAGGATTGTTAATAATTCTTTGACTTTGAGGAATTCAATCTTAGATTGAGAAGTCAATTGATGGTGATGGATTTCATGGACTCATTGTGGGTATTGGAGCAGTGAGCTTGTTGGAAGGAGCTTCACAACATCAAGGCATCTTTGGTTGTAATCTCTTTTCATTTATCATTAACAGTAATATAGTTTCTTTCCCACAAAGGTTGTCTTTATTTGATTATCTTTGTTGCATCTATCCTTGATCAGTTACATAGGTTACATCAAATTATACTTGTTGCTTTCACCTGTATTGGCTTGTGTCTCTTGCAGGTTCTCATACATAAGTCTCGCGACAAAGAAGCTAGAAAATACAACTAGCGAGGACAACATTCGATTACAAGGTATGGATCTTTCGCTAATTGGTAATTTGATTATGTTAACCTAGATAAAGTTCTATGTTCTGTCTGTTTTGTTCTAGTATTGATTTTTTAGTCTAGGGAGATCAGTCTGTGTCCACACAGACCGATTTGTCCGGTAACAAAATTAGTGACTCCACTAGGGACATTTCTTTTATATTTGTTCTCTTAGTATTGCTACCTTGCATTCATTTAGATCTCCGAGTCTTCACATGACACTGTGTAATTAGTCAACCCTGAAATTCACTGGAAATCTTCTTTAGTTTTTTTATTTTTCCAAGCTTTTCTTGATTGTCACACCTTGCCTTTGATAACCAGTGCGACATTGTCACATTGTTCAGAGCCTGCAGCCTGTGACACTCTAGATTGTCGCTCTGTGTACCACATTAGCCTGCAACACTTTTTGGAAAATCAAGTTTTTATTGAATTTTTCCTGCCCATGTCTCAAATATGACCTTTGTTGTGAATCTTGGGTTTGCTTTACAGTCTTCTTAGCAATCTTACAGTCTATTTTTTTATCATTGTTTCAATTTATTCATGATTGCTTGGCTTTGTCTTTGGCAATTTTTTGCCTATATTTGAAAGAGGTATAATCTCTCAGCCTGGTCTTTGAGTGTCTCTCGGCTAGCTCTTAATTTCTTTTGTCAAAGTGTTTTATTGAGTGGTTTTCTCTTATCTTTTGTGTTGAGGCTTTTGTTTTAAAAAATTAAGATCTTCTATCTTTTGCTTTGCATTTGGAATATCTTTGTAGTTTTGGAAATATCATTGTGGAAGTTATTGTATCTTTCTATTGAGTCTTGAGTTGTGGATGCATTTTTTCCCTGGAAGAATCTTTTGTTTCTTTCATTACAAACTTTCATATTCATTGGAAAAAAAAAAGAACTTAAGTGGAATTATTTTCATTTGCATTTAAAAACCAAGAGGAAAAAGTTTATGCCTTTAGACTTGTAGGCTCAATTAGAATCATTAAGTCATTGATTGTTTTGTGAAAATATTGGGATCTTTCTTGAAAAGAATTGCATTTTGAGTTTTTATTTTAAAAAGAAAAATACCTTTCTTTCTCTCATGTAATTAGGATCCATCGGACGAAAGTTGCATTTCATATATTATTGCATGATATTTTGAGTCAAGGTCAAACATCATCAGTTTCATTTCTACATCCTTTTGAGTAAAACAACAACCCTTAAAACTAAGCGCTAATAAAATTCATTTGACATTTTTTATCTGGTAGCACACCAACATTAACTTGACTGTAGAGCTTTGGAATAGGTGGTGAGGAAAACTCTCCAAAGCTGTCAAACAAACATTGGATCTTGTGTTAGGGAGTTAAATCCAATTACCACATCTATGCCCTCGGTAGCCCTTCTCACATAAGGGTAAATAACGAGGTCGCATTGGGATCAACAGAGGAACTAACCCCACTTCGTTGTTCTTGGTGGAGGGGTCTGCACGTATTACAAACGGTGTCATTAGACACTTGGGGATCACTTGGGAGGTCTTACCTCGGTCTAAGGCACCTCTTAAGGGGATTTCGGGTTTCAACCCTACCCTTGCATGTATACCCAACTGTCGACTATTTCCCTAGGCTTGGGTGTTGTAAGTGGTAAACTTAGAGGCCATAATCTTTAGGTTTCCTACACAAAGTGATGATGGAGGGGAAAGTCTTTGTTGTACTTGGGTCAGACGTTGGTCAAACTCACTCGGGCTCCTTGGAGGGTAACCCACTGTTCTTTCGTGCAGGAACTTGCACTAGGGCATAAGTCTGGTAAGCAAGTCACCAACGTAATTGGTCCACCCACTCTACCCTAACCCTTTTCACATTGCTCTCACGACGTTGGATTTCATCACCAACTAGTGTGTTCATTGTGAAAAGTTTCATTTTCCTGGTTTGCTTCCTAGTTTGTTAGTTGTGTGTTGTTTGTTTTTTATAGTGGGATTTAAATTTTCTACCGTGACTAACGACAATCTTCGTCACTCACGTAGGATGCAGGGATTGCCTCCCAAAGATTATCAACCAATGCATCCCCATTCACCAGAAGATACTTCTCGTGGAGATATTGTTGTTGAAGGAAATTACTCTGACATTAGGACTATTGTTACTCCTTTGATTGAACGTTCTGAGGGAGTTATCACAAGTGTTCAAGAAGGTTTTATCCCTCCTGCAAACCCACCATTAACTAACCCCTTTGGTCCACTTTTAATTTGAGTAAATTCTTTAGGACAAATTGTAACTAGAGATTATCCTAGATTGTCGTCGATGCCTTTTGAAGAAGAAAACATGGAAGCAAGACAATCTGGTCCAAGTGAAGGATTCACTACCCCTATTCAGACCTTTAGCATTTTAGATCCAAGTAGAACTTTAGTTTGTCCTTTATGGAGAACTCCCTTGGGTCGTGATATATTTGATAGGTTGGGTATCAGTCAACCACCTTTTACTACACCACTTACACCTGTTGTTACTAGTGCAGTCACCACATCCTCCAGCCTTTTCCTTGGTCATCCTGTGGGAAAATAGGTAATATTGTTGTTGTGCAAGGTCAGGTATCAAGTGGGACAGGTCTTGTCCTTCCTAGTCAATTGAACAACGCCATGAATATTGTGCAAACTCTACCTTTGCAAGCTAGTAGCTCTTTGACATCTCAGTCACTTCCTCCCAGATATAATGCTCTTAGTGGACGACTTCCTATTTCTACCTAGATTTCACTAGGTGCATCGAACCCCCCTGGAGGACAAAGTGGTTTACATCCTTCTGGATCTTAGTTTTCTTTTGGGACACAAATTTCAGCTAGGGGGCAACCTTTAGTTGGTGGACAAAACCTTATTATGGGTCAACCTTTTACTGGATCATAGGTTATAAGACCATCTTGGAACCTTGGAACACAACAACAGCCTAGACAAGCTACATTGGCAAGCCCTTTAGGTGGAGGAACCCATCATGCATGTCCCTTTAACCCTGTTTTTCCAGGTCCTAATCTTGGGCAATTTTTTCCCAGAACAACCCAAGCTGGACCTTCTAACCCTATTTTCCCAAGTCGTAATCTTGGGCAACGTTTTCCAGGAACCGTGAACCCTACATGGAGTCAACCTATTCGAATGGGTATTTCTCCTGAAGGAGGGATGCCTACTACACATGTTAATCATGATTATATGTCCCAAAACCCCCAACAAAAACCCGCAATGGGATCAATATATAATGCACCTTTACAAGATGCTTATGGTCCTACTGGTATTCCGACGGGACTTTCTCCTCAAAGTTACCAGTATCCTGAAGTTAACCAACAGTTTCCATTTTTAGCCACTTTGGATTTACCAGATTTGTCTAGATTAATGAATAATCCCATTTCACACTCTCATTTTTGGCCAGTTATTCATGGCAAATTACCCTCGGATATTCCAAAATTTGATGGTAAACAGGGAGATGATCTTAATAATCATGTTATGACTTTCCATATTTGGTGTTCATCAAATTCATTGATGGATGATTCCATACGCTTACGTCTTTTACAAACAACTCTTACGGGAACCATAGCTAAGTGGTACATTTAATTACTTGCATGATTCTTCTGTGACTTTAATTCATTAGCCATGGCCTTCCTCACACATTTTCAACTACCTATTTGATACGAAACATGTACTGAGCTTTTAACTTCAATTCGACAAACTACCTCTACCCATATTTCTGATCATATTCATGAGTGGAGAAAGAAAAGACGATTAATCAAAGCGCACATTCCTGATCAATTGTTAGTTGAATGGTTCACTAAATCTCTTCTAGAACCTATCGCTCGAGATGTTTCTATGGTAGGAGTAGTTACTGAGGAACAAGCCATTAGTCATGCCCGGTATCTCGATTTGGTATATTATCAAATTGACACATTATACAATATGATTCATCATGCTCCTCACTCATCAACAAATCCAACCCCAACACCTCCTGCAAAATCTCACGTTGATGATGGTGTGATTGGTTCTATTAATCAAAATACTAAAAGTAATATTTCTACCACAACTCCCAACCCGAAGCCAACTCCTGCCACTGCGAATACTCCAAAAACTACACCTCCTGCCACTCCTTCTAGTAATACTTCTAAGGTGAACGCGTTTCAATCTACACCAACCACTAAAACTGGAAATAAGAAAAAAGGAAAAGGAAAAAAAAAAAAAAAATTGCCCAATCACAAGAAAAACCAAAAACTCCACCTGCTAAAGATAAGGAAAAACATAAATCAAAATATCCTTGTCTCATTTGTGATGAGGATCATTACACTAAAGATTGTCCATGTCATGTCAATGTCAATCGTTTCCTTAAAGGAACTTCAACCGCACATGTTGTAATGACCAATCCTTTTCCCTCTCAACGGACTCAAATGGTTACTTCAAAACAACCCTTTGCATTAGGAAGCTCTTATGTACTTATGTGTACGACAAATAAAGATAAAGAGGTTTCACTCACAACACGAGCCAAAGACTATCCTTCTTCAAATGGAAGCACTGCGGAGCATCCTTCTACGTCTAACCCCCAACCTACTGGTCCTCTACATATTGATCGACCAAGTTCATACACGGTGATTAAACCACCTCCAAAAGGTGTTGTTTGTAGGTCGTCTTTTAGTCCGCATGCGCGAGCTGCTCAAAACTACATTATTGTAGAAGATTGAGCTCAAGCTTCCTCTGCGATGTCGGCCCTTGAAGTCCTCCAAACTTGCCCTGCGAAACGACGAGAATTGTTGTCAACCATTGGTGGGATTGACCCCAGTGATGCGAATATGATAGCTTTTAACTTGGATACTCATCTTCCAAGGCTCCCTCACCAACTTGCATTCCAAATTCAAGTTATTGTATGCCAAAATATTATTTTTCATACTATTATAGACGAAGGAGCCTTGACTTGTGTGATGTCTCTTAACTGTTGGAAAGCCATTGGTTCTTCGTCAATTAACCAATCATCGAATACATTAAAATTGTTTGACAGTAGAGGATTTAAACCGTCTGAAGTACTTACTATATTACTAGTTGAATTAGAAGGTAAGACAGACACTGTTGAAGTATAATTTGTCGATGCATTGCTCGATTATAATCTTCTACTAGGTCATAGTTGGATTTATGTTATGTTTATCATAGTTTCTACTTTATTTCATGTATTATGTTTCCCCCATCAAGAAAAAATAGTCATGGTAGACCAACTCGCCTACTTTAATTCTGGTTAACGCATTGGTAGTGTACCTTTTATATAGAGAACCCCATCTTTCTATGAGGATGTTGGCGTGGGTCTTTTGAAAGATTCATCTATGATGGGAAATTTCCCACTCCCACCACCCAACATTCCTCCAACTGTCACCCAGGTCAACATGATTTCGACTGGTACTAGTAAATCCTTTGACTCATATGATTCTTGGGTAGTATCTAGTCCATCTGAATATGACAGTTACGATGATAGATTTCCACTTAGTCCGATTGAAATCACTTATGAAGCGATCTAGTCTACCTTTGTGGCAGCGTCTGACACAAGTGACCCTATGAGTCATGTCTTGGATAAGTACTCTCACTCTTCTTGGCTTATTTCTATGGCATATCCCAATCATCTTGACGATACTTTCCCTATTGATGAGAGTATCTTAGAGGTCATGTCTTTGGAAGAAACCCCTTGGGACAATAATCATCATCGTTCCTCTTTCTTCCTTGAGCCCGAGATTGTTGAGACTTATCCTGACACTCTTGTCTTACCTGAGATATTTACAAATTCTCATCATGATGTTTTATCTGAAGGGAATTTGGGAAACATATCCGCTACTATACCTATCAATATCTTAGTAAAACCTGGTATCGTGGAAAACATTCATATAGGTGCCTCTTGTTATCTTGATGAAATACAAACTTACATAGCCCTATTCAAATAATTATGCGAAATATTTGCTTGGTCTTACGAAGAAGTGCCTGGAATTGACCTGAATATCGTTATTCATGAAATTAAGACTTATCCTGAAGCCAAGCCTGTTCGGAAAAAGCTTCACCCCGTTCATCCACGAAAAGCTACTACTATTGAAATGGAAGTTGAAAAAATAATTAAAACCGGTTTTATTTATCCTATACCTCTTACTAATTGGGTTTCAAATATTGTTCCTGTCACTAAGAAACAAGGTACAATCCACGTATGTATTGATTGTAGGGATATCAATAGGGATTGTCCTATTGATAACTACCCAACCCCTTTCATCGACTAGATCGTTGATGATTGTGCTGGCAGTGAAATATTCTCATTTATGGATGGTTTCTCCGGCTTGGGATCAACACAAAACCGCTTTCATTTGTCCTTGGGGTACCTTTGCCTACAAAAAACTCCCTTTTAGACTAAAAAATGTTGGTGCAACTTTTCAGTGGACTATGTCTTACACTTTTCACGATATTAAGCATATTGTACAACCCTATCTTGATGATTTACCTGCACATTCCATGCAACATCAGGATCATCCTCCGCCTCTTTGAGTTATTTTTATTAGATGTTGTTTTTACAATATTCTCTTAAATATGCATACATGTGTATTTTGTGTGGAATTGGGGTGTCTCCTTGGTTTTATCGTGTCCAAGCAAGGGATCCGAGTTGATCCCTTGAATATCGAGGCCATATTGAATTTACCTCCTCCTTCGAATTTACGCCAACTCTAAAGTTTGCAAGGGAAGACAAACTTTTTACGTCGATTTGTTCCCAAATGTAGATTTTAACCTTGTACAATATTTTATTGCAAATAGATTTTCAATAAAATAATAGAAAAGATACAGTGGCAAATACACACATTACACAGAGATTTTCCCCCTGGAAACCCAAACCGGGAAAACCAATATATTCTATGTTCATTCATAGTGATACATTGTTTACAATACAAAATACATATAGGAGCCAACGGCATCCAAAACCCTAACCCAATGACTTGGATTAGTCAACAACCCTAATTCCTTTACTAGAAATAGAAAACCATTGGCAAAAACCATGTGCCAAAATACCGCCCAACAATGGACACAAAAATCGAGGCGACATGTTTCTTGAGGCAAAAATGCAACACATTTCCCGAGGCAAACAAAAATTCTCGGGGGCACTGCCCCTGAACCCCTGGGCAACCAAATTTTGTTAATGAATCTGCAACATTCTCCAAAGTGTCCACCTTCATCAACAACACTTTATTTTCTTCAACCATGTCTCTCACAAAAGTGATATTTAATATCACTATGCTTTGTCTTTGAATGATAAGTCGGGTTCTTCGCGAGAAAAAATTGCACTCTGACTGTCACAATCTATCCTTACAGCTTGTTGTACCAACCCAATACCTAAAAACAATATTTTTAACCATATTGCTTCATTACTTGCATGAGTGGTTGTCATGTATTCAACCTCTATAGCTGAAAGTGCCACTACAACCTATCTTTTGCTCATACAATTGATTGCTCCTCTAAACAGGTTAAACACATACCCGCTTGTAGATCTCCTACGATCTAGATCTCCAACCCAGTCTGCATCCACAAATCCATGTATGTCCAACACTTTGCCCAATCCTGGTCTTCCTTGGTAGCATAATCCATAGCTAGCAGTGCTACGCAAATACCTTAAAACCATTTTTATTGTTGTTCAATGCTCCTTCCCTAGTTTTGACATATACCTGCTGAAAACTCCCATTGCATGTGCAGTGTCCGGTCTAGTACAGACCATTGCATACATCAAATTGCCAATTGCACTCACATATGGAACACAAGACATGTCCTCCTCCTCTTCCTCTGTCTTGGGACACTGATCTGCAAATAACTTTACACCAACAAGAATATGGACCTTGACCGGTTTACATTCCTGCATATCAAACCTATGCAATATTGTCTTGACATATTTTCTATGATTTAATTAGAGTTTCCTCTTTTTCCGATCTCTTTTAATTTCCATGCCGAAAATGAAATTTGAAGCACTGAGATCCTTCATGTCAAATTTAGAGGGCAACTGAGTTTTCACATCCTGATAAACTCCTTGTTGTTTCCTATCAGCAACATTTCATCCACATACAAGAACAAATAAATAAAATGATCACCAAGTAATTTAAAATACACACAATTATCCTCTTTGCTTCTTGTGAAGCCAAGTCCCAACATATAAGTATCAATTTTTTTATACCACATCCTTGGTGATTGTTTTAAACCATACAGGGACTTTTTCAACTTACATACCAACTCCTTCTTTGCTTTCACAACAAAGCCTTATGGCT
Organism: Picea engelmannii; assembly: GCA_009831015.1. Classification (NCBI taxonomy): domain Eukaryota; kingdom Viridiplantae; phylum Streptophyta; class Pinopsida; order Pinales; family Pinaceae; genus Picea; species Picea engelmannii. The sequence goes on along the minus strand of ML777128.1, from coordinate 2,340,627 downwards.
GCTTCATATAGATTTCTTCTTCCAGATCCCCATGTAGGAATGTTGTCTTCACATCCATATGTTCTACTTCAAAATCAAATACAAAAAAAAACATATAACAAAAATCTTATAGAAGTTAACTTCGCAATAGGAGAAAAAATCTCACCAAAATCAATTCCCTCAACTTGGGAATAACCCTTTGCTACTAACCGAGCTTTGTATTTCTCCACTTTGCCTTCTGCATTCAACTTCTTTTTAAATACCCATTTGTTGCCAATGGGATTTCTTCCAGTCGGCAACTCCACTGGATCCCAAGCCTCATTCTTATCCAAGGTTTCCATTTCTTCATCCATGGCCCTTTTCCAGATCTTTCCATCCTCTAAATCCACTGCTTCCCTAACAGTTCTAGGATCATCATCAGTAATAGACAAAGTAAAATTTGAATGGAAATCAAATGGAGTATACCTTTTTAGTAGCCTTCTTTCTCGAACCGATCTCCTCAATACTGGAGTATGAGGATCTTCTTTTTTTTATTCATGTTCTTCTGTAGAGTATGATTCATCATCCTTTAAATCAAACTCTATTTTCTCTGGTTCTTCCTTACTTGGTAGGACTTCATGTTTAACAACATCTTTCATTTCTCTAAATACCACATCTCGGCTATACACAATCTTCTTAGTTTCTAGGTTCCAAAGCTTATAACCTCTGAGACCATCTTTATACCCAATAAAGATACATTCTTCAGCCTTCTTATCTAACTTACTCTTGTTTTTCTTTGGAACATGAACATAAGCCTCACATCCAAATACCTTGAGATGTGTGAGAGAAGGTTTCTTACCAGTCCATACCTCTTGTGGAGTCTTGTCATCCAGTGCCGATGAGGGTGATCTGTTGACCAGGTAACATGCAGTACCCACTACCTTTGCCCAGAAGTCTTGCCCTAACTCGACACCACTGAACATGCACCTTGTTTTTCCCTTCAACGACATATTCATCCTTTCTGCAACTCCATTATGTTGAGGTGTATATGGAGTAGTCTTTTGCCTTGTTATACCGCACTTCTTACATAATTCTTCAAATTCATTCTCGCATAACTCTCTGCCATTATCTATCCTCAACACCTTAATTCTTTCCTCTATTTGATTCTCAACAAGAGCCTTAAACTCTTTAAACCTGTCAAAGACTTTAGTTTTCTTCCCGAGGAAATATAACCAAGTATTCTTCGAGAAGTCATCTATAAATGAGACATAGTACAAATATTTTCCCAATGATGGAACCGACATAGGTCCATACACATCACTGTCAACTAGCTGTAAATTTATTCTGTTCTCATTGCACCAGAGGGGAATCTTACCCGATTCTGCTTCCCATATACACAATGTTCACAAAAATCAAAATCCAGAGAGCAGCTGGACATACCTTCAACCATACATTTACCATGTAGTAGTCGAAGACCCTTCTCTCTGATATGCCCCAGTCTTTGATGCCACAACATAACCTTTTCTCTAGAGACTGTAGGAGTTCTTTCTTATTCAACTCCAATATGAGGAACAATGGAACTACTACACCCATCATTAACAGTTCTTCCTTGCATCTTATACATAGTTCCAAACCGAACTCCGTTCAACAACACCATTGCTCCTCGAACCATCCTGCAAGTTTCCTTTTCAAATATTGTTTTTACCCCTGCATTGTCCATTTTACTTACATAAATCAAATTTATGGCCAATCCTGGGATGTGTAGAACACCAAGTAGTGTTCTAATCCTTCCATCTATGAGCCTCAACTTGACTTTTCCTCGACTTATGATTCTGGTTGTCGAGTCATCACCTAGGAAAACATTACCTCCATCATACCTTTAATATTCATAGAACCACTCCCTATGGGGAGTCATATGAAAGGATGCACATGAGTCAACCAACCATGCCTCATGATCTGCATGTGTGCTTGAAGAATCCAAGTACACATCCCCTCCTTCTTCCTTGGAGGTATTTTCTTATGTAGAAGGAGATTCTCCAGATCCCTTCTTTTCTCAACTTTGGATCTACACTGCTTCTTGTAGTGCCCTTCTTTTCCACATCTCCAACACACCTTTAAAAATTTTTGAGGAGACTTAGATCTTCCCTTAGACTTAGATCTCCCACTTGAGGACTTAAATCTATTTCTTTCCTCAGAGCATCCTCTTTCAAATAATGTATTTGTGCTCTATCCTTCCATGTTCTTTCGTCTCATCTCCTCCGACAACAAGGATGAGACCACTTCATCAAACTTCAAGGCAGTTTTATTACTACCTATGGCCATAACCAGACTATCCCACGAGTCTAGTAAAGAGCACAGTAAATTAATACACTTATCTTCATTTGAAATTTTAATCTCAACATATACTAACTGACTTACCATAGTATTGAAGGCGTTCAAATGCGTTGCCACTGAGTCTCCATCTCTCATCCTCAGGTTATACAGTTTCTTTCTCAGAAATAGTTTATTTACTAGGTACTTAGATTGATACAACTTCCCCAACTTATCTCATAAATCCTTGGTTGTAGCTTCCTCTAACACATTCAGTAATATTGAATATGAGAGACACAGTCGAATTGTGCTCTTCGCCTTCCGATCTAACTTTTTCCAGTCATCCGTTGAAATTCCTGTAGGTGCAGTACTTGGATCCACTGATCTTTGTCCACCAACAAATCTTCCATCTTGAGCTTCCACAAATCAAAACTTTGTCCATTAAACTTCTCGATCTCCATTTTCGAACTGCTTGCCATTTCTTTTTACCTGAAAAATCAATACCACGGATCTCCCATTGTAACAAGGCTTATCATAGTTCTAAGCCAAACCCTTGACCACAAAGGCATCCCCCTGAAGCCAACAAAGATTTGATACCAAATGTAGATTTTAACCTTGTATAGTATTTTACTGCAAATAGATTTTCAATAAAAGAACAAAAACGATTCAATGGCAAATACACACATTACATAAAGATTTTTCCCGTGGAAACCCAAACCGGGAAAACCAACACATTATATATTCATTCACAGTGATACATTGTTTACAATACAATATACATATAGGAGCCAACGACATCCAAAACCCTAACACACTGACCTGGATTAGTCAACAACCCTAATTTCTTAATCGGAAATAAAAAAACCATTGACAAAAATCATGTGTCGAAAAACCACCCAACAATGGACACAAAAATCGAGGCAAAAATGCAACACATTTCTTGAGGAAAAAAAAATATCGGGGACGCTGCCCCCGATCCCCTGCAACCCCCAAATGGGGAGCCTAGCGCCCCCCCCTCAAACCCCCTGCGCGCCTAGTGCAAAATAAGAGACACTACAACTAGTCGTGCAAAGACTATAAGACATACCCAACACCAAATATGTAGAACTTACGAAGGGTTTTATCTTACTTCTTAAAAAAGGGGTTCCCTTTGTTTGGGATGACACTGCTCAAACAACCTTTGATGCTTTAAAGCATGCATTGACTAATATGTCATTGTTACATCCCGCAGACTATAGTCGCAATTATTATGTATACCTTGTTGCTTCTGACAGTACTGTTGTTAAGGTACTGGTACAAGAGGATGATTCAAATGGTGAACATGTGGTTTACTATTTGAGTAAGAGTCTATCTCCTACTTAAATCAAATATTCACATGTGGAGAAATTGGCCTTGGTTGTTGTTTAAGTTGTCCAACGTTTTCGTCACTATTTCTTATTGTGCAAAACCACCATTATTTTTTATTGTAACCCCATGCAACATATCTTGACTAGACAAGTGTTGGGGGAGAAATACTCCAAATGGATTGTCATCCTATAAGAGTTTGATTTGGAATTTAAAAGAGCCAAATATAAGAAATCTTTGGTCTTTGCTGAGATGATTTGTGACCTTCCCTCCCTTGAATCTGAGAGTCTAATAGAAGAATCGATTTTCGATGAATCCCTTTTTCTAATCAACTCTTTTGATCTGTGGTATGGAGATATCATTATCTATCTCCAAACCCAGACCTTTCGGCTTGATCTCTTGAGTATTGAATGTCTTTGTATTCGATACCAAGCTCGCCAATGCATCATTATTGGCAATACACTTTATCGTCGTGGTGTTGATTCCATTTTTTGAAGGTGTTTAACACACGATGAAGCCGATAAAGCCCTTAATGACTACCATGCTGGAGCATGTGGTGGTCATATGTCTAGGTATGCCACAACCCCAAAAAAATTGTAGGTGGGTTATTTTTGGCCATCATTATTTAAAGATTGTATTCTTGCGGTCCAAAAATGTCATGCGCGCCAGATCTACAATTGTAAATTGCGTGCTCCTCTTGATCCTCTCCACCCTGTAGTTTTCGTTGGTCCATTTGGAAAATGGGGCATTGATTTCATGACATGTAACCCTCACTCGGTCGAGGGGCATGGGTACATTATTATCGACATAGACTATTTTACTAAATGGGCTGAGGCAATGCCTACATATAACAATACCGACAAAACTGTAGCTCTTTTCTTTTTTAATCACATTATTACTTGTTTTAGTGTGCCTCAAGCCATTGTCACCAATCATGGCACTCATTTTCGCAATTATATGATGTCAAAATTAATTTCCAAGTTGGGTTTACGGCATGAAAACTCAACTCTTCATTATCCACAAGCCAATGGCCAAGTCGAAGCTACTAACACAGTTTTGTCGACTATGCTTCTTAGGATGATAGGGATTTATAAATTGGATTGGAATACGATGTTGTTTTCAACATTATGGGCATATCGAACTTCAGTTAAAACAACTATGGGTTTTACGCCATTTCAGCTGGTGTATGGTTTAGAAGTCGTTTTGCCAATTGACTTTGAAATACCATCTTTGAAACTAGTCATCGAATTGCTTCCTAATACTTCAGTTGAGGAAGAACGCCTTTTACATTTGACACAACTAGATGAAACTCATCGTGATGTCGCCTTGGATAATGAAATGCATAAAAAATGTGTCAAAGATCAATATGATAAAACCGATAAACCTCGTGTTTTTCTTTAAGGTCACTTGGTCATGCTATATGACTAGGATCGTGAAAACTTAGGGGCTAGAAAATTCAAGCCCATGTGGCATGACCCTTATATTGTTAAACATATGTTAGAAAAAGGGGCTTATGAGCTAGAAGATTATGATGGAGTTTCCTTGGGTGAACCTAGAAATGGGCTTTACCTTAAACGGTACTATGCTTAGAGTGATTCTACATATGTGCTTTGTAAATATTGTAACATACTTTAGTGTTCTTTTGTTGCCTTTTTCATCGATTTCTGCCTACTACTTATCTTGCATGGTACTTGATTTGAAGATGTTGGCGTCCCTCCTACCTTATGTCGGATTTGTTGATGGTGCTAGCCGCAGGACCCAGAACCTTGCATATGTTGCATGGGCAATTTACATTCCCACTGATAAATTGATAAGTCTACACGCTATATTCCTTGGGCGTGAAACTAATAATATTGCGGAATATAGTGCAGTCATTGAACTATTAACTGAAGCCATTTCACATGGTATTCAACGCTTAGTTGTACGAATTGAATCTCAACTCGTGGTACTTCAATTAAGTAACATTTATTCTATCTGAAGTCCTACTCTTTTACGAGTATATTTAAGGGTTCGCCTCTTGGAAAGAGAATTTGATTATTTAGAATTTCAACATATTCCAAGAAGTCTAAATACATTGACAGACGCTTTATCTAATCATGTGTTAGATAGACATTTGAAACATTTGTAAAGATCACATACACACGTTGCACTGAATAAGACAAAAGTAGAAATCACTTTATATTAAGGTTCCAAAAAGATTACAAATGTGATGAGACAACACCAAGCCTATAACTTTCTCATCAATATATGTCGATGGACAAAAAAGACTAAAAGGAATCATAATGGTGCTCATGATATCACACTATTGCCTGAGCTACCCTTTGGAGTAGACGAGCTATACGTCCAGAAACCCCTAACGTGTTTCATTGGTACTAACGCGGTAGGTCATCAATCTCATGAACGTCTAGAATGCCCATGGTCAGTCCCTCGAGTTTATGCTCAATCTCCTTGAGCTCCTATGTTGCCTCATGGTTCTGAGCCACCATCGCACCTATCTCGCCCCACCTCTAGATTGGAGAGGCCCCATACAGTCTGGACAGTCCAATAATTACATGTTGAAATCCAAATTAATCACAATACACCCAAAAAACAAAATAAAATCAGAATTTAAAAATGGTTTCTTTTTACCTGCATCAGTCCAATGATACTTCGTTGAAAGGATCAGATCTGGATCTCCTTGGAAATCCATTCCTTTGTAGACGTATTCCTCTACCATGATGAGTTATTTCTTCACCCATCTAAAGAAATTCTCATCGTAGGAGACTATGGGACTGCCACCATGGCGCATCACTAGGTCCACCCACCTCATCATTCGAGGCTCTCGTGGGTCGGGGTCTTCGTCTTACACCATAGACTGTAAGTGCAAAAGTGGAACTCTTTATAGGAAGAAAGAGACTAAGATTGACCCATAACTGAACTGCTTCAGTCGACCAATCTTGTACTTCGTTAATTGATCCATCATGCTTTCAATTGATCCATCATGCTTTCGAGTAGTCCCTTGCACAAATTCAACATTGTTGGTGCCATACAATCCATTGCATATTGCATATGGGAGTTGGTGGCCAAATGAGGAGTGGCACTTAGACAACTCGAGTAATGGTAAATAAAACAGTTCTTAAGGAGAGGTCCTTCACATTTTTAATTGGAATCTTCCCACTACTTTTCCTTGTCCTCTCAATGCAATGTTGTGCCATATAATTCTCGGTCTTATCGCTGCATCCCCTGAATCCAGACAATGATATTCACTCTCCATGCCTTGAGAGCCCAGTTAAGAAATAGATGTATTCGATCTCCAAAGACAAATCGTGGACATCGACCTTGAACACATGTTCGTCGGGTTCCCACATTTTCACCAAGAACTCTAGAAACTTAACCTAATCCCTCATGCCATGGATTTTGAAAAATTTAGCCAATCCACACCTCTGGAGAGACAACATAGTATTTGGGTCATTAGTGGCAATTTGATCTTCTAATTTGTGCTCTATTTCCCTCCATTCCAACATTTTAACCGGTCAAAATCCTGTAAACAAGCAAGTAAGAATTTACTTGTCAGCCAAGAACTGAAATTTTCAAGCATCACTTCTCAAAATCCAAGAGAAAATTGGGTTTTCAGGTGTTGCACTCTATGTATTATACACATAGCAACAATGTCGCTATTCCCGATGGGGAAAGACTATGACACTCTAGAATCTTGTAGTTCCCGATATGGGCATCCCGCGACACCCGAGAGGCACATTTTAGGGCTTGCCCATAAGCTCAAAATCACCCAAAAATGACTTGAAAATACAGAAAAAAGACTATTAAAGGAAAGAGGGAGAGAAGAGATCTTACCTAGAGATAACGAGAGTCTAAATTGTCCACTGATCTGCTCACAATCCTTGTCTGAAGTTTCAACCAAATGAGGGCTTTTTTACTATGGAAAAGGTAAAAACACAATGGTGAAAAAACAATTTACATTTGCCCATTTTTGACCTAGTGAAGAATATTCCTTTTAATATTCTTTTCATTTTTTACCCACTTTCATATATTCCTTAATTGGTTGCTTTAATTATAAAACACAATTGATGGTTTGTTCTAGATTGTGCAGGTGACATGTCATATTTGAAACATACAGTTACTGTCAAACATATTTTTTATTGTTTTTCCTAGGGAAAAGGAAAACTTAAAAAAATACCAAAACACTATAGGGATTTTCTTTAATCTCTTTTTGAAACCCTATAAATACGAAAAGATTGTTGAGCGAACTTGCTTTCTTTCACGCTCATTAAAGAATTTGAAAGAGCAGTTATTCAGTTTTAGTTTACCCATTTTCGGGTTGCATACGATTAATTATGAAAAATGAATACTCTAGTCAATATTGACTAGAAGAATTCTCCTAAGTATTATTTTATACTTTTTTCAAGCTTAGGAGACTAAATTTACGAAAAAGTTAACCCTAGAGAGTTTTCTTTAAGTGTTTTTCAAATTCTCTAAACATGAAAAACCACTGTGTTTACTTTATTTGGACTCGTAAAAATTGCATTAAAAGACCCATATGGGACCAAACCACTCCTTCTTAGGGTTCGTTAAAAATACTACTAAGGACTCATCCGAAGGATGAGCTTATAGTGCAAGCATATGTTATCCTCCTCAAGTTTGTGTAAAAATAAAGAGGTACTCACCAAACATGGTGGGGGAAAATTTGGAAGGGAACTTATATATATTTTGTATTAATCCCTGGTAACTCGTCCCTCTTGAACATGACACCCTTTCACTCCTTATGCCAAGGATAGGAAATCCATTTGTCTCTCATTGATCATATTCCTCCGTGGGTCTACACTTTAGTTTGTGATCCCCTTTTGAGTTAATGCTGCCAAGACAGTTGTCGTGTCATCCATATGTTCAAGAGAAGTCCAGTTGAAAATAAACCTTTTACAGTGTCATGCGAGTCAGTCATACAACAATCCATGCTTTATCTACTTCAAATCTGTGCACTTGTTTTGTGTCGTTCATGGAGGATACCTCAAGGCCCTCCTACGATGAACCAATTTCTATCGAATTTAGCACATTATCTAGGAAGATGGTTTGGAAACTCTATAGTACCTTGGAAATTGCATGCCTCAATGGCAAGTTTCCTCACCTTTGACGATAGGTTTTCATCAATGACCCTCGATCGAATGATTCTATGGATGTTCGACTTCAACTCATTTATTCACACTCGATAGAATGTACTTGTGTACCTTAAGGGCCATTGTTATCAATGGTGGTTCCTTTCACATCTTTTAACAATAATCATCATTGATCGATAATCAAATGGTTTCTACCATGTTCGACTTCAACAACTTTATTCCTTATTTCTTGTTGATAGGTCTCCAACTGGTGAGTTCTTTGCTTCAATACCCATATGGTAAAGTATTTCAGTTATCACCTCTTCTAGCTTCATACTTTGGGGGGGGCATTCTGTTACAAAATATTTTGTCGCAGTTGACAATGTTCACTTATCCTCTATCATCAAGAGCATCTAAGCTATGATTGTTGAAGAAGAACCTTATTTTGAGAAAATCAAAGCATGCAAAAAGGGTTACACATGTTGTTAAGGCCTTTAAGACCTCAATTTAAGAGAGTGTCGCAGCTTGCATCACTGCAAAGTGTGACACCCTCAAGTGTCACATGTTGCACCACTGCAGGGTGTGACAATGTCTCAGGTTGCTCCACTCCAAGGTGCAACACTGCTTAAAAGGGGAGAAAATGACGGATTTCGAGAAGATTCTAGAAGAGAAGCTTCAAGATGAGGTGTTCTCCGATCAATTTGCATCTCACCCGTACTCCTGATCTTGGGGAATCCTAACCTCTAATCCTAACCTCCTCACCCTTGTCCTCTTCAATCTATAAAAGGAGGTTTATCTTATGAGGAAAGGTTAATAGTTAATAGCACATAGTGAATGATTGATAGCTTTTCTCTTGGTTTGTTATTGGAGGATTGTTAGTAATTATTTAGCTTTGAGGAATTCAATCTTAGCTTGAGAAGTCACTTGATGGTGATGGATTTCATGGATGCATTGTGGGTATTGGAACAATGAGCTTGTTGGAAGGAGCTTCACAACATCAAGGCAGCTTTGGGTGTAATCTCTTTTCATTTATCATTAATAAATGAATACAGTTTATTTCCCACAAAGGTTGTCTTTATTTGATTATTTTTGTTGCATATCTCCTTGATCAATTGCATAGGTTACATCAAATTATACTTGTTGCTTTCACCTTTGTTGGCTTGTGTCTCTTGTAGGTTCTCATACATAAGTCTCACGACAATTCAACTGGAAGATACAACTAGCGAGGACAACCTTCGATTACAAGGTATGTATCTTTCGTTAATTGGCAATTCGATTACGTTAACCTAGAGAAAGTTCTATGTTCTGTATGTGTTGTTCTAGTCTTCGTTTCCGAGTCTAGGGAGATCAGTCTCTGTATGCACATACTGATTTTTACGGTAACAAATATCCTTTCGCTACCATTCAAGCTTTGAATTTCTCAACTTGACTTGTTGCATTCATCTTCTTCTTTAATATCCATTTGCTACCGACAAGATTTCTTCCTCTAGGATACTTGACTAAGGCCCATATCTCATTCTTGTGCAAGGATTTCATCTCTTCGACCATGGCGTCTTTCCATTATTTTCCCTCTGTTGAGTTGACTGGCTCCCCGTTTGACTTTGACTCATTGTCAGTGGGAGTTAACAAGAATGTGGAACGAAAGTTGGGCGAACTATACCTTTCGACTAGTTTTCTTACTCTTTCTGACCTCCTTACAACTAGAATCGATTGTTCCACCCCTTCCTGTGATTCAGTCGGCTCATCTGAATAATATTCTTTGTTCCTCAGTTCAAACCGCATTGTCTCAGGATTATTCTCGATCTGAACAATTTCCTCAGGCTCAAACTTACTTTTGACTTCTCTGAAGATCACATCTCGACTATACATTATTTTCCTTGATGCTTGATCCCAGAGCTTATATCCTTTCATTCCTTCTTTGTATCAAATGAAAATACATTTGATGACCTTCTTGTCCAACTTTCTCCTCTTTTCCTTGGGAACATGCACAAATGCATCACAACCAAATAATTTGAGATGTGAAATCGAAGGCTTATTACCCGACCATACCTCATTTGGAGTCATGTTGACTAGCACCGATGAAGGAAACATATTCAATAGATATTTTGCAGTGTCGAAGGCCTCCTCCCACAATTATGGTGCGATCCCAACACCACTGAGCATGCTCCTTGCCTTGTCCATCAACATTCTGTTCATTCTCTCGATAACTCAATTTTTTTGTGGGGTATATGGTGTGGTAGTTTGGTGTGCTATGAAACATTGCTTGCAGAACTTATCAAATTCTTTTCCAGAAAATTCACCACCATTGTCAATTCTTAGCACCTTAATCTTCTTATATGTTTGGTTTTCTACAAGAGATTTAAACTCTTTGAATTTATTGAAAACTTATGATTTCTTCCTTGGGAAATATATGCATGTCTTCCTGGAAAAATCATCTATGAAGGAGACATAATACATGGATCCACCAACTGAAGGCACTGTAACAGGGAAAAACATATCACTACGAACCAACTCTAGAATCACATTTTTCTTTGTCACTCTAGATGGGAACCTCACCCGACTTTGTTTTCCATATATACAATGTTCCCAAAATTTGACTTCTAAATTACACCCAGGAAAGTCTTTGACCGTACCTTTATTGTGCATAGCTTGAAATCATTTTTCTCCAATGTGTCCCATCCTCTTGTGCCATAGCATGGTTGGGTTGACATTATAATGACTTTTCGAGTTGGCTTGAATCGACTCAGCCTTAGTTGAGTTTATTCGAGTTGAATTCGAGTCGACTTCAAGAACAATGACATTGTTGCATCTAGTCGAGTTGACACTCTCTAGCAACTTGTATAGGGTCCCAATCCAAACTCCTTTCATTAATACCATCACACCTCTAACTATCTTTCATAAATCCTTCTTAAATAGACTGTGCACTCCAACATCACTCATCTTGCTAACATATATTAGGTTTCTTGTCAAACCCAGAATAAGTAGCACACCTGGAAGGGTTCTTTTCCTCCCATCCTACAGTATTAGTCGAACTCTTCCTCGTCCGACAGTTTTGGTTGTCGAGTCATCCCCTAGGAACATTTCACCTCCATCATATCATTCATACTCACATAACCATTCTCTATGTGGTGCCATATGATAGGATGCTTCTGAGTCGATCAACCAAACATCTTGATTTGACTGTGTACTGGTTGATGCCAGGTACACATCGCCTCCTTTATCTGGAGTCGTCTTTCTCTTAGTCCACTACTTCTCTTCGGATCTTGTACTGATTTCCATCTCCCTCGACTTACAGTTCTTTTTGTAATGCCCAACTTTACTGCATTTCCAACATCTTCTTATCGATTGAACCGAGGATTTAAATCTACCCTTTGACTTAGAATTTCTACCGGAGAATTTAGCTCTATCTCTATCAATCGGTCGACCTCGCTCCACTAAAGCATCTTTGGTCGATCCTTCCATGTTCTTCCTTCTAATTTATTACAACACTAGAGATGCAACCACATTTTCTAGTGCTAATGTGGTTGCATTACTCTCTATAGCCACAACTAAGCTATCCCATGAGTCTGGCGAAGAACATAATAGGCTTATACATTTCTCCTCCTCAGTGATTTTAATATCCACATAAGATAATTGGATTTTAATGGTATTAAACACATTTAAATGCTCAGTCACCGAAGTGCCATCACTCATTCTTAGAAGATACAATTTCTTTATGAGAAACAACTTGTTTTCCAGGGATTTTGATTGGTACAAGCTTCCCAACTTGTCCCACAATTTCTTGGCTGAATCTTCACCTGAGACATTCAACAACATCGAATCTACAAGACAAAGTCGAATCATACTCCTTGCTCTTCTCTCAAGTTTCTCCCATTATTTCGTCGACATACCTACTGGCATGGTACCTAGACAAATTGTTGTCCATTGTTCTCGATCTACAAGGAGATCTTCAATTTTAAGCTTCCAAAGCTCAAAATTTTGGTCATTGAATTTTTCGATCTCTATTCTCGAACTACTCGCCATTCGTTAACACAATCTTTAGCATAATCTTTAAATATTTGTAATGTATGACTCTTACTGTACCTAGGGTTTAACCCATATCCAAGACTATTAAGCCAAGCTCTGATACCACATGTTAGGAAATGAGACACATTTCCACGCTAAACTTAGTAGAAGAGAGGCAGAAAGATTTAATAAAGAAAGTAAATGACTCAACAATCACACAATACACAAAGGTTTTACCCTAGAAACCTAAACAAGGAAAACCAACATTCCTTGAGCATTTTGGTTCTTGTTGTCTTATTCATTCAAAATAAAAAGGTTAAATGTCTAACCTTGGTCCACACCTAAGACACAGTCGACATCATACCCTCTTGCTTACGCAAGAACAACCTTGTAGTCATTTTGGCTTACATCTACATGACCAACAACCTACATCTAAATATTTCTCTAAAGATTTGCTATCTTACAATTAGCTTTTACAAAATTACAACACGCCTCTTTATAGCCTTTACAGTAGGAAAAACCTTAAAGAAATGGCACCCAAAAAATAGTTATAGATCCATGCAGATCATTGGCTACAAATCCTATGAATCTCTAGATTTTGTTACAGTCGACTACCAGTCAGCCTTCATTCGGTCTTCAGTCAGTTTCTACATACTCGTCGGTCGACCTCTTGTTGGTTGACCTCTTCGACTTGTTGTCGATGCCTTTACCACGTCGGACCGCCTCGACCTTCGACTTCGACTTTACCTGATCGAATAACCTCGACCTTCGAATTGTTGTCGATCCACCTCGACTTCATCTTTACCCAGTCAAACCACCTCGACCTTCGACTTCGACTATCAGTCAATCCACCTCGACTTTCATTGCAAAGAATATAACAACCCAACACAAACATGCAACTTTATTGGTATATTCGTCATTTTGTACTCAATGGAAGCTTGTCATAGAATCATCTGAAATGGAATCAAACCGATGAATGGGTGTAAGACTCAATACCTACAAGATTGGTTTAAAAAATTATGAAGGTTAACAAACATTGTAAAACAAAGCAGATGTACAAGTTGAATGAGAAAAATGTGAGAGAAAATAAATGAAAAGAAAAAAAAATAGAAGAGAAGGTTGAGGAAGGGGAAATGAAGGGTCATGGCTATTAGCCTTCCCCTTACCCCGAACTCTCTTGATTTCTTCCATTGTTTTCATTCTCAAATGGTTTTTTCTAGCCAAGAGAGGAAGAAGCATAAAGAGCCAAGACCTGCATTGTACCATAGATTGTAGAAATGAGAACTAAGCCCCCCATTCAAAGTTGGTTTTCCCATTTGGGTTTCCAAGGTAAATAATGTATCCATGTGCAATGGGTTTTCATTGTGTGTTGTTGTGTTAACTTGCATTATAGTCTATTGAAGGTACTGTCAGCATTTTGATGGATGTTGTGAGGATTTTTAATAGTTTGCGTATAAGTATCAAGCTTAGAACTTAGTTGGCTCTAAAGTGTGGAAGTTTTTCTTCCATTTGTAGTGTTTTAATGGCTAATACATATCCAACAAATTTATGTCCTCCACCATTGGGTGGTTCCAGAGATGGAAATCAATGACTCCCATTCTGAAGCTACTGCAAATAAAACAAAGTTGCTAAATTGGTTTCCTCGTAGTTGTTAGCATGTTTCTCAATCCTACAAGTTGCCCTCTCACTCCTTGATCTTAATTTCTTATGTTGGCTGATGTTTTCTCCATCCTCTTGGGCCACACTCTCTCCCTAACTTGCAATTTCATGCCAATTTAAGTGAATTACATCCCCATGCGTCATATGACCTTCCCCACACTCTATACGACCACTAGATCAAAATTGGGTCGATGGTTGGTGTCTTCATTTCCCCATAGGTCGCTAGTGTGTTGTAATCTCGTGATTTTTCCATAGTGACTCATTCAACTAGGTCAATTCTCCTTTTTCCTTAGCGACTCACTCAAGCTTGTCGATTCTCCTCTTTCCTAAGCAACTCATTCAACTAGGACAATTCTCCTTTTTCCTTAGTGACTCACTCAAGCTGGTCGATTCTCCTCTTTCCCAAGCAACTCATCCAGCCTAGTCAATTTATGTTTTTACTTGAGTGACTTCTTTATTGTTGGTCGACTTACTTTACAACTAATTGTTTTCTTATTATTGGTTGACTTGCCTTATATCCAAGCATTTCAATTCAAGCTAGTCAACTTGATTTATGGTAGATCGACTTATCCTTTGGTTGGTTGAGTGTCTTTCATACTTGGTTTGTGGTGAAAATATAATGGTTTCTCTATTCACTTACAAGAGTTGAGTTATTTATACATGTGTTGGTTGTAAAATGGAGTGCAGTTCAATTTGATTGGTGTGTGAATTGAAGTATCTACTTTGCATTAGTGAACTATCAATCCATCACTCAAGATTACCATCGAAATCTACTTTGTAGAAACTATGAATTGACCCTGGCTTGTTTTTGAAATCTAATGGGGAAATCATCAAGCCCAACCCAACAACATCAGTGATTGAAAGTTAAGAAAGTACACTAGTGAAGGTGCCTCTTTCGCAATTCTAGAAGAACATTGATTGTGAGTCTGTTGTGTAATCGTAAATCAAATTTGGAAGAAGAAGGAAAAAGAACACAGAGTTCCACCGACATATATATGT
>ML777128.1:2306608-2325161 GCA_009831015.1 Picea engelmannii | reverse complement strand
GAGAGAGAGAGAGAGAGAGAGAGAGAGAGAGAGAGAGAGAGAGAGAGAGAGAGAGAGAGAGAGAGAGAGAGAGAATTGGTCAATTGGTTATGCAAGTGACCTCTTCACTTCTTCTTGGTTCTTTTATGTTTGCTAAGTATACTCTCGTAGAAGACATTATTCATTGTAGAAGTTGTAAACAAAGGCTTAGAGGACTTGCAGGAGTTTTATTAACCTACTTTATGATATGGAATGGATCATCATATAATTTTCCATCTATCTTCACACTTTTTGGGTGGAAATTTTGGAGGAATTGGTTTGTAGGGCTCGTTTTAATGGTAGGTCCTAGTTTGGAAATTTGGGGTCCAAAACCTTCCATATATATATGTGTGTGTGTGGGGGGGGTGGGGGAGGGAGAGAGAGAGAGAGAGAGAGAGAGAGAGAGAGAGAGAGAGAGAGAGAGAATTGGTCAATTGGTTATGCAAGTGACCTCTTCACTTCTTCTTGGTTCTTTTATGTTTGCTAAGTATACTCTCGTAGAAGACATTCTTCGTTGTAGAAGTTGTAAACAAAGGCTTAGAGGACTTGTAGGAGTTTTATTAACCTACTTTATGATATGGAATGGATCATCATATAATTTTCCATCTATCTTCACACTTTTTGGGTGGAAATTTTGGAGGAATTGGTTTGTAGGGCTCGTTTTAATGGTAGGTCCTAGTTTGGAAATTTGGGGTCCAAAACCTTCCAAAGCCATTTTGAGGCATTAAACGATATTTTTTGGGGTCAAAACTTTGCAAGCATATCTCATAAACCCTTGACGTTGTTCTATACACTGAGACCTTTCCAATGATGTGGAAATTGCCTCAATTAGAGCTTGTATATCTCTTCATGGTTCTTTTATGTTTGCTAAGTATACTCTCGTAGAAGACATTCTTCGTTGTAGAAGTTGTAAACAAAGGCTTAGAGGACTTGCAGGAGTTTTATTAACCTAATTTATGATCCAGAATGGATCATCATATAATTTTTCATCTATCTTAGCACTTTCTGGGTGTAAAATTTGGAGGTATGGGCTTGCATGGCCCATTTTAGTGGTCGGTCCCAGTTTCAAAATTTGGGGTCCAAAACCTTCCAAAGCCATTTTGAGGCATCAAACGACATTTTTTGGGGTCAAAAATTTGCAAGCATATCTCATAATCCCTTGACATTTTTCTACACACCGAGACCTTTCCAATGGTGTGGAAATGGCCTCAATCAGAGCTTGTATGTGGAAGTTAAGCCTCCCACAAGTTGACCTACCTTGTTAACCACCATGGTACTAGTGGATGCCACGTCAACCACCATACTCACACATGTGGGCCTAACCATGTCTGGACTTTCGAGAGGATCCTAGAAGGTCCAAAATCTTATCACTAATTGAGGGTTGAGAATGCAAAAACCCTAACCCTAGATGGCCATCGTATTATGTTAAATATCGGGTCGTTAGGAGGAGAAATAATTCCATTCTTTAGCATTGTACTTGTTCCATAATTGAGTATATCATATAGGAGTGGGATTTGAGAGTATAACAAAGGAGGAAGTAGAATATATGTAATATCCATTTAGGCCACAATGTCATAGGACACTCCATTGTGAGCACCCCTTTCTTTGTATTTGTGTATCATAACTGAAGAAAAGGGAGCATAGCACATGCCTCACCTTCTAGCTAGGTTTTCTCTTATTATGGGTTTCCTAGAATACATCTTGAATTCATTGTGTGGATGGTGTGTACATTTGATTGTTCTTTCATTTTTCGTATTTTAGTTGTTTTCATAAATCTGAGCAATAAGTTAGTAATAATTAATTTGGGATCTATGGAAACAAACTGCATAATATAAGATTTCATATTACGATACGATTTGTTGTGACAAACAACTCTAATGGAATCTCCACGACAATTTACAAATCATATCGGCATCATAGCAATTCTCTTTGGGGTATTTGTGGAAAGTTGCAAGATCCATGAATTGGCTTAATAAGGAATTTATAGAACCCTAGCCATGGCAGATGAGTCTGTTCACAAAAATCCTAAGGATGCAACAAAATATATATTTTTGACGCTGGAAGAGCAAGTTGTTGATATCTCTTGTAACACGACCCTCCTCATGGAGGATCTAGAAAACAAGTTCAGACCTTTTGGGGAGGCTGGTGGCTCTAACTGATAAGTTGTATCTCATGAGAAATCGAGAGACACTGAAGACCCAAAAAGGAGTCAAGAAAAGAGCACAAGAAAGAGCAGCCAAGTTCTAGTCCCATCACTTATTCACAACCTTTGTTTAAAATGGAATCGAAAGTGGACATCAAACCCTATTAAAATGAGATCATTGTTGTTAAGATGAATCATTGGTTGCAACAATTAGAAGTGTACTTCAGTGTCCATAACATGGATGAAGAGCATAAAATTTCGTTTACTCGACTGAAACTAGAGTGTTGTGCATTAACCTAGTGGGAAATCCACACATAGACACTTAGGCTAGAAGTACATACACCAATAACTAAGTGGGGGGATTTTAAAACCCTTATCAAGTCCCAATTCTACCCTATTGGGTATGTAAAGGACTAATGGATCCATTGTCATCACTTCAGGTAGAGGTAAGGGTAGAGTGTTCAAGAGTACACCACCAAATTCAACAAGATGGAGATCGTGTTGGGTATCTATCCTAAGAACCCAAATGTGCTCCTCCAGTATTTAGGGGGTCTACACAGTGACTTGCAAAAGCAAGTGATGCTCTTCAAACCCATGACCGTTGATGAGGATTGTGTGCAAGAACAATGTCTAGAGAATATATGCCATAAGAAAGGGTAACCAAGTGGTTCTAAATATAAAGACCACCTAGATGTTTCCAAGGAGGGGAAGAAGAAGTGGAAAGGAAAATACAAGAATATGACAACCACTACACATTAGTGCAAGAATCCAAACAACCACTACAACCATTGCAATATTGATGGTTGCACTTAAGACATGTGTTGGAAGCTACATCCATAGTTGAATCCAAAGAACAATAAGAAGGATGCAAGAATAAGAACCTTCTAGGAAATGATTTGGGCAACTAGGTAGAGAGAAACTTGGATTTGGATGAGAAGATTGTTTGCACTTCAGTGCAAAAGGAGGTGAATATGAGTAGCCTTCATCGCAAGGAAGAGAAGGATATGGAAAACTCTTTCATATCAATATCTAAGTAAAAAAGACCAAGGTAGATGCTATAGTTGATTCTAGCTCACACGACAATCTCATAGCAGATGATCTGGTTAACAAGCTTGGGTTGGAGGCTTATGATCATCTAAGCCCATATCCATTAGGATGGGTGAACAAGGATGCAAAGTTTAGAGTCACTAAATAGTGTAAGATCAAGTTTGATATAAGTGCATATTTTATTGATGAAATGGAATTATATATAACACCCCTTGATATGTGTGGTGTAGTGCTTGGAATCCCCTACATGTACATAAAGGATGTGATCTTCGTGCAAAGAGAAAAATAACATCGCTTGATTAAGGATGGGAAGTCTTACATCATCAACGCACACAAAGGCAAGTCCAAGATCTATCTGGGAAGTGCCAACTAAACTGAAAAGTTGATCAATTCTTGTAAGAAGTATTTGTTGCTTTTCTTAAGAGAGAATCGGCTAGGGGAGGAATTGGTAAGAGTAAAGGCATTGCTGGAGGGATGTACTAAAGAGAAGGAAAAATAGTAATAAGCATGTACTAAATAGTAAGAGGAGTTGTTTCAAGCATACAGGGGAGTTTCCAAGATCCTAAAGGGTTTCCACCTTAGAGGGAAGTGGATCATGAGATACAGTTGTTTCTTGACTCCCCATTACCAAACATTGGGTTATGCAGACAGTCTATTTTGGAAGTAGATGAAGTGAAGAAATAGTTGCAACAAATTCTGGAGTAGGGAGTAATTCAACCAAGCACTTCTCCTTGTGGGTCACCTATGATCATAGTAACTAAGAAGGAAGGAACTTGGCAAATGTGTATAGACTACAAAGCTTTGAACAAGATCACACTCAATAATCAATACCCTCTACAAAGGACAAATGATTTGTTAGACTAGTTGCAACATGCCAGGTACTTCATTAAGTTGGATCTCAAATCGAGATACCATCATGTATGCATTAAAGAATAAGACACCTGGAAGATTTCCATTTAAAACAAGGTAAGCTCTGTATGAATGGTTGGTCATGCCTTTTGGTTTATGTAATGCACTAGCTACATTTATGTGTTTGTTGGAGAATGAAATTCTGGGATCAGTTTGAGAATCACGTAGGAGGAAACTGCGTGACAATTCGTCTAAGGAGTAGTGCGCGTAGAAGAAAGGAAGGAAACTAACGTATTTTCAGGGCTAGTGCACGTGAAAGGAGGAAGTTAGTTAGTCATTTTGGTCCATTTTGTAATGAGCTAAGCCCTAATGTAAATGTATAAAAATGTAATGGTTTTTGGGTAAAAGGTAGGTCTCTATGTGGTGATAAGTCTGAGATGAGTCATGTTGAGAAAGTGAGCTTAGTTGGATAGTTGAGAATGAGCTATGTGTGCATTATATGCACAAATGACAAGGACATTTTGGGTATAACTGGGATATCATTTATGAGCGTAATGCACACCTTTTGTAAGAGTTGATGTTGAATGATAATATAAGAAGCTTATCGTTGTAGACGTAGCCCATTTTGGGTGAACCACGTTGAAATATGGTGTCCCTGTGTTATGCTTTGCTGTGTTTTTTTATTGTTTTGTTTATGGCGTGCACTTAATGTATGTTGGGTGATATGAATATGGTATATGTTGTTATGGTTCTGTGCACACAATGAATGGTATAATGAAAGAATTTTAAGTCAAATGGTTAGAATGAATGCCTGACATCCCTCCATGAATGCAGAAATCTGGTTCCTGTAGTCCCATAGATACCTCAGGTGAGACTTCACTTACTTGTGAGTGATGTCGAAAGGGCCGATATCTTAAAGGTTTTGCTGGTGAATTATTGTTGAACCCTGGGTTTGCCCACTGCACGCTAACAATGGTTGATGGATGATATATGACAACCCTATTCAGATTCATTTGTAATAATGTATTTGGATGACATGATGGTATATAGCTCTACCTGGGAAGAACACATCTCACATCTCGTGTAGGTGTTAGAAACTTTGAAAAAACATCAATTGTTGGCTAACCTCAAGAAATGTGAGTTTGTCCAGCAGTCATTGGCGTATTTAAGGTACGTGGTCAATTCCTACTAATGTCACTGAAGTTAGGAGCTTTGTTAGGGAAGTTCATAGCATCCTTCTCAGTGGTAGCTGCACCACTACATGCCATAATAGCCAGTGGTAAGAGTTTCAAGTGGGGAAAGAATCAACATAAAGCTTTCGATGAGCTGAAGTGAAATATAATTAAGGCACTAGTTCTTGCATTGCCTAACTTATAGAAGCCTTTATAAGTGAAGATAGATGCAAGTGGGTATGCTATGGGATCAATTTTGATGCAAGTAGGTAAGTCGATATGCTATCATTCTAAGATGCTTCATGGGGGATTCCTAAAGTACCCTACCTACGATAAGGAACTCTATGACCTGGTTCAACTTGTTAAGAAGTGGAAGCACTATATGATGGGCAAGGAAACCATTATCCACATTGATCACCAACCACTGCAGTATTTTCATGCCCGAAGTAAGCTCCAACAAACTAAAGATTACAAGTAGATGAGGTTTTTGCAATAGTTTCATCTAGTCATCAAATATAAGAAGGGAAACACTAATAAGTTGATAGATATGCTTTCAAGGCCACCCACATCCAATATTACATCTTTGGGAACTCTTATGCACATGGAGCCTTTTACCCATGATGCATACAAAGAGTCAAAGACAAAAGGTGGGGACTTTAAAGATGTTTTTCAGTACCTACAAGGCTAAATTCATATAGAAGAAGGTGATAGTAAACATGACTATCATATCCATAATAGGTTGCTCTACAAGCTAGACAAGCTATGTCCCTAGAGGTGAAAGATTACAACTTATCAGAGAGGCTCGCACCTCCAAGGTTGTAGGACATCTTGGTGTTGGGAAGACAGTTGCCAATTTACAAAGGTATGTGTATTCGCCTAGAATGCAAGAAGACGTGGCACAATATATTAGAGGATGCATGAATTGTTGTACTAGCAAGCCCAATAATATAAAGCAAGGTTTACTCCATTCCTTACCTATACCCACTTGACCTTGGGAAAACACTTCCATGGATTTTTTGGGTGGTTTTCTAACAACCAAGAAGGGACATGTCTATATGTTTGTGGTAGTTGACACATTTAGCAAGATGTGCATTATCATGCCTTGTAAAAAGACCATCAAAGGATAAGAAGGAGTAAACGTGTTATTTGAATAGGTTTGGGTGCACTTTGGAATACCAACAATCATCATCTCAGATAGGGATACCATATTTCTCAGTGCCTCTTGGACCACACTTTGGGAGAAAATGGATATTAATAAGTTGAAGAGATCCACAACATTCCATCCATAAACAAATGGGAAAATGAAAGTAGTCGACGAGACTTTCGCTTCAACTTTTAAGGGGTTACAATCAAAGGCATCCAAAGACTAAGGATGAAAATATGATCTACATTCAACACTCTTGTAACAAAGTATTCCATACTTCTATTGATAAGTCCCCTTTTGAAACTTCCTTTAAGTATTTTCCACCTTCGCCCTTAGATGTTGTCTATGGACAACAAGGAGGAGTGAGGGAAGAAATCATGGGAGAAGCACTCAAAGCAGAGAACTTCATGGAAAAGATTACGTAGATCCATTTGCAAGTATAAGATATGTTAAAGAAGTCATAAGAAAGGTACAAGGCTTGACATGATTAGTGAAAAATAGAGAAATCATTCAAAGTGGGAGACAAAGTTTGGTTACAACTAAACAAGGAAAGACTATAGGATCCTGGTAAGAAGATCAAATATCTACGGTGTGGCCCTTTTGAAGTATTTGAGAAGGTGGGTTATAATGCATATAGACTCAGTCTACCCCATATATGTGCATTTCCTCATTAATGAATGTGGAGAATCTGAAACTCTACAAGCCTTCCATGTTGGATAAGGAAATTGAGGAGTAGGTCCTACCTACCATAGATGACTTAGCACTAGAAGCTCGAGCAGAGTTAGTAGAAGATATAGTTTTGAAAAATAAGTATAAAACTATCATATAGGGGTATCATGACCTATGGCAGATTGGGTTGAAAGGACAACTTCCAGGAAAGGAAAAATGGTACTTCAGGGAGAAGGTAGAGGAAAATTTTTCTAATCTCATTCAATAAAATATTCTGGGACCAAAAGCCTCCCTAAATAGGGAGGTATGATCTGAAAAGGATCACCATATAATTTTTCATCTATATTATTATTTTATGAGTGGAAAAAATGGAGGAATTGGCTTACAAGGGTGGTAGGTCCCAATTTGGAGATTTGGGGTTTGTAACCTTCCATATTCATTTTGAGGCATCGAACGACATTTTTTGGGGTAAAAACTTTGTGATCATAGCTTTTAGCTTCGCGACATTGTTCTACACATTGGATAGCTTTCCAATGATGTGAAAATCACCTCAATCATTGCTCGTGTGCGGAATTTATGCCTCCCGTAAGTTGGCCTACCTTATTGACCACCATAGTACAAGTGGATGCGACATCAACCCCCATTACTCACACATGTGGGGCTAGCCACATGTGGGCTTTCAAGAAGATTCTAGAAGGTCCAAAACCTTATTGGGCTATGTTAAATACCAAGCCAATGGGAGGAGAAAGGGTTCCATTCTTTAGCATTGTACTTGTTCCATAGTTGAGCAAAGCATCTAGGACTGGGATTTGAGAGCATAACAAAGGAGGAAGCATATTGAATAGGATCCATTAAGGGCATAATGTCATAGGAAACTCAATAGTGAGTGCCCCTTTCTTTGAATCTGCATATCATAACTAAAGAAAAGAGAGAAAAGCATAGGCCTCACCTTCTAACTAGGTTTTCTCCTGTTACAAGTTTCTTGGGATACATCTTTTGTTCATTGTGTGGATGCTGTGTACATTTGTTTATTCTTTCATTTTTGCATTTAAGTTATTTTCTTAAATCTAAGCAATAAGTTAAGAACATGCGTTTCCTCCTAATAGGTGACAAGTTCAAATCTAGAGTGAGGTAGGGTATGTATACCTCTGTAGACTTTAGTGGTTAAATCATTGCGCGGAGGGGGTCCCTTGTTCCACAAACAAGGGGGTCTCATACACCAATTTGGTGTCTAGCTTGGCCATGACCTTAAAATTAGATCATTATTATTGTTATTAGTAATTAAATTGGGATCCAAGGAAACAAATTGCATAATCTAAGATTTCAGATTACTATAAGATCTGTTGTGACAAGTTGTTCTAGTGGAATCTCCATGGTAGTTTAAAAATCATTTTAAGTGCATTTGTCTTCCATTGTTGGCATTGTCCTGGAGCATTTTACAAGCCTTGAAGACAACCATCAAAGGCTTTCATTTTGCATGTTGTTTCTTTCAACAAAGAAACAACTCATAGCCTTTTGGGTGTTTTCAATCAATTACCTTTCTAACTAAGCAATAGTGGGTTTAGTGATTGTCATTACTACTTAGTTGTTGTATGCAGCCTACACTGAGAACATAGGTCTAGTAGCCTTTCAGAAGGTAGGGTTTAGTGTTGCAATCAGACCTTCATTTGAAGAACATAGATCCTTGCATAGGGTAGAGGAACAAAGGCCTCTGTCCAAGACTAAGAGAGAGAATAGATTTTTAATTTATGCACAAGATCCGTGTTAGTGACGTGAATGGCCTATAAGTCCCTCGTTTACTAATCATACAAGCTTGGACACATTATCTTCTTGAATCCTCACTTGAAGTCATTTGTTGTGAGTGGTGTTGATCCTCTTCGATCCAATGGTTGACATCTCATTTATTATCCATAACTAATGAGATCAATTCCCATAGTTTGTGGTAATGTTGTTTCCTTCATTCAATTGACCTATTTTCTTTGGTTGAAAAACCACAAAACAATTAGTCATTGCATGTGGGTTATAGACCTATATACTATATTTTTGTTATCTAATAGTGGACATTCTATTTTAATTTAGATATGGCCATGAACATGTGAACTTATTCTATTATAATATTCAAATCATATTCAGATATTTATGTTGTAATCACAATAATTACTATTTATTTTATTTTGTGTGTAAAATTCTAACACAATTTCAATTTCATGTTAGAGTCACAAAATAATTCATCTAACATTTGCATGATTTATCTAACACTTGTTGAGTGATTAATAACAATCTAACAATAAATAACAAGAGTTATTGTAGGGGGACACCTCATAATTTTATTTGATCTAGTCCAATGATGTAGCTGCCTGTAGATGAGTTGCCTCCTCTCCAAATTGGATTTCCCAAACTGGATTTACCACCCAACCAACTAGGAATAGCCTCGCCAACTCCCTAGCTCTAGAAAACCCCATGGTTTCCTAGCCCTCCATGTCCAAATCTCAAGAACAACACCCAACCCATTAGTATCTCAAAATCATAGCCACTCTCTCACTGTTCACAATTCATAGTCTTCATCATTTTTCACTTCCAATAATTCTCTTTCCCTTCAACCCGATATTTTTCCCAAATCACACAACCCCTTATGCTTTCCCCCAATCTCCCCCTTATTCCCCCTCTACCACTTCCTTCCTAGCCTCCTTGAGAACGTTCTAGGAAGGTCAATTACAATAAAATAATCCTTCCCCCACCTACCCACATTTATTCACCTTATAGCTATCTAATCCATTCATTCAAACTTAAGTTGGGCAGG
This sequence comes from Picea engelmannii, assembly GCA_009831015.1. Taxonomy (NCBI): domain Eukaryota; kingdom Viridiplantae; phylum Streptophyta; class Pinopsida; order Pinales; family Pinaceae; genus Picea; species Picea engelmannii. Next base: position 2,315,319 of record ML777128.1, on the reverse strand, counting down.
TCACAAAATCCAATATTACTAAATGGAAATCAATCCAAAAGAAATCAGATTTCCCATTTTCCAAAATATAATAAATCCCAAAATCAATCAAATCATTTAATGAAGTAACATTATAATCCTTTAATTTTAAATATACTACAAACATCACACACGCACCACAAAGAATAATATTATAATAACTAGTATATATTGTAACAATACTAGCGTACATGTGTAAGGTATGTATGCATAGTTGGCGCATACATAGCTTGTGTGTGTACTAATGATAACAAACATCACATTGAATGCATAGTTCTGATGTGCTCTCATCCATTCATGCACGACAACAATCCTTAAACATGACATCCAATAGTCTTACTAACCAAGTTACAATATTCTTGTATGAACCATACATTACACCCAAAATCAACATAATAAATTAAGTAAACTTTTAATACACAAAAAGGACTAGGCAAGGCACTAAGTTAAAATTTTTAATTCCCAACAACACTCTCAACTACACTGAACGACCCTTCCTCCCTAACCTACTTCCATCTTCCACATCCTATCCTTTCCTCTGCTGGACTATGTTGGAGATTCAACTATATTGACCTAACTTTGGATAGAGCCACCAAGTAGAAGTGTCAACTATCTTAACCAAGCTTCCCTAGCAGGTAAGTAAAATTTTCCATCACACGTCTATGGGAGTGTGGCTTAACACAAGCCTCCCACGACTCTAGGTTTTAGAGAATAAAATGTGGGAAATACCTCCACCCATCCTGATAGAACTAGGGTTATCTCCCTATCATTGACCATATTGTAGTGTTATTTTTGTTCTTAAATATGTGTCATGAAATATCTGGTTTGGGAAAATGTGCTTCCTATAAAACATGCACTTTTCCAAATATCATATCAATGCATTAAACCAATGATTAAATAATGAAATAATGCTTCCTAGAATACCATTTCTCATTCGATGTCCATGGCATATATCACTTTATTATCACACTTATCTGGCTATCACTTAGCCCATCCAACCCGTAGGTTAGTTTAATACACAAGATCATGCATAACCACAAAATTGACTATATGTAATTTCCATGTTACTCGTTGATGAACATTGTAAACCAACTAGTTATTCATTATATGCATGGTATCTATCGATTCATTAAAGCATATCATTCAAACTTGTATCCATGTACCCAAATATTTCATTTAAAACTTGCATTCTAGAAGCACATCATACAACATCCATCATTATTCATGTAAAAAACAACTATTAATAACATTCACACATATGTAAGTTCACATGTCTATATACTAAAGTCCCATCGTTGTAACAGAGTTCCGCATATAATAAGAAATGAAATACAAATATAGGTCATAATGTAGTTCAATTGCCTAAGTCAAAATGGGGTGTTACATACACCCACCCTTCGAGAAACTTTGTCACAAAGTTGTGGTAAAAAAAGTGTGGGATGATCTCAAGGAATGGTCTTTGCATCCTCCTAGGTAGCAGATCTTGGGTTATACTTGTCCCATTGGACCTTAACCAGGTCCACCAAGTCATGTATGAGTTGTCGAGCCCTACGATGAAATGCATAATGGTTCGACCAAAATGGTTCCTGTTAACGATAAAAAATGCACTGGCATTTTTGCAAGAATGATGCCTAATCTTGTGGGGAACATTTGACTAGCTTCCCTAGCTCCAAATCCAAATCTGATTGCACCATTGGAAATATTATGATCTTTAGATGTCGATCGACCATTTGAACGTGCGAAACAGACATTCCATGGCTGAGAAAAACGATTTTTCCCAAAGCAGATAATTTATGGAAAATCTGACTTTCGGTGGTTAATGCGAACATGACGATTGTTCATTAACCACCGAAAGCGGTGCTTTCGGTGGTTAACTCACTCAGGATCATTCCAAGTTAACCACCGAAATCCTGTAATTGCGAGAATGAGCGAATTTTTGCCCAGATCAGAAATTTTCGAATCAGAATGAGATGAAACCTCTTGGAATAGACAGGGGGTGAATTAACAAGACAAAGCCAACATTTATTTTTGACAGATTGTTGAAAGAGGAAGTGTTTCAAAGGTTTTTGACATCTTTGACAAAGACATAAATTCAGGACACTTTGCCACCTCAGCAAATTCGACTTAGTTTCTATTTGAAAGTCATCATTTAGCCTTGGGAGGCTGTTCTACACTACACCAACAATCAACAGAGAAAAATCTGGGGTTGACCTCATTTTGGGGAAGCATCCCACTTCTTTTGCAACTGAATTTTGAATTACTATTTTTAGTATATGTGATCCTTGTTTTCAGGATCTTAGAACTACTTTGTAATGCTATAAATCTTAGGATAGAAGATGAACCAAGGGTTCGATTTTGGGTTCTACATGCTGCTACTGTAAGTGAGACCTATTCTTATTATATGAAAAATTGCAGGCTTCCTTCAGTTGTGTTGTCAGACTTTTCTTTTCTGTTCTCTGATATCTTATGAGTGAATGTTCTTTATTGATGCTTATTCAATCTGCATGTGACTGTCATCTCACTAATTGATTGATTAAGTTGAGAATCATAAGTTATTTCCTTAGTTATTAAACCCATTGTGCTTATTTTATATGAGTATAGTCTGGTTCAATAGCCATCTTCTCTACCATTTAATCAAACCTTGTCTGACTGCATTACTAGAAGGCCTTGTGAGATTTTATATTTCTAGACAGTCTTGAACACACAGTCCAGTCCCTAGATATTCATCTTGATCCAAAAACCACATCAATTATTAAGAAAATATTTCCCAAAAAGAGTTAGTTACCAGGCATCTCTGACTTACAGCCTAGGAGAGTTTCCTGGAGTGATAACAAATTGGCGCCGTTGCCCGGGAGCGAGTTCAGAAGCTTATCTTCCTGGGAGAATGACACATCAGATCTATTTCTTGATGATAGGCAAGGAGTAGACACTATCAGGTTGTACATCATCTATCTGGCGACTCCATGAAGGACAGATTTGTTGGCGACTCCACTGGTATGACATGAACAAAATCTTAGCCAAGAGGTATGCGTTCTGTGATTTTTCAAGCATTGTTGGTTTCCCTAATCAAGTGCCTAGTAGAGATGAATGGGAAAATAGCCTTCCCAGATTTCGAGGTGAAGAGTGGGAAGTACCAGCTGAACATTTGCTGGATTTCCATGACTTCATTGACCGGCTTGAAATTGTACATGAAGATGTTCAAATCAAGCTCYTYAAATTTTCAYTAGARGGGATTGCTCTTGACTRSTGTCAGTCTCTTCCAAGTGCAAGTGTCRRCTYTTTGRCTGATTTTCACKYTGMTTTTTAYRTGTTTTGTGAAGATCATTTTCCAGYTGATYTTCTCTACCCTCAGTGTTGTCATGAATTTCATTTGTTGAATAAGAAATCAGATAGTTATGTGAAATAWGCTAYARCAGGAGATGCTTMTCATCATGAMCAAGATATTRATGATCTACAGGATGATGGCCATAGTATAGATGTTTTAAAYAGTACACCAAATACATCCACTATCTTAGATTGTTATCAAGATCATATTGCCTCTTTTGAAAACTTMAAAAKTGAAGAGCAAATTGACAAGRCAACAAGTGRYAGTTTCAGATATGCARAGGATCATGAGGGCAGCCTACAGTTTCAAGATTTGCAGAGACTGGAAATTTACAGCAGACATGAAGAAGAGAAAAAAGAATTAGATCAGCAGTACATCATGCATGTTTCTTTGATCGAAGCTGAGCAGTTTACAGCTGACATGGAGATCGGTGGAAGCCATCAGCAGCAACATGTCAACCTTCAGTTGGAACAACTACTTAAAGAGGTATTCCTTGGCGTTTTTAATGACCCTATCACTGATTATTTAGAATTTATGAACAACATAAATGTCAAAATATATCCTTCAGAAGAAGGATGGTTCAGTTATCCTTTTAAAATGCATTTCTGCATTCTGGGCATTCCTTTACTTTTTGGGTCCAGATCAAGGAGGTTATCAGTAAATCATTCCCTGACATGGCTTCATTGGAAGCATGACTTCACTTGATGAGAGGAAATACAGTTGGTTAAAGTAGGGTAGTTAAGGAAATAAGCTCTTTCTCGAGCATTTCTTTCTTCTAATTTGCAATAGAAATAGCAGTGAGCTTGTGTGAATAAAGACATGTTTGAAGGTGTACAGAGATCAAATTATAGGCAATTACATGCAGAGGTCATGGTTGCAGAGATCATGGTTGTAGAGTTTTCAGTTTAAAGTCTGGATCTTTATAAGCCCAGGCATTTATACTCCCCACAGTGCTTAACATACAAGAGGCCTTGGGAAAGGCAAACCTTGCTCGCCAAATAAAAGTTGTGGTTCCCTGCAATGCTGATGTCTATCAGTCTAAGCTGCCATCAAAAAGAAATCTTGAAGCCTGAATTGTTGACTTTTCTTGCTGAGTTCAATGACGGAAGTGTTCTAGATGTGGGAGCTCTGAAGATCTCACCACCGATGATGGAAGTGGCTAACGGCTTAAATGTAGCATCTGGATGCATGCATTATCTGTACAACCATACAACTGGTGGCAGCCAACTGACTGGCGCTCTGCTCTCAATGATTTTGCTGTATAACCTATACGACACTGAGAACAGAGTTTTCACATGTGAGCAACAGGAGATATACTGAGAAATGTGTTGCATATTGTGTTCACCTTAATGGACAAGGAGATGTACTTGGCGATGTCATGTCTGAGAGATTACAGGCATACTTGTACTGCTTCATGTCACCCTTATATTCCATGCCCCGATACAAGATGTGAATTGCTAGTGACTATTACTTGTTCATGTGGTCGATTGACTGCAAAGTTCCCATGTGATGCTAGAGGCCTCAGACCTGATCCAGTCCTTGAAGCCTCTATTCTTCACAAATTGCCTGCTCCTCTTCAGCTAGTGCAGTCAAATTCAAATAGAGCACCTCTGGGCCAGAGAAAGCTTGCATGTGATGATGAATGTACAAAGTTGGAGAAGAAGGAGATTTTGGCAGATGCTTTTGGCATTTGCACAACAATTGATCTGCCAGGGGTGAGTGAACAGATTTCAGAACTTCTGGCTGAGTTGATCAGGAGAGAACCACAATAGGTTTCGGCTGTTGAGGAAAGGTTTAGATACTTGGTTTTGGGGAAAACAAAAGCTAGCTCAAACAACATTCATGTGCATGTTTTTGTTCCTATGCCAAAGGATAAAAGGGACATGTTGAGACATCTTGCATAAAGATGGAGCCTCTTCATATATTCAACCGGATGGGAACCAAAACGTTTTCTGATTATACAGGCTACACAGAAGTCAAGAGCCCCAGTGCGTAGCATAATGCCCAAAGGCTCACTTCCTACCATAGGGCTTGTGCAACCTCCACCTTTCAATTCTTTTGTAGATATGGATCTCAGGCTTGTCCTTGCATTGTTTGATTTACCAAGAGAGGCAGAAGTGAGTTCCTTGATTTTGAGGTTTGGAGGTGAGTGTGAACTTGTATGGCTGAATGACAAGAATGCATTAGCCATATTTACAGATCCTGCAAGGGCTTCAACTGATCTTAGACGTGTGGATCATGCATCTGTATATCAAGGTGCAATTGTAGTCCCTCATAATGGTGGATTGCCCAACCGCAATGCTTGGGCAACAAAAGATGGCTCAACAATTTTGCAAGCAGAACAAGGCTGGGTGGTCTGGGAAATCAACCTGGATGCGGCCATGAGGGGAGGGACTCGATCCCTGATTGCATTTAAGTGCTCCAATGGCACAGTCCTCGTCCAGATCATACATGAAGATGTCAAGAGAGCTGAGAACGAATGCCAACCGCCGAAAGTCGTGTTAAGTGGAGTTTTCGTAATTTCATTTTGGAGCATTTCATAACCGAATGGAGATTACATATGGATCTGATGGAAATGCGGCAACAAATCTTGTTCGGGATACCCTCATTGATGTCACGGCCATTTCAAGTGAATAAGATCCGTTCAAAGTGGCTGAAGAATGACCGAAATTTCGGCAAATTCATCATCTAGTCATACCCTTGATCTTCGACATATCCTTTCTGTTCCATGAGAATGAAAAGTCTGTCTATCAACTGCACACATAACTCCTGGTTTTGACGGCCAACCATCAACTGCTTTGGATAACAGATGTTTAGAGAGACAGACAATTTTTGAGAACCCTTCAACGCCATCCGATCACAACAGTATAAATGAAACTTCTATGAAGGAGAAAGTCATGACTGTATCAGGTCAGTTCAAAAGTGAGCCAGAAGTTCAAAGCGTTTGCAAAGGTGAGCAGCCATTTCAGCAAGCAGTAAAGATTGAAATGCCCAGATCGTCATTGACAATGGAGCTCGACCCAAACATTGATCCAAAAAGGGTGAAACAAATTTTACCTAATAGACAATCTGCACAAAGATCCCAGTAAGGAAGTCGCAATATATTTCAGAGCTCGAAAGAAGTGCCAATGCATTACAGACAAAAGTGTCAACACGTTCTCCTCAAGTGACCTATCTGTTCATCTATTGCACGCATAATCTCTGGATTTGAGGGACATATCACCATTTACTATCATGTCAAAGCCATACGCGCCGAGCAGATGGAGTAAGTATTCAACTGCTTGCAGATATCAAAAGGTAATAAAATTTCACAACACTAGGTACTCAGAGCTCAGACAAAGATCGCAACAAAAGGTTCTGGACTCCACCCATTTGAACAAGATGTTAGATAAGGTTATCACAGTAAATATGCTCAACATGAGGTATGGTCACATCAAGCCCCAGCTCCACGTGCACCTGCAACCGGCACACAACACAAAGAAAAGCTTGAATCATAGGTCAGATAACTCTCTGTCCAACTGCCTTTGATTGATTATTACTGTCTTAAAATAAAGATTGGTTGTAGAACACACTTTTCATGAAAAGATATATGCTTGCAATAATTTCTATTCAAGGGCACATTTTTAAGAGCATATTTGGAATCAATCGCCATGATGAAAAGCAGCTTGTATGCAGTACACTAATGATTAGATTTATTTTTGGGATCTGATTGAGAGTCAGCTAAGGTGGAGCTTTTGCTGAAAATTATGCCTCTGACAAGTCTGGATCTATTATGATAAGTGTGAGAAATTGTTCCATGGCTGAACAGGGTGATTGTGCACTTATGTCTAACAGTCTGGATTCTCTCATGCTTGGGATGTAGATGTGTTTTCTAACTATAAGGATCAAAGACTCTATAAACAGTTTATCAAAGGAGACCATGCACCAGTTGCACTTACTCCGGATCATGGAGTATCTGTGGTGTGTTATGATGATGGAATAATGGATCTTTACTTAGGCTGTTATATAACTGTAGCAAGCATTGTACCCGTTGGATGCAGAGTTTACCAAGCCTTCATCAAAATTTGGCAAATAGTTCTTATACTATCATTGAGCAAAAGGGACATAATGGCAACATTGCATGCACATACAAAGCAAAAGGGATATCTCTAAATGGAACTGGTTCAGTATTGGTTTGTTTCGAGGAAAGATTCTAAAAGTTAGCATGCATCCTGGGCATTAAGATCATGTCATTTATGGAATCTCTGCAACAAGGACATGGACTGTTGTCTCAGTTATCACTTTTAGAAAGTTATTGATCAGCTATTGCATGAGTCAGAGGTTGATAATCTCCTTCTCCTCCATGTTAGTAGCGTTTGAGATGGTGGCAATGATTATGTTGAGAACCTTTTATCGGGATATCTCAAACTACAATCAATTGAAAGAAACAAGCTACTAATGAAAGAGAATGCATCTTTGTATAGAAAACTCAGACTTTTCAGATTGCAGTTGAAGGAACAAGCAGTCCCAGCAACTAGACCACTTGGATTAGAGGCCCTTGCTCAAATTACCACTTCTATGGAAGGAGAGTTGCAAGCCGAAACCCATCAGGAGGAGATTAGAAGTTTAATCACAGAGCAAGGAGCTTCGTCTAGCAAGCCTTGAGGTCTTTGTACTCTTGCAGGTAATCGAGACTCATCAAATTTTGATTTTTGGGTAAGTTTCTGTTTCTGGTGGTTTAGGCGAGCCTGTGTGTGCTCATTAACCACTGAAAAGGCTGAATGACTCCATGGCCCAATACTAAAGGCATCAGGTCTGCTAGGTTCTTGGAAACCTCGCAGGGAGGTCTCCATCCCAGTTGGAGCCAGATGTTAACGATAAAAAATGCACTGGCATTTTTGCAAGAATGATGCCTAGTCTTGTGGGGAATATTTTAATAGCTTCCCTAGCTCCAAATCCAAATCTGATTGCACCATTGGAAAGCTTATGATCTGTAGATGTCGATCAACCATTTGAACGTGCGAAACGGACATTCCACGGCTGAGAAAAACGATTTTTCCCAAAGCAGATAATTTTTGGAAAATCTGACTTTCGGTGGTTAACGTGAACATGACGATTATTCATTAACCACCGAAAGTGGTGCTTTCGGTGGTTAAATCACTCAGGATCATTCCAAGTTAACCACCGAAAGCCTGTAATTGCCAAAATGAGCGAATTTTTGCCCAGATCAGAAATTTTCGAATCAGAATGAGATGAAACCTCTTGGAATAGACAGGTGGTGAATTATCAAGACAAAGCCAACAATTATTTTTGACAGATTGTTGAAAGAGGAAGTGTTTCAAAGGTTTTTGACATCTTTGACAAAGACAGAAATTCAGGACACTTTGCC
>ML777128.1:2262513-2293593 GCA_009831015.1 Picea engelmannii | reverse complement strand
TTACAATATTAGCATTATTGTATTCATTAGCCTTTATGGCCTTACAAGACACCTCTTTATAGGCTTTACAATAGGCAAACCCTAAATATTGGTGCCCCAAAAATGGTTACAGATCCACGCATATCATTGGCTACAAATCCTACAAATCCCAGGATTCTTTTACAATCGACTTCCAAGTCGGTTACCATTCGACTGTCATTTGGTCTCTAATCGATCGTCTCAAGTCTGCACTTCAACCTCTTGTCGGTTGACTTGTCGTTGATATCTTCAACTTTGACTTTTCTAGGTTGACTTCCTCAACCTTCGACCATCAAAATATAACAACCCAACAACCATAATGAACTTGTATGTAGTGCCCAAACTGAGTCCTTGACTAGTGATAACCTGATTGTAGATCCGTTTTTAAGAAAATCATTGCTCCTTCATATGATCAAAGAGATCATCTATCTGAGGTGTTGGGTACCTATTCTTCACTACGAATCGATTCAAATCCCTATAATCTATGCAGAATCACAAGGAACCGTCCTTCTTCTTGACAAATATTACCAGTGCACCCCATGAAAAACCACTATGTCTAATCAAGCTTAAGTCCAGTAGTTCCTCCAATTACATCTACAAGTCACAATGTTTTGGAGCTGTCATCCTGTAAGGTGTCTTAGAAATTGGATCCATGCCAGGTTTTAGCTTGATTGTGAAATCAAGTTCCCTTTTTGGAGGTAACCCTAACAACTCTTTGGGAAAAACATCCTTGAATTATGATAAATACGGGCATTGATCTAAAGAGGGTCCCTTCCCATAATTTACCGCCTCTACTACCTACAATTGACATCCTTATCTTGGGTAATGTTTAACTTTCATTATCAATATTAAACGTAGAGACACCTTCCTCTTGATAATGTGGATCTCAATCGACCTTCTCTAAACAAAGCACTCTTTTCTCTAAATAGTCTACGAAAGCTCGATGAGCTTCTAGCCAGCCCATACCAATAATTAAATCGTATGTCCCAAGGCAATGACATACACTTATAACTTAGTTGCACACACCCCCAGGTCTACAAAACATTTCTCAACAGTAGGTCATATCACTTGCTTTACCCCATAAGCCATCTCGACCTGTTTAAAGTCATCATGTTCATAGGCTGCCAACCCACATTTTTCTAATGCATACGGTGAAATGAAACTATATGTTGTACTGGAATCAAACAAGATTTTAATTTTGATATTGTTTAATTTACCTAATGACTCCACCATAGTGGATTGATGCTCAATGTGACGATTATTAACTATTGCATATTTGGTGGTTACTAATTGCCTTCCTCATCGGGGCCTTCCCTTCTCTATGCATGGTGTTGGATTGTGACTTTGGGTAGTCACGCTAGTAATGATGTCCCTCGCACGCCCGACAAATAATGTGTGGTGGAATTTGCATACTGTCATGTCCAAACCTTTGAAATGAGTTCCTTCTCCCGGAACCCATACATTCCTTGTGAATTCCTTGGACTCACATGAGTCCCTGGTGATGCTTGATATGTTGCACTTGTTTCCATTGAAACACTTGCTGCAACAACTCTAGGTGCAACTCTGTTTCCATGAGGAGGTGGATTAGAATTTCCTCCCCTAGAGAAGGTCTGAGGGGCTGTCCCAAAAATTTTGGATTGCGGTGGAATGGCCTACCTCATGCCACCTTTGATATCCCAAATTTGTTTTGCATAATGGGCATTTTCAGTTGCTTCATGTAACACCCCTAGGCCGAACCACAATTGTACATATAAATGTAAATAAGCTTATAGGTTGGTGAGCCAAGATGTTTTGGGTCATAGTGCCTTTGTGTATATGTAACCCGGGCCAGACTGCTATGTGGTTATTAGGCTGGAGAGCCATATGCTAAATGGCCAGCGAGCCATCATTGTAATATGTAATCACATGCAAATATTAATGAAAACACATCATTGTTGTAGACCAACCATGTAAAAGAGTATGGGGGGCTAAACTCCATTAGGTAGGGAAAATGGGCTAATAGTTTAGGAAAAGGGGGCTAAGCTAGGGGCTGAAGCCCAAAGGAATATTATATTAATATTCCTTAAAGTAAAATGCATGGATATTTATTGTGTCCTAAGTTCTAAGGAGGGGAGACAAGTGGGGTCAAGTGGGTCCAAGGTAGTTCCCAACATGATAAGTGTCAAGTTGGGAACATGCATACATATAGTTAGACTTAATTCATTTCCATTTGTTCTATCATGATCATTCCTTCACTCATGGAGCTGTGATTTGTACCCTATTGTATTAGATTGTAACTGGAACTTGTACATGTACCTGGTTATCTCGGGAGATGGATTAAAGAAGCAGGTTGTCAAGCACGTAGGATTGAAGAGGCGGGTTGTCAAGCCCATGAGCATTCTCTTCAGGTGAAAGAATTGTTTGGAATTGATTTCCCAATGTGCCAAACTGTAGATATAGACTTAGAGACTTCCTGTCCGACCTGTTGATGAAGTCCCAGAAGGGAAGTGTAGCAACCGAGGGACTGTTGAGCAGAGAAGGGGCACACTTTCTGGGGTGGGACATGCATGTAAAGAATGAGGGACTGTAGGCTGTTAGTTTGATTCGGAACCTGAGTATGAGATTATGTTGTTCAAGAGACCTTACTCCAGGGTAGATTCCCTTACCTAGGTGGAGTTTGAGCCCCAACTTGGGGGTGACTATTGCTAACAATTCATTAGCAATGTGTTTAAGGCTAGGAGGAGCGTGGAGGGTCCGCATGCATGTAGTTGGTGTTATTTTTATAAAGATAAGTATCAATTTGTGTTAAATTCCTATGCTGTGTTTTATTTATGTAATTAATTTCATGGGTTTATCGTGTGTGAACTGCATGTACTTTTTTGTTATTATTTGGTATAAATCTGTGCGACTGCAGAGCATTTTTATGAATAAAATCAGTATCAAAGAGAGGAAATTTTAAGTGGTATAGCCCAACCAATAGCCGAGGATGCTACAATGTGGTATTAGAGCTTCCAGTCTTCAACACTGTGTTTTCATGGGCCGTTTAACAGAGTGCAAAAGTGAAATTTCAGAGTTTGTAAAATAACCGTTTGACAAAATGTTAGGAAGAGTTTGTTTGTGAATTGATTGACAAAATTTCGCAATGAAATGGAAGGGAATTTCATGGGTATTTGACAGAATCGAGCCATGAAATAAAAACCCCAAATTAAATTTCAAACTAGACAAATTCAGACATGTTAATTGACTGAATTTCATGTGTGCAGAGCTCCATGGTGGAAATTGTCTGGAATTGGGAAAAAAGGCCCAATTTTTGCGATGAAATTCATGGATATTTTGATGTGGACAAGTTGATTTATAGGTATCGAGGTCGAGTCTCAGAAAAGAAGGTTAAATTTCAAGTTACAGTGCATCCATGGCGAGCATTCAGAAGCAACTGAGTGAAATTGGTCCAAAGCTCCAATTTCCTGTAGCGAAATAATGGCAAATTTGAAGTGAATGAATCAAATTTCAAAAGTGGCAAGCAAATGTTTATGTATAGGGTTTGAATTGGTTGTATTGAGATTAGTCACAAATCTCTAATGGCGGCCCAAGAAGAAAATTCAAATTTGGGTGAAATTGGGCATTTTTTGAAATTTTGGAAAATAGTCGCAAGTGGAAAAATTTCAGTACTTCCACGTGTCAGCTGACATGGAGGAAGGTGATGTGTAATTCCATAGTGGTAGGTACATGGAGATAGGGAGGTAGAGGAGGCAAGTGTTGCAGAGATACACTGTGGTGACAATTCTCAACCGTCGGAACCCCGAGCCAAGACATGCATCACTCCCATATGAATATCGAGGGGTGTGGGGTGGTTATGCTAACCACAGGCCAGGGTGATGAAGTGCATGGATGTGCGACATGTGGCCCCGTCGCTAACTATGGTTAGGTTTCTCATCCCATCCTCGTTGGGTTAAAGTTCGTGGGGCATGGGGGGGTGGGGATATGACATGGATCGTCAATCATCGCGGGCGCCCTCCAAACGTCAACTGTCTGATCAAAAGGACGTGCAACTTCACATGCACATGGATAATGGGCACGGGATGGGACCCACCCATCCCCGCGACCTAATAAGAGAATGCCATGTGAACAACTATGGTTTGTGGAGGCTGAAAAATATGATAATGTACGTGCCAAAGGAGGAAAAGGAAGGAATGGGAGATGATGGGAAAGGCTAGGAGTGGCCAAGAGCTAACAAGGAATATTTGTAGGGCTTCCATGTTTATTAGGATGCCACGCTATCATCCCAGTCAGTGGGTATTATTTTAAAATTATTAGAAATGATTAAAAAAAATTTATGCGAAAAATGTAAGTGTTTTCCAGGTTATATTTTTGCAAGACATTTTTGAGGCCTAAAAAGTGTTTTTATCTATTCAAAAACAATGCGAGCAACATAGTTAGGATGAGGGATTTACAATGGAGTTAGGATGAGGGATTTACAACCTGAGCAATGGAGAGTAAATTTAAGCTCAGTTAGCTTCTGAAGGCCATAAATTCCTGCTCCAGAATCAGATTGAGGCACATGAGTAGTATATGTAAATATATTGAACCATAGAACACATTCATGGAGATAAATTAAACTTTTGGGCACCTTAAAATGCACAGGAGGGGCTAGAAGGTACCTGTAACGTTCATGGCTAGAATTTTTAATTGACCTGAAACTTCAACAGGTTGTATCTAGCAACCCAAAACCTAGATGGAGATGAAACTTAGCCAGATTGTCCAAAATATGATGATGAAGGAACCCAGTTGGGATCCTAACAAAAAATCAATGGAGCAGGTGTAAAAATGCATAAATGTAGTTTAGGTTTGCACTTAGTTGGAGTGTGAACAAAATGAATTAATGAGAAATTTTCAAATGACCATAACTTTATGCTTAAGACTCAGAATTGTGAAAGGGAGCAGTCACTGGAAAGGTCTTGGACAGAAGAGTCTAAATGTCCACCCAAAATATTGATTTGGGTAGTTAATTTCATAATAAACCTGAATAAATAATTTTGATGCACTATTGGAACAAAATTGTACATAATTTCATGGATTTTGTTAAATTATTTGGCCTAACAAATTTTGTTGGTTGCACATTTTGCAAAGTTTACAACATTTATATCAGAATAGGATCATCACATAGTTCAAAATCATGGAATATGCACAAGGGGATTACAACCATGAAGATGATATCAGAGGGATGTATGTTAATATGGGTAATGAAGATACAAATTCAAATGGACAGAAAGAAGATAAAGAAGAAAGGATGAACTTGGTAGAGACTATAAAATGTTTGCAAAAGGATGTCCAAAGTTACAAATCTAATAATAAGAAGCTTATGAAATCCAAGGAGCAACATGAGGGCTTCAACATCAAGTTAATGCAGAGCTTAGACAAAATAGAGAAAAATATGGGTAAGGAGATTGAGTCAAGCAGATCAGTGAGTCATAGGTCTCATGATGAGAGGAGAAGAACAATAAGTGTTAGCAGACATCACCATAATTCCCCAAGGTATTAAACTAGGAGAGCACACAATAGTTCAAGTCCATCACCTATCAAGAAACACAAGAAGGGATATAGAGTGGATGAGTTGCAGGGGGAGATGAACAAAATCAAGCCTCCTACATTTGATGGTGAGCACCAAAAGGATGAAGATGCAGAGACATGGTTGCTAGGCATGAGGAAGTTTTATCAATTGCATAATTACTCTTCACAAGCATAAGGAATAATTGCCATCTATCAACTCAAGGGAAAAACATCAATGTGGTGGGACCACTTTGTATAGGTGCAACACATTGATGAGAAGAATGTTACTTGGAGGGAGTTCAAGAGGTATTTTCAAAAGAAATACTTGACTAAGTGATACTATGACAGGAAAATTAATGATTTATTTGAACTCAAGCTTGGGAGTATGACCATAGATGAATATGAAAGGAGGTTTTTAGAGTTGCCGAAGTATGTTTCTTTCATCAAGGATGAGCAAGTTAATATTCAAAGGTATTTGAGTGGGATGCCATCATCTATCAGTGATAAGATACAATATGTCGATCCCAAGACACTAGATGAAATTATATGAAGGGATAAATGCCTTTATGATCAACTTAAAGGAAGATCAACCTATCAAAAAGCTTGGGAAGACAAGAAGAACAACAAGATGGAACAAAGGAAGAAGGGAACTAAGCTACCATCCCTAAAAAATAATCCCCAGGGACATCTAACTTTTAAAAAATCCAAAATGATCGAGACATTGGGGCAAAGAGCAAGGCAACCACCTATCCAATGTTAGGGTTGTGGGGGAGATCATATGTACCGAGATTTCCCTCACAGAGGTGAAAAACTGAGGACTATTCACAATGTACATCAAGTTGATATAGTGGAGGACATGGACATAAATGTACCTAGGATCTATGCAACCTTGGATATCAAGCACACTGAGTTTTAGTCACACGTGATTGAAGTGAAAGGTAATATCAACAACCAAACCGTTGCTATTTTAATTGATTAAGGATCTAGTCATAGTTATCTAAATCCTAATATGGTAGAAATATTTCATTTGCAAAAAAGAAAGCTTGGAACATCTTGGTTGGTGAAGCTGGCTATAAGAGCTAAAAGGAAAATTAATGAGATGGTTAAGGCATGCCCAATGGACATGAATGGATTGAGAGCCATAGAAGATTTGAACATCATACCTTTAGGTTCCTATGACTACCTAATTGGTATGAATTGGTTGGACTAACATGATGTTGTCCTAGGATGTTATAATAAGGCATTCACTTGCTTGGATGAGAAAGGGAATTTAAGGACAGTACAGGGAATTCCCAGGGTAGTAACCATCAGAGAAATTTCAGCCTTGCAACTAAAGAAGAGTTATAGGAAAGGGTGTCAAATATTTGCAGCACATATGGAAGAGACAATTAAAGATAATATGCCAAATATTGAAGATTATGAAGTCCTAAAAGAGTTTGAATATGCATTCTAGGAAATACCAGGATTTCCACCCAAGAGAGATATTGACTTCTCCATCAATCCGATGCCTGGAACAACTCCAGTATCTAAGACCCCTTGTAGGATGAGTACACCAAAATTGAAGGAATTGCAGATGCAGCTGGAAGAGCTTCTGAAGAAGGGGTATATATGCTCAAGTGTGTCACCTTGGGGTGACCCAGTACTATTTCTGAAGAAAAAGAATGGAACATTGAGAATTTTCATTGACTTCAGGCAGTTGAACAAGGTAACAATGAAGAACAAGTACCCTTTGCCAAGAATAGATGACCTCTTTGATCAACTGAAAGATGAAAACATATTCTACAAGATTGATCTCAGGTCAGGATATCATCAGGTAAGAATTAGAGAAGAAGACATTAACTAGATTGCCTTCAGAGCAAGGTATGGCCATTATGAGTTCACATTGGTACCATTTGGTTTATCAAATGCACCACCTATCTTCATGTGTTTAATGAATGGCATTTCCAGGGATTACTTAGATAAGTTTGTCATTGTCTTCTTGGATGACATTCTTGTATATTCTAAGTCTGAAGAAGAGCATGAGCAACATTTGAGGATGGTATTACATGTATTGAAGGAGCATCAATTGTATGCCAAATTGAGCAAGTGCTCATTCTATCGAAAACAAATTCATTATTTGGGCCATATCATTTCATAGGAAGAGATAACAGTGGATCCAGAAAATATAAGGGCCATTGAAGGATGGCCAACACCAAGGAATGTATCAGAGGTGATGTCATTCATGGGCCTTGCAGGATACTATAGGATATTTATTTAAGGATTCTCAAAGATTGCACACGCAATCACTTCCTTGCAAAAGAAAGGTGTGAAGTTTGAGTGGACATTGGATTGTGAAAGGAGCTTCCAACACTTGAAGCGTTTATTAATAAGTGCTTCAATACTAAGGATTGATGATCCAAATGAAGACTTCTTTGTATGCACTAATGCATGTAAAGAAGGTCTTGGGGGAGTCCTTAGTTAGAATGGACATGTGGTGTGCTATGAATCAAGGAAATTAAAGAAGCATGGAAGACACTATGCTACTCATGATTTGGAATTGACATATATAGTGCATGCCTTGAAGATGTGGAGGCACTACCTCATGGAGAAATGATTTGAGTTGACAACATACCATAGTGGTTTGAAATATTTATTTGGACAACCAACTCTAAATGCCAGGTAAAGTAGGTGGTTATAATTCCTCAGTGAATATGACTTTGATATAAAGCATATCTACATGAAAGAGAACAAGGTGGTTGATGCACTTAGCAGAATGGTGCATGAGATGCATACTACAACCATTAACATGTACCAATCAGATTTGAAAGACAGAATTTTAGAGGCTGTAAAATCATATTTGCAGTACATGGAAACAAAGACAAAATTACAACAAGGTATTTTGCAACAGAAAAGTGAAGAATATAAGTTGGAAAAGGTTAACCTTCTCATGTTTAGGGGCAGAATTTACGTGCCAAATTCTTAGGAATTGAAAACTCTTGTTTTAAAAGAAATGCATAATATGCCTTATGATGGGCACCCAGGTTACCAGAAAACTATTGCAGTTGTCAAGAGCCAATATTATTTTCCAGGCATGAAGAAATAAGTTGTTGATTTTATTGTCAGGTATTTAGAATGTCAAAAGGTCAAGGCTAAGCATAAACACTCAACTGGTTTGCTACAACCATTGCCCATTTCAGAGTGGAAAATGGAAGTTGTAACAATGGATTTCATCACCAAACTGCCCATAACAAACAAGCAACATGATTCTATCACGGTAATGGCGGATAAACTCACTAAAGCTGCCCATTTTATTCTAGTAAAGCTCACTAACAGGGCAACTAAGATAAGTGATATTTATATGAGAGAAATAACTTGATTACATAGAATACCCAAGACAATTGTGTCTGACAGAGATCCAAAATTTACATCAAATTTTTGGAAAAGATTAATCAAGGGATTTGGAACAAATCTGCATTTTAGCACAACTTATCATCCAGAGTCAGATGAGAAAACAGAATGGGTGAATTAGGTGATAGAAGACATGCTAAGAATGTTTGTGATAGATAAACCATTCAAATGGGAGGATGATTTGCATTTGGTGGAGTTTGATTATAACGATGGGGACCAATCATCTCTAAATATGAGCCCATTTGAAGCTTTGTATTGAAGAAAGTGAAACACATTGATAAGTTGAGACAACCTCATAGACAAAGCAATGGTTGGGCTAGAATTACTCAGGGAAATGGAAGAGAAAATGATGGAAATAAAACATAATTTAAAGGTTGCCCAATACACAGAAAAACTATGCTAATAAATGCAAATCTCACAGAGAATTTAATGTGGGTGACCAAGTGTTCTTAAAAGTAAAGGCCAAGAGAAGTTCCCTAAAGTTGGGAAATTGTTCAAAGATGACAACTCATTATTGTGGGCCATTTGAAATCATGGAAAGGATTGGGCCTTTAGCATACATGCTTCCCTTACCTGCATCAATGTGCATTCATAATATATTCCATGTATCATTTCTTAAAAAATATGTACCTGATGCTAATCATGTCGTTGATTGGAATGTGATTTAGGTGGAGCAGGAAGGCGACTTTCAAGTGGGCCCAAGGTAGTTCCCAACATGACAAGTTTCAAGTTGGGAACATGCATACATATAGTTAGACTTAATTCATTTCCATTCATTCTATCATGATCATTCCTTCACTCACACAGTTGTGATTCGTACCCTGTTTTACTAGAATTCAACCAGAACTTGTACATGTACCTGGTTAGCTCAGTAGTTGGATTGAAGAAGTGGGTTGTTAGGCCTGTAGGATTGAAGTGGTGGGTTTTTAGGCCCGTGAGAATTCTCTCCAGGTGAGAGAATTGCTAGGAATTAATTTCCCAAGGTGCTAAACTACAGATACAGACTCAAAGATTTCATGTTCGGCCTGTCGCTGAAGCCCCGAAAGGGAAGTGTAGTAGCCAAGGGACTGTTGAGCAGAGAAGGGGCACACTTTTTGGGGTGGGACATGCATGTGGGAATGAGGGACTGTATGCTGTTAGTTTGATTGGGCACTTGAGTATGAGATTGTGTTATTCAAGAGACCTTAGTCTGGGGTAGATTCCCTTACCTAGGAGGAGTTTGAGCCCCAGCTCGGGGGTGACCATTGTCGAGAGTTCATTAGCAGCATGTCTAAGGCTGGGAGGATCATGGAGGGTCTGTATGCAATTGGTGTTATTTTTATAAAGATAAGTATCATTTTGTTTTAAGTTCCCGTGCTATGTTTTATTTGTGTAATTAATTTCAAGGGTTTCTCATGTGTGAATTGCATGTACTTTTCTATTATTATTTGGTATAAATCTGTGCAAGTGCAGATCATTTTTATGGATTAAATAAATATCAGAGAGAGGAAATTTTAAGTGGCATAGCCCAGCCGGTACCTGGGGATGCTACACTTCAACTATTGGAGATAGTTTCCACATTCGCACAAGGGCCCTTCTCTTATGATTTAACCAGTACACAAAGGGATATGCCTGACATTGATTGGTGTCCATGTATGATAGACTTAACCAATTCCATGAAACTTATCTCATATTCCTCCATTCTTCGGCCTCCTTGAACTAGAGCATGAAAGGCTCCTACTTGTTGTTCTTCATAGAATGCAAGTAGGTACATTTTTCAAAACCTCTCTTCAAATAATTCCCATGAGATGGTGTCTAGAGTGAGGTGCAACTATATTTCTAGGTTTCCTAACCAATTCAAGGCAATATATTGAAGTTGGAAGAGGGTTATTCTAGATTTTAAGATGGAGGCATAATCTCTCAGTTCAAAGAACTTTGTTATGCCCTCCAACTATGCCTCTGCATGACCCTAAAAAACTTTAGGAGCTTGATTTTTTGAAGTTTCCTTGTAATGTCCTTAGGTGTAAGGTACGACATGTAATATAATAAGTAGAAATAGAAATATTGTAGCAAATACCAACGAAACAACCAAATATAGAGAATAACAACACCAACGATGATACCTTTATTGATAGAAAGCCAAGTTCACTTGCCTCTTTGAGGGGGAAACCTTCAGTAGAGAAGAGTTATATTACAATAATTCTCAATACAAGACTTTCTCATGCCTTCTACTCCTATTTATACTAATTCTATCTTCTAAAGAACATTCTAGAGGAATATCTTTCTAGAAGCAAAAGCTTCTATTAAGTCTTCTTACATTAGACTTGTTCACATTATTAAATATGCCTTATTAACTAATGTCAACCTTTATTACATGGAAAATATATTATTCTACCTATGTGAGGGGTTAGGGAGGTTACGTCCCTAACATGCCCCCCCCCCTGCCCCTTGAAAGATGATCTTGTCCTCAAGGCTTGGGTTGAGGAAATTGTTGCAGAATGGTAATCAACTCCCAGGTGGAATTTTTTAGAGGTGTATACTTCCATTGAACTAATACTTCCTTGATGGTGTGATGATAGAGACAACACTTGCACTGGTCCAAGACTACTTGTGGCTCAACCAAATGGAACCTTCTTCATCCAACTTAGGGAGACTAGTTTGAGTCTAACACTTATTTCCAATCACTTTATTTAAGCACGAGACATGAAAATAAGATGGAGCTTAGAGTGACTAGGCAAAGCTAATTGGTAGGCCACATACCCCACTCACTTGATAATTTTATAAAGACCATAAAATTGGGGGCAAGTTTTTGACAGTGTTCATCTTTGAGTGAAGTTTTCTTCTAAGGTTGCAAATGAAGAAACATGTGGTTCCGTTCAACAAATTGACGTTCGGAATGACCCTAATATTCCTGTTGCTTCATGCGATTCTAAGTAAAGACAAAATTTTCTTTGAGGGTACGAAGAATGGTTGTGCAGACTACAAGATTGTTTTCAACCTCCTGAACCTTGGAGACACCTGGTATGTAGGAGAGAATCGATAATGAATTTCTCCCATAGAATGCTTCAAAGTGAGTCATGTGAGTGGCAGTATGGTAACCAATGAGGCCATTGATTTTTTCTATTAGACATAAAACACCGCAAATACATTTCCAAACACTTGTTGACAACTTCAGTTTGTCCATCAGTCTGGGGATGATGGGCGGTGATTAGATGCAATTGGGTTCCTTAAAGCTTGAACAATTCTTGCAAAAAATTGCAGGTTAAAATTGGATCACGGTCAAAGACAATAGAATGGGGCATGCCATGGAGTTTGAATATATTATCCATAAAAAAATGAGCCATTTTGGATGCGGTAAACGAGTGTTGAAAAGCACCAAAATGAGCATATCTGGAAAGATGATCTACTACCACCATGATGACTGACTTATTGCTTGATTTGGGTAATCCAACAATGAAATTCATAGAAATATCCATCCAAATAGCAGGTGGAATTGGGAGTGGTTGGAGTATGCTTGGAGCTTAGATTGTTTCACCCTTATTGCATTAACATGTATCACATTCAGGCACAAAGGTGCAGATGTCCTACTTCATGCCGTTCCAAAAAAAAAGAATGTTTGACTCATTCATTGGTTTTGGTAAACCCTGAATTCCTAGCTGTGGGTGAAGCATGAAACTCAGAGAGCAATGTGGATTTAAGGTTCGACTGTTTGCTTAAGTACAAGGGAAATTTATAGAGAAGATCATTATTGTGCCAAGAGTACCCTAGAGAATCTTGAGAACCTTGTTGCAATTTTTGAATCAGACTAGAAAGTTTGGGGTCTTACAACCATTCTTAGCAAACAACACGAAGCTAGTCTACTACAACGAATGAGAGGAAAAAGAGGAACCCTTCTTCTTCATATTTTCTTGAAAGAGCATCATCAATCACATTTTCTTTTCCCTTCTTGTAGATGATATCATAATCATATCCAAATAGATTGGTCACCCATTTTTCTTGCTCCGGGGATGAAATTCTTTGTTCCAGAAAATACTTGAGGCTACGATGATCGATTTTAATTTGGAAGCGTTGCCCCAATAGATAAGGATGTCGGAGATCCACTGCATGCAAAATAACCAACATTTCCTTTTCATAGGTTGATTGGCCCAAATGTTGATCTAAGAGTTGTTTGCTAGTGAATGCCAAAGGTCTACCATCTTGCACGAGGACTCCCCCAATTCCTTTCATTGACGCATTGCATTTTGTGACAAAAGTCTTGATGAAGACTGGTAGTGCAAATACAAGAGTTGTGCACATAGCCACTTTTAAGTCTTGTAAGGATTGATTATCTACTAGAGTCCAATTGAAAGCATTCTTTTTAAGGAGAGTAATGAGAGGAGCTATAATTTTTCCATAATTCTGAACAAACTTGTGATAATAGCCTATTAAACCTAGGAAACCACACAAGATTTTAAGAGTTTTAGGGCGAGGCCAATCCTTCATAGTTTCAATTTTCTTATAATCTACCCATACACCATCCTTGCCAATAATATGACCTAGGTACTCAACCTCAGAGGCTCCAAAAACCACATTTAGACTGTTTGAGAAAAAGTTGGTGCTTTGATAGTAGATGGAGAACTTGATCCACATGGGTGAGATGGGCTTGCCAAGTTTTACTATAGATGAGAATATCATCAAAGAAAACTAAGACAAATTGATGGAGGAAGGGACGAAAGACATGAGTCACAGGACTTTGAAAAGTGAAGAGAGCATTACACAAGCCAAAGGGCATGATGAAGAACCCATAATGAGCCTCATGAGTTCTAAATACAGTATTGGGAATGTCTTCTTCCTTGATACATACCCGGTGTTATCCAAAACAAAGATCAAGTTTGGGAAAGAACTGAGCACCACTCAATTCATCCAAAAGGTTATCAATGATAGGGATGGGAAATTTGTCCTTGATTGTGATTTTGTTGAGGGAAAAAATAAGGACACATGTACCAAGTGCCTTTTTTCTTGAGTACCATAACCACTAGAGTAGAATAGGGGCTGATACTTAGAGAGATAACACTTGCTTCTAACAATTATTGAACAATTTTCTCAATTTCAATTTTCTGGGAAAAGGGATGATGGTAAGGGAAAATATTGGGAGGAAGAATGTTGGGGATTAGAGGAATGGAATTATCATGGACATTGTAGGAAGGGGAAAGGCCATGGGGGGTGTTAGAAATATCTTGGTGTGAAGAGATTGTAGATTTGAGGTCAGGATGCATAGATGGTGTCTCAATGGTTTGACTAGAATGGAGTTGGGAAATAATGCCAAAATGACATTTTTTAAGTAGCTTTTCCATTCAATGTGAGTTGATGATCTCATGTGAGCCTTCGTGATGCCTTGGAACTTAATTGTTGTCCCTCATGTTGGAATTGCAAGGTGAAGTCCTTAAAATCCATGGTAATGGGGTTGAGAGTGCGTAACCATTCAACACTGAGTACCATGTCACAATTGCCCATGTCTATAGAAAACATATGATATTTCAGGTGGTACTGACTAATTTGCAGGTGCACATTTTCACAATGCCCCCCACATAATTGACTTCTTGGGCAATGCGGCGATGGATAAAGTTATGGGTGCTTCCATTGTCAACTAAGATGATGAATTTCCTTTGTTTAATGTAGGCAATTAACTTGATGGTTTGGGGAGTAGAGAAGCCAGTGAGGGCATTTAGAAAAATTAGTAATTCAACTTTGGGAGGGTCAAAGGGCAGAGTAGGATCATCTGCTTGGGGTATCTCTTCAATAGGGGAAACATCAACATCCTCGTTAGAAACAACCTTAGAAATAGCCATAAAAATCTTCTGTTCTTTGCAGTTTTGCCCCCAAAAATATTTATCATCACAATTATAACGAAGGCCCTTGAGTTGGCGTTCAACCATTTCTTCCCTAGTTAATTTATGGATCTTGAGAGGAGTAGTAGGAGGGGCGGTATTGGTGGGTATAGGGAAATGAATAAAGGAGGTTTCCTTGTTTTAGGAAGAGGCAATCTGTTGTGCTTCTTTGGTGCGTTTAGTAGCTTCCAACCAAGTCTAGGGGTAAGCCACGAGGACCTAGGCACAAATTTCATCCTTTAGGCCACTAATAAATCATTCCTGGAAGAAAGCATCGAACATGCCCTCCGTTTTGGAAAGCCAGTTTTTCAAAGGTGGTTATAAATTCTTCCACTGTGCTAGACTATTTCAACTTGGTCAAACGGCCTAAATGGTGGGTGTTTGTGTCAAAGAATTCATAAATCTCTACAACAAACTATGTCCAAGCAACATACCCCTGGCGTGAATTCTTATGCCATTTCGACCTGTTCGACAGGCAGTCTTGAAAACAGTTTTGCAGTTTCGATAAAGTTTTGAGGAAAAATCCTACGTATAAAAAAAGTGTGCAGAGGAAGAAGGAAAGCTAGAGAGAGCGTAGCTGAGGCGTATCCTACAGGAAAGTGTGCAAAAGGAAGACAACACGCAACTCGAAGAATAAAGCCAGAGGAATAAAGAAAGGAAATAAAGTATAACAAGAGAATGAAAACCCGACATTCCAGAAATAGAAGAACAATAGAAAAGAAGCATGAAGGCTGAAAAACAGAAGAAAGGCATCGAAGAACCAGTAAACTGAGCTCGCCATGCATTGTAATAGGATATTTTTGGGATGAATAGATTAGGGTTTTATCCCTATCGTTTTGTATAAATATGTAATAGGTTGGGAGATTAGGGGTTTAGTTAGGTACTATTCTAATGAAGTTCGATTATGATAGATTAGGTTATGTTATAGTATGGTAATTGCTGATTGATACCAAGTTCCACAGTTCTTGAATGTAGCAGTCGATGGCTGAGAAGAATGAATAAAGGAATGATAAAGAGATATTACAGAATCCCGTGTTGTCTGTCTTTCTGTGTTTGATTATGAATACTATTTGCATGCATCGTAGAATAGCTTCGTATGAGAGTTAAGTATGGTGTAATTATTCATGAAGGTAATAGTAACAAATCTATACAGTAATCTAGAATATGATAAGTATAGGAATCTGAATCATGAGTAAGTTAATAACTGAACATAACAGAAGAAGGAATAATGAACTTAATGGTTGCCTCCCATTCCCTTACTACTGCAAAATCTTGGTTCTCACAATCCCAATAGATACCTCGGGTGAGGCTTCATATGAGAAAACATGTGATTCCTAAAGGGCTGATGTCTGGTGGGTTTTGTTGGTCATAGATAAACCGAACCGTGGGTCTTACAATTCGTGCACAGAAGAGCACCAACAAATGGTTCTGTTACCGGGACCGAGACTTTGTGATTAAGGGGATGTTTTGGAGGTCGACTAAGAAGGAGATCTCAGAATGGTTGGAAAGGAAGGAATGAGAATTTCCACGACAAGAGAACATAAACCCTCGTATGAGTGAAAAGAAATGGCTTCAAATGTATGTGTTCACACATCTGCATGAAACATTCTTTGGCGAATTTCCAGTTATTCTCACAAGGTGGCTAGAAATATTAGTGGATAAAACTTGAAGGTACAATGCCGAGGAATTGGACTCCTGAATTGGTAAGACAACTGAATTCGGTAAGTAACCCAACTACTCGAGCAATTGATTTTTGGTTGTATAATATACTAGGTGGTTATGTTACAGAGTTTGCAATAGATTGTATTAAATCATACATTGTTGCACAAAGGGAGTTTTTCAAAGGTCCATGCGGGAGGTTGTTGAAATCATTAAATACATGGATAAAGATGTTATTGTGTGAAAAATACGTGATGGTAATAAAATCCAACTGTTAAGGGGTTCATGCACATAGGGGAACCGAGGGATGACAAGAGGATCATCTGAGAGAAGGAAGGAAGCAATGAAAGAGGCAGGGAGGGACTGAGGATGCAAGAATAAGATATACTAGAGGAAGGATACAAGTTTAGAGAGTTGCGCAGAGGGAGGAGGTACAAGAGGCAAAACACTGAGGCTGAGAGAGGAGAGCAGTGCAGTGATCTAGAGGGGAGAGAACCTTGCATACTCTTCTGAATCATGGAGGTACCATACATAGGAGGAGAAAAAGAGGAGTTCGAGTCCATTTCGATAATAGAAGATCCAACACGTCCTACTCATATATGATCTTGTGTTGACTCCACAACCCCGTGTGCATCAACACAATAAGAAATAACATTTGAATATTTGTCAAAAGTAATTGTAGTTATCCAAGGAGGACTGATTAGTAGTAGTGAGAATAGTGGAAGCAGTGCACACAGTTAGAATCAGAGTCAACTAGCATCAACAAGAGGAGGGACTACATCGAACACCATGGTGGGGGTGGATAATACTCTTAGGCTACCTAAGTTCCAAGGAATTGGGTCAGAGGACTCGGAACAACACTTGTTTATTTGTGAGACAATTTGGGCTGCAAAAACTGTACAGGATGAAGTTGTGAATATTGCGCAGTTAGTGACAACATTTAGAGGTTCTGCGCTAGTATGGTATATGAAGTTACAGATCCCCATGCCTACAGGACAAACCATTAATTTGGCAGAGATTAAGCAAGCATTATTGAAGGAGTTCAAGAAGCTAAAGTCAGATTTGTAGTACATCACATAATTAAGGGAGATCAAACAAGTACAAACAAAGTTGGTATGGGATTACGACCAAAGATTTAAGGATGTGATGGGTATATTAACTTTCCAGATCCCAGATCAACATCACCAAGAATGGTTTATTGTAGGGCTTCTACCACACATTCGTAGGTCATTGATCTAGCAGAAGGCTTCATCGCAGCCTGAGGCACTAGAGATTGCGATGAAACTGGAGTCATCTCCGGTGGGAGACAATGGAGGAATGACACAAGTTTAGATGCAGTTGGATGCATTGAAAATTCAACTGGAAAATTGACAAAGAGAAGGGAGAAACGTGAGCAAGTCTGGTGTAAAAAATTCAGGATTGAAGGCCACCAAAAGGACGAATGCCCAACATTTGCGCAATATTTGGTGACAAGAGCACCAAATCCATTTTCGAGAGGAGGATACTGCGAGATATGTAAGAAATGGGGCCATCACCCAACTGAGTGTTAACTACTATATAAGTACCAAAGTACAGTAGAGAACTTGTTTTGCAATTTTTGCAAATATATAGGACACGAGGAGAAGGATTTCCGTGCATTTGGTTTAATGAGAGAGCACACATCCGATATGTACAAGATCCAAGAAGAAAATGCTACAACAAAAGTGGGGGGTCCACAATACAACAATCAAAGAGGTTTAATCAAGGGAATCAATGAAACTTTGGTAGAGGCTGAGGCAGAGGGAATTTAGGAAGATGAGGAAGAGGACCGATTATATGTTACAACTGTAATCAACTTGGACACTTGGCCCGTGACTTCCAAAATCCATGTACAACATGCACATATTGCAGAGAAACCGATCACTCGACGAAAGACTATCCCTAACTAGTTGAAAAGTGGCAGGCCATAGGAAACCATAACTAGAATCCAAATCAAAATGTGCAGATGATATCAACCGAAAGACACAATGAAGTGCCCATATTAGTTGTTGTTATGCACATAGAAGATAGAATAGGGACTGATAGGACAGATGAAGGAAATCAGACTGAACAATGGATAAGAAAGTCAGCAGAGCCCATGCCAACTTTTTATCCTCAATAAGAAAATGATACATATGAAAGGGTAAGAAAATAAGTAATTAGAGTGGATTGAGGAGCATTAACATCAGCTGCACCTCATGAAGAAGATTGTGCTATGCTAGAGAATCCAACGGGGAAGGTAAGCACACTAACATAATTATTGAGAATTTGTGTAGAGCTAATCAAAGATGAGGATGCGTTGAGTACATTATACGACATGATTGGTCACTGCACAAGAGGAAGGGAAACTCGTGTCACACAAAGTATGGTAAATCAGGTACTGTGCAGAAAGTGAACCAATGAAGAATTTAGATTCAGTGCACAAATTGGAGAGTATAATGTGGACAATATTATCTTGGACTTAGGTTTTGACATGAATCTGTTACCTAAGAAGACATGGGAATTGATGGGAAAACCCAAGTTGGTATGGTCTCATGTTCAACTAAGGCTTGTGAATTAACACATAATAGTTCCGATTGGTCGGTTGATAGGAGTACCTATGAACATAGATGGGGTGCGTAGCGTGACAAACTTTGAAGTTATTGGGATCGTGGACAATAGTCAACCATATCCAACACTGATTGCACTGGAATGGGATTTTGATAACCAAGTGATCATCAAATTAAAGAGGAGGGAGATGGTATTTGAAGTTGAATATTTGAGAGTTACTGCAACTTTGGACCCATTAGAAGGAAAGAGATACATAGAACCAACACGAGGGAATGACATTGACAATTTATATAACATGACTGCACAGATGGAGGATTATGTCAACCTAACTTCGGATGGTGCGTTGAGTTGGCGAAGTATCAGTTATTGTGCGTTAGATTCTGAAGAAGGTCCAGAGCATTAACAATAGAGAATGCATGAAGTGTTAGCTGGACGATGTGTGCGCATCACTCGATCCTTGTGCTAGATTGGAACATAGCTATGTAATCCAACCAGGTATGATGGATTAACTGATATGAGTATGTTTGTAAAAGTATTTGAGTTGCAGGTAGTTGAACAACAAAGGATGTTAGCACTAGATGTTGTATTAAAAGAGATTCCAACTAGATGGTGGGCTACACACAGAGAGGGAATGAAAGACTGGTCATAGTGCAACAGACTAATGCAAATAAGGTTTGGCACCAAGGAAGAAAAAAGTTGTGCAAAAATATACGAGGGAAAGTGACCTAGTAGGTCATGTGGAACAATGCAGGGCTTTGTGGGGTTCAATACTATAGACAGAGTGGACATACAAATTTATACACACGCTGGACACAATTCCAAAGAATTGGTATTTGGAGTTGGAAATGCGTAGGGAGACAACAAGATGGGAAGAAATGATCAAGAGGTTCAAAACCATGTTTACATTTGAACATGAATCTTCATCCATAGATGCAGTGCTACAAGTGATTCAAATGAACATATTCTCAGAAGAAGAGACGATGGAGGTGGTACCAATATGCAGTGCATACAGAGCTAAGATGATTGTTCGTGAGCTATTGGAGTGATATAATGTAGACAAGGAAGAGTATGATGAAGAGGATCCTAGGAATGTAAAATTACATGAGACAAAAGGATAACAAGCCATAGAAGGGTTGGAGCTCGAATCCGACGCATATACACAACATATAAAGACGTGGAAGGTAAACATTAGGATGACAGAGAATCTCAAGTTTGTGCCGATAGAAGATTATTAGAGTGAGGAGACAATTGAGAAGATTGTAGACTTACTGTGAGAATACCAAGACCTATTTCCAACGATTTTTTTAGAGATAGAAAGAATAGCAAGAGACTTAGGCGAGATGAAGATCCCACTGAAACCAGGAGATAAGGCAATATGCCATAGGCCTTACAGGCTAAATCCAAGGTACAAGGAGAAGGTAAAAGCTGAAATAGATAGGATGATAGATGTAGGAATCATCGAACCAATAGAAGAATCTGAGTGGATTAGTCCGATGGTGGCATAGGACAAGAAGACAATATGAATCGTGATCTGTGTAGACCTAAGGAAGTTAAATGATGCATGCTTACATGACACATTTCTAACACCATGCATGGATGAGGTACTGGAGAACGTAGGAGGCCAATAAACTTATTCTTTCACAGATGGATTATCCGGGTACCATCAGATAAGATTCACGCAGGAGGATCGACACAAGACCAATTTTGCGACGAAATGGGGAAGTTATCAATATAAAATTATGCCCTTTAGATTGAAGAATGCCCCTGTGGTGTTTTCTAGGGTAGTGGTTGAAACTTTCAAGGACTTCATCCATAAGTTCCTAGAAGTCTAATTGGATGATTGGATGATGTTCATCCTACTGAAGGATCATATAGAAGTTCTTAGGCTTATGTTGGATCCGTGCAGGCAGTGTTAGATTTCGCTGAACTTGAAGATGCGCATTTTTTGTGCACCATTTGGAATTCTGTTGGGACATGTAGTTTGCAAATAGGGACTATTGGTAGATCCAACCAAGATCCCAGTCATATTGGAATTAGAACCACCTACATAAGTTAGACAACTGAAGGCGACGTTGGGTCATACAAGTTATTACAGGAAATTTATCAAGGGATATGCACAGATCACAACACCGATGGAAAAATTACTAAAGAAATAAGTGAAGTTTCAATGGAATAAAGGCTACTAGAGGGGGTTGGACACCTTGAAATAGAATTTGGTGACCAGGTTGATTTTAATTTTTCTAGATTGGAAGAAGGAGTTTCATGTGCACGTGGATACATCGTCCAAAGCATTGGGCACAATACTATCCTAGCCAGGGGAAGGGGACATAGATCACCCAATTGATTTTGCAAGCAGGAAGTTGTCTATAGTAGAGAAGAACTATACAACCACGTAACAAGAAGGATTGGCGATGGTCTATGCACTACAAAAATTCAGGAATTATCTATTGGGGTCTCACTTTAAGATGTATAGAAACCATTCTACATTAAAATACTTAATCAACAAACCAATGTTAGGGGGGAGAATATGCAGGTGGCTATTATTATTTTAGGAATATGACTTTGAAGTCATAGTGAAACCAGGGAAACTGAATGTAGGACTAAATCATCTATCACGCATATTGTTAGGGGAATATGCGGGATATTTAGATGACAACTTCCCAGATGCGTAGTTATTTGCAGTAAGGATGATGGATGATTATTTCTCGGGCATCATACAGTTTCTAAACACAGGAATGGATCCATCCGAGATGGCTATAGCACAAAATAAACAACTAGTAGTGAAATTAGCAGACTATCAATTGAGTGTAGGGAATTTATACAAGATGGGCCCAAATGGAATACTGAGACGTCGTGTGCTGGAGCATGAAAGGATGATAATACTTGAAGAAGCGCATGATGGAATTGTTGGAGGACATTATGTAGGGAGAGAATCTAGACAAAATATTTTGTTCATAGGGATTTAGTGGCATACACTTCACAAGGATGCGAAGGAATAGTGTCAGTCATGCGATGTATGCCAAAGAGTGGGAAATCTATCTAGGAGGGACAAAATGCCTTTGAATCCATAGGGTACGTTTCAAGCATTTGAGAAATAGGCCATAGACTTTGTGGGGCCAATCAATCCACAAGAAAGAAGATCATGTGAAAGGTACAACATTATTGGAAGAGAGTATTTCATAAGGTGGGAAGAAGCAACCCAATTTACAAACTGTACTATGGAAACTATTGTGCGGTTTCTATTCGAAAATGTAGTCACAAGGTTTAGATGTCCGTGCATATTACTCAATGATCGAGGTACACACTTTCTAAACAAAACAATTACAACATTCAATGAGGAGTTCCAGATTCATCATCAAAGGAGTACCCCATATCACCCTTGGGCCAATGGAACCATGGAAGCTTTTAATAAGATCTTGGAGAATGCCTTGACAAAGATTTGCAATGTAGGGAGAGACGATTGGGACTTAAGAGTTTCTGTAGTATTATGGGCTTACAGGACTACAAATAATAAGTTGACAGAACATACACATTTTAGGTTGGTCTATGGGCAAGAAGCAGTAATGCCAATGGAGTTTATTCTGCCTAGAATGCACATTGCAACAATCACAGAGTATCAGACACTGACACAATAGAGGAGAGTTTGGAACAATTAGTATATATCTAGGAGGATTGGTTTGTAGCAAGATTCCATAAGCAGGTTCATAAAGCTAGAGAGAAGGTCTGGCATGGTCGACACATTAAACAAAAGAAGTTTCAAGTTGAAGATTTGGTACTACTCTATGATAGAAAGTATATGCATCATCTAAGGAAGTTTAGAATGCATTGGTTAGGACCTTATGTTATTTAATAACTAACAAAGACAGGTGTTGCACGATTAGAAACTTTGAATGGAGAATTCTTGGAAGGAATGGTGAATGGAAGTTGGTTGAAAATCTATAGAGACGACCACTAGGTTGCACAATAATTTGGGTTGCACTGGAACACATGTATTATAGTAGTTTTATCATAGTAGGCAAGAGAAATAAGGAAAAATAAAATAAAAAGTAGATATAGGGAAAATAAAAAGAGTGTTTGAGTAACAAGGCATACAAACTTGCACAGAATGAATTGTCATCACACATCAACATAGCCCAACGCCAAGCTAGGAGATGAGACATAGATGAGACAAGTTGTGAATCATACAGATAAAGAAACAATAAACCAATGCATAGTTTGGCAATGACAAGGTCGTTAAAAGCATTAAAGCATGGAAATGATGGTTACACAATGAGAGTGACAAGTCATAAAAGTGTCGTATAAGTCTTAAATGGGAAAAGCCGTCGAAAACCATGACAGATCGACAATATGAGGGATAAAACACATGATGGATTTTGTAATCAAGATGCAATTATGGAACAACTCATCAACTACAGTGGTGGATTAGACAAGTTAGTTAAGGTAGGATGGGACAGGTACGGTCGATATGAAAGCACAAAAACATAAGAAGATAATTAAGTGTAAATCATTATTGCATACCAATGAGAGCAAATAAAAGTGAACTAGAGAAAACTGGAAAACAAAGCCGAGCTACAACTACCAGAGAACATAGAGTGCCCATTAAGGAACCTGTCAACCAATACGAATGGGGAAAGATCCACTAACACTACCATCGGTCACCCCTGGGGTGAGTATGGAAGGAGATATGCTTGGCAAGACTATCGGCCTCAAGTTTGTGAATCGTGATATTACCAATGAAAAACCATTTCTGGAGCTGGCTAGGGAAAAATACTCATGCACTGAGAGTGTATTGGATACATGGGATTGCATTGCTTCCAACGTAATTTTGCATGCAGATTTGAACAGAGTCAGTAACAAATTTGGGGGTTATGAATGCTTCATGACAGTAAATGCGAAGGAAACAGATCAAGATCCCATTGAAAGAGAAGTTTCCCAGAAATTGGCTTCGTATACAACGCCCAAATTGAACCTGAAGGATTTACCAAGGGGCGTAGGTGAAGAGGAGGATGTTATCAGTCTCAAGAAACCTCGACAGATTATCAATAGAGAAGACGATTATAGGAAGAGGAGGCTTAACATAATTATTTCACCTGATAGAAGTGATGCTTTCTCCATGGCCAACACGACCCTCGATGTCATCGTCCAGACTTAGGCTGCTATTAGGCAGGAAGAGGCCTTCAAGAGGGATAAGGAAGAAACTCTAAGGCTTATTGTGAAGAAGCATAAGAAACAAGAGGAGAAGGAGAGGAAAACATTCAAGGAAAGAGATGAAGCCAGGAGCATGGAACAAAAGAACCAAGCAACATTCTAAAAGTTATATAAGGAAATTCCAAAAGTTCCCCTAGTAGTCGAAGTGACTATGGAGGAACAAGTCCAGACGATCGATGAAGTCATTAAGGGATTTAGATCATAGATAGAATACTTAAAGCTAAGGAGCATTCCAGGATCACCACCATAGGTGCACGAAGGTAGAAAGAGAAAATCAACCACAATAGTTGCGAACATCAAGAAGATTGAGGGCGAATGCACAAAATTTTGTGAGGAGAACGTGCAGGTGTGAACAAAGTTGATAGAACACCCAACAATGAAAGTTGTAGAGTCCAAGCTAAGAGAAGCACAAGAATAGGCACACCAGACACCATAAAAGGAGACTACACTACCACAAGTAACACGCATGTTAGCCATTCTGGCTCAACGATAGGCACAAGTAGAAGTGGAGAGAATGAGGGATCAACAAAAGATATTGCAACAAAGACTGGGACCACTATAAGAAGAGGCAGTCCGGGTAATTGGAGAATTGGCCACGGTATAGGGTAGGTTCAAGAAAGCATCAACTGAAGCAGAGGACAAACTTACAAACTTGACCGTGCAAGGAGCATAGGAGATAACAACAATATAGGCCACAATCATGAAAGAGGTAGAGGGAGAAAATGATGCCTCTCAAAACTTCATTTCGACATGGAAGAGCATGCAACAAGCCTGAGTGGCTCGGGACGAGCCATAGGTGAGTGTTGGGGGCATGTTAGACAGGCAGTCTTGAAAACAATTTTGCAGTTTTGATAAAGTTTTGATGAAAAATACTAAGTATAAGAAAAGTGTGCGGAGGAAGAAGGAAAGCTAGAGAGCGCGCAACTGAGGCACATCCAACAGGAAAGTGTACAGAAGGAGGAAAATGCATAAAAGGAAGACACCATGCAACTTGAAGAATAAATCCAGAAGAAGAAAGCAACAAAATAAAGCATAACAACAAAATGACAACTCAAAATTCCAGAAATACAAGAACAACATAAAAGCAACATGAAGGCTAAAAAGCAAAAGAAAGGCTTCGAAAAACCAGTTAACTTAGATAGCCATGCATTATAATAGGATATTTTTGGGATGAATAGATTAGGGTTTTATCCCTATCCTTTTGTATAAATATGTAATGGGTTGGGAGATTAGGGGTTTAGTTAGGTACTATTCTGATGAAGTTCGGTTATGATAGATTAGGTTATGTTATAGTTTGGTAATTGCTCATTGATAATGAGTTCTAGAGTTCTTGATTATAGCAGTCGATGGTTAAGAAGAATGAATAAAGGAATGATAAAGAGATATTCCAAAATCCTGTGTCGTCTATTTTTTTGTGTTTGATTATGAATACTATTTGCATGCATCATAGAATAGATTTGTATGAGAGTTAAGTGAGGTGTAATTATTCATGACAGTAACAATAACAAATCTAAATAATAATCTAGAATATGATAAGTATAGGAATCTAAATCATGATTAAGTTAATAATTGAACATAACAGAGTTATGCGCACAACATAATAAGGAAGAATGAACCGAATGGTTGCCTCCCATTTCCTTACTACTGTAGAAGCCTGGTTCTCACTGTCCCAATAGATACCTCGAGTGAGACTTCATCTACACAAGCAGGTGATGCCGAAAGGGCCGATGTCTAGTGGGGTTTTTTGGTCGTAGATAAACTAAACCTTAGGTCTTACAACCTGTGCACAAAAGAGCACCAACACCACCATTTCCAGCGTCCAGGATCTAGATAAAGAAAACCATAATGAAGTTTGGCCAAAACATTAGTAATTCCACGCAAAGAAAAATAATGCTCCATTTGAGTGACCTAGCTCGTGGGATTTGATCCATCAAATTTATTGACCTTAACTCTAGGAAGACGAGAGTCACGATGAAAGGAGTTGGATTTAAAGGCCATAGTATGGGAGGATTCATCACCATCTAAGTGTGACTGTTAGTTGGAGAAGGGAGGGACCTATGATCGGTTCAACAATTGCTTGAGAGTGGATTTGATGGAGTCAAATTCGCCCATGAATTTGATATCCATGACGTCAAATTTGGTCCTGAGTTGGTCCTAGAAATTTTCAAATTTGGAATTGATGGAAACAATGCGAGAAGTCAAGTTTTGGATATTATCCTCGTTTTGTTTGGTTTCAATGTGCAAGTCTTGGTTGCAAGTGGTGGCCATTTGGGGAGTAGGGGGTGCTTGTGAGGGGGAGTGGGTCCACTGAAAAAACATTGATATGTGATATTGACCACTGTGATCGGGGCAACAATAGGAATCCAATGGGATAGATGGTAAATAAGGATGCCAGAAGGGGGTTGGGTCCATGGGAAAAAATGCTTAAAATTTTTAGGTACCAAGGTGATTAGGGAGAAGAGAGGAATCCAATGGGATAGGTCCAGAGTAAGGGTATCGACGAGACCACTATACTCTTTTTTTTTACTCCTGCGAAGTTATACTACGGCCTAAAGAATACTTTAATGACGAAATGCCCAAATGTTGACAAGAAAAATTGTGTAGAAATTTCACAACCAGAATGCAAGGGGTAGGGTTGCATGTCAATATATCTCTTCTCTTCCTTTTCTATTATGTCTCATTCCCAAGGGTTAGGGTTTTTAGGGTTCCTACAAACAAGGGTTTTCCCTATGCTATAGTTCTCTGATATACATGAGGGGTCAAACAATAGTATTCAACCCAATATCTCAGGGCACCAACTAAGGAGGCTCGATCGTACCCTTAGCTGTACTACACAATTACCCAGGTACTAGAGAGTATCTTCCTGAGTGTTATTATCGATGTCATTATAGAAGCTAGGCGGTTGATCAACTGATCTAGAGATAATTTTAGGAGATTTAGGGGACTCCCGATATACCTGACAGTATGTGATAGTGATGGTCGTGTACATATTCTGTTTGATGCAGTACTACTCGAAGGGGTACTAACATGGGTTACATAGGTTTCCAATAAGGTGAAACATTTGTTTTGAGTAACCCCATGAAATCGTCTGTATTTCCTATGTACATTCTTCTCTAACCACAATTTTACCCACTGAATGACAAATCTCCGTGCTTTAAAGATGTCGACAGTACACGTCTCTACCTTATAAAAAAAGATTCCCACAATTTCTGCAGAGGAAAGTTCTCTAATACCACTTGTAAGGTACCATATGTAATATAATAAGAATAAACAAAAATATTGCAACAAATACCAACAAAACAACAAAATATAGAGAATAACAACACCAACAATGATACCTTTATTGATAGAAATCCAAGTTCACTTGCCTCTTCGAGGCGACAACCTCGAGCAAAGCAGAGATCTATTACAATAATTCTCAATACAAGACTTTCTCATACCTTCTACTCCTATTTATATTAATCCTATCTTCTAAAGAACAATCTAGAGGAAGATCTTTCTAGAAGCGAAAGCTTCTATTAAATCTTCTTACATTAGACTTGTTCACATTATTAAATAGGTTTTATTAATATTAATGTCGACCTTTATAACATGGAAAATTTTATTCTAGCTACATGAGGGGTTAGGGAGGTTAGGTCCCTAACATTGGGAGGAGGTCCTCGCTTTGAGTTCCTTAACCCTTATGGGTTACCCTCCCCATATGGTGGGGCTTCAGTTCCACACCCATATATATTTTTTTTCCTTGGAAAAAAAGCGTAATTTTATTTCAGCAGAGGTGAACAAAGTTACATTTTGTAGATGCACTTGTGGTGCATTATCTGTAGGGATTGAGATAACAATGTTCCCTTTTACATAAAGGATGCCAATCAACCACATACTGTTTTAGATAAGTTTTACAAAAAATTGATCATGACATGATGGTATCAAAAAACAAAAAACATAACAAGATATCTTCAATCACTAGTCTTCCAAATAGGAAAGTCGATCCGGTAACTTTGATGTGGCTGGAAAAAAAACTGCCCACTTGAAACAATATCATAGAGATTCTGAAAATGCTCTTAAATTCGATGATGGGATGTATTCAATGAAGGGCCTATGGAAGTATTCTATTTGAGAGTCATCCTTTATTTTTGTGATTTTCCATTGGCCCAGAGCCAAATTGATTCCCTCCTTCAACCTTTTGTCCGCTTCTTCATTTCTTTCCCTATAGACATAGCGACAATCAAAAGAGTCAAGAGTGCTCTATAAAAGTTTGAAAACTTCAAGAATAATTTCTAATATTAGATTGAGGTATCTATGGGTTCCCCTTGACCAGTTTATCACTGTCATAGAATCACCGAAGACACGTATTTCCTTACATCCCTTTTCAATGGAAAAAATGAGAAGAAATTTTAAACTCACGAGTTCTGCATAATTATTTGATCCTTCACCCAGTCCCAAGGACATCTTGAAAAAATGGGAGTCATAAAGATAAATAATCACTCCTCCACCACACACAGAATTCTGAGATGCTTTGTCAAAAAATCCCCATGGCTTTGATTTATCGATTTATTCCTCTTATACCACTCGGATGCCCTCTAAGCCTTTTTCTTGCGGGTAGTATGAGAGAATATCCAAACTTTGTGCTGCTGATACTTCAGGCATTGTGGGTTTTTCTTGAAAAATGAGTGAATTGCGAGCCAACCAAACTCCCCAAATGATTAGTAATGGAAGTGTTAAAGTTTCTTTCTTAAACTGTTATTATTAATCTTGATTATAACAACAACATAATGAGGATCTTACGGATAGAAACACAATCACAAGAGTACACGACATTTATCCTGGGAAAACCTCATGGGGAAGAAAACCCAACAAAACTTCCTTAATATAGATAGCCAATACAATGCCAAGACAATGAACCAAACAACACATAAATTCCTCTCCCAAGGATGCGCCTCTCTCTCTTCCTTCTTCCAGCAATTGGTAACTGCAGCTTCCTTCAATACTTGTGCACTAGATGAGTGAGCTGAGTGTGTGTCTAATGCCCAACATGATCAATCCACAAAAGGGGATTGATCTAATCAATAATAAATATATTTTATCTTTATCCACAAAAGGGGATAAGAATATTCTTTGCAGTTACACAATATTTTAACACTCCCTATTAACAAGAAGGATATTCTTTATCTTTTAATAGGTCATCGGATGTCAACATCAACTAGGTAGCAACATACACTGGATAACATCATCAACTAGGAAACATCATCAACTGGGTAACATCATCAACTGGATAACATCATTAACTGGGTAACATCATCAACTGGGTAACATCATCAACTGGATAACATGAGTCATCAATATATCCACTTGGTCATTTGGCATCATGATCACTGGCTGGCATATCTATAAATCATCAGACGTTTTGTTCTCTTTATCTTCGCGCAGAAGACACTCTTTCTTTCATTCATCTTCACACAGAAGATACTTCTTTCTTATCTTCACGCAAAAGATATCTTATCTTCACACAAAACATGTCTTATCTTTACACAAAAGATATTCTATGAGTTTTTCCATTCCTTTTATGTTCTCCCTTCTCTTGTAGTCATCTATCTCACCCATCCAGTGGGGAGGACTACTACCATAGCTTCACTCCTAGTCATCCCACATGAACTAGAGGAGCTAATATGCTAGCTTGGGCAAGACTTGACTCCCTTTCCATGATCCACATAGGATCACGACACAAACCTCAAGAGCCAACTAACCATTCCACATGGTCAAGGTTTGTGTTCTAGGCTATTCAATCCTTGGCCAAAGGAGAGTATCTGCCCGCCGCCCCTTGGAGAACCATCCACATTCCTCTCTACGAGGGTGGTCACACCTCTCTCTACGAGGGTATTCTAGCATGTCCCTAGAGTATCCAAAACTCAACACTTGGACAGAGGCTAACCTTGGCAAATTTCTCATTCCCCTTCTCTATGAAGGTCTCTTCTCTTTTCCTTCTCTATGAAGGTCTCTTCTCTTTTCCTTCTCTATGAAGGTCTACCTGTGGGATTGCTCTTTCCTTCTCTACGAAGGTATTTTCTCTTTCTCCTTCTCTATGAAGGTCTAGCTATGGGATCTGAAAAAATCTCTTGTGGTCCAAAATATTTCCATGGTATAATACCATGCTACCCATCTGCTGGGCACCATCCATCTGCTTTCCAAACTGCATCAAATCACGATCGTCCATTTCGAACTCGGAGACATGGCTCCCTCTTGCACCAAACTAATAACTTCTAATCATCATCCTTGAAGTTCTTTTTTTGTAATATCCTGGGTGCCTTCTTTAGTTCAAACATTTCTTTCTGACTTCATACTGGATCAACCTGCTCTCTCTACATATATAAGAACGGTACTGGAGCAAACTGTAGTTACCTGCATCTTATCAACTCTATCTGAGTATCCATCTTTTTCTTCATCTTGAACATTTCTATTCTGCATCTTTAGGAGCCTCCTGCTCCTATATAAATACTGGATATTGTCTAGTCTTTACTGTCTGTCACCATATCATACGTCCTTCTCATGCTGTCTAACTTGTGCAAGTTACACCATAAGTTCTTTTTTCTGAGACCTGTAAACTTACTTACAATATGCTTTTTGAAATAAATATTTTATCTCTCTATTCATCCTCTTCTTTGATACTTCCTTCATAAGTCTGCATAGATACTGAAGTAAAATGAGGTTAATTAACATTCTCACAAAAATATCTAACTTGTAATGATAAAGTATTAAAGTAAACAAGATACTAGAAATAAACATGAATACTTATCTTTTGTTTTTGTGTGGGGAGGGTCCATGGACACCACCATTTGCTATCTTTCTTTAGATCAACTATCTTCAACTTAAAGTA
>ML777128.1:2217513-2257513 GCA_009831015.1 Picea engelmannii | reverse complement strand
ATCTTCCTACACATGATAACCATATGAAGCACCACAAGTCAATCTTCCTACACATGATAACCATATGAAGCACCACAATTTAAGATGATTTTCAATCTTTTCCAACAACCAAATCCAATCCTCCTTCCTATAGCAATTTAGTTTCATATGGAAGCCTAAATAATTCAGATCGACCTCAAAATCTTTGACTTCAAAGGGGAAGAAATTAGAATAAAGAGGCAACTCACCTGCATCCATGTTTGTTAACTAACATTGTAGAATTTTGTGCATTTATCATCATTCATGTTTCCCTACTAAATAAATCCAATATAGTTCTCAAGATCTTTTCATCCCCCTAAAGACCGTTGCAAAACAATAGTACGTCACCCACAAATAGAAGGTAGGAGAGTTTGAGAGTGGAAGATATTGGAATACCTTGGAACTCCCCTTTCTCCTTTGCCTAAATCATTTCCCTACTAAGCCTCTCTCTAACTAGGAGGAAGAGAAGAGGGGAGAGTGGGAAACTCTGTCTCAACCCTCGACCTACATTAAAGAACCATGAAGTCGAGCCATTAATGAGAATTGCAAAACATGTCGAGGTGATGCAATTCATTATCCAATTTATAAAAGGAATTTCAAAACCCAGGTGGGTGAGAAAGATCTTGATATATAGCCAACTTACTCTATCAAATTCCTTTGATAGGTCAATGTTCAAGACAACCCATTTACCTTTCCTTGTTTTCAAGGAGTGAATCCTTTCCTACGCAACCCCAATGGATTCATGGATTTGTCTTCTTTCCAAAAACCCAAACTACCCTTTTGAAATCGAGTCCGAGAGGATTGCTTTTATTATTATTTTAATCACCTTAGCCACCACTTTTTAAAGACAATTGTACAGAGAGATCGACCTGAAATCATTCATAGAACGAGGATCATTAGTTTTGGGGATTAATACAATAAAAGTTGAGTTAATAGGAGAAAAAATACGTCCTTCCTTCTGAGTTTCCTCCACTACTTGAAGTAGTTCCTTGCCAATGAGGTCATAAAAGCCTAATAAAAATTCGATAGTCCACCCATATGGACTAGGGATATTGTTTTTTTGGAAACCATATAAAAATTCTTGTAGTTCCACTTCAATTACCTCCTTCATTAAGGCCCTTTTTTCCTCTTCATTCACGAATATTGGAAAAAATTGGGCCATTTTGACTACATCGACTATATTCACCCTGTTGTCCTCTCTGAAAATCTCTTGAAAGTGACTTCTCCAAAGATTTTCCAAACCTTCAAAAGGTGTCACTTCCCTCCCTTAAGAGTCTAGTAAGCTCCATATGGTGTTTGATGTTTTCAGCCCTTTTGTGTAGGCTTGAATTTTTTTTGTGTTTTCGTCCCCGATTGCTAGCCAGATAGCTTGACTTTTTTGGAGCCAAACTTCTTCCTCTGCTTCCAAAAGAGCTCTTTTTTTTCTTTCCAAATTGAAAAGAGCCTCTTTATATTCTTGTGTAGGTAACCTCCACCCTCCAAGTCATAAATATCCTTTAAAGCTGCTTCAATTGATATCAATTCATGTTCCTCCCGTAACCTTTTATTGTTTTCCCAAGTCATTGTTGCCATTTTTACTTGCTTTAGATTTCCCACCATATATTCTCCCACCTTCTCCCTTAATCGAGGATTAAAAGGAATCCAGGTTGCCTTGACCAGAGAGAGCAAACTCTTTTCTTTGAGCCAAGCCTAATTGAATTTGAAGGGACTTGGCGACTTTTTGGGACCCCCTACAACTTCAAGAAATATGAGGAAATGATATGATTCTCCCCCCTCCCCAATTCACTATCTAAATTGGAGGGGTTTTTCCAAGAGTTTGTCAGATAAGAGAAACCGTTCAATTTGCTTTGCCACCCTATCTTCACCTACCTGTTTATTCCTCCAGGTTGGCAACAATTTGATTGAGTCTAAGTCTAAGAGACCTTTCTCCTCTAGGACGTGTTTAAATAAATTTGAAAGAGGATCATATCTTGCCCTTAGAACCCATACTTCTGAGACTCCTAAAGAAAATTTTAGATCACCGCCCAAGATAATGACTTCATTCTGAAAAAATGAGTTCTTGAGGAGAGTCTCCTAGAATTGAGCATGATCTTCATAAGGTCCATACACATTTAAGATATGAAACACTTCCCCCAGGTTCTCCCTGTAAACCTCCACCCCCAATCCTGATTCAAAGGCCTAAGAATTCAGAATTTTTACAAAATTTTGATTCCAACCTATAGCCAATCCCCTAGATCATCCATTTGCATCAACTCCAATAAAGATCCACTATTTGAAGAGTGAGTGCAGAAGACTTTCAATTGACTCTCCTCCCCCCATGGTTTCTTGGAGAAGAATAATATCAGTACAAATAACTTCCACCAACCTTTTCAGGGAAGATTTTTTTCGGGGGCTCACCACACCCCTACAGTTAATGGAAATAATTTTCATGAGGAAATCTGATCCCAGGGCTTCAATTGTAATGTCCCCATCTTCCTAGGTTGGGCCACGTCACTGCAAACCTCAACTTCTGTCGCTATGATATTCTTTGTAGCATCCCAAGCTCACTATTGGACCATGCTACTTTAAAAATCCCAGTGCTCGAATACTACCTATAATGCTCCCTGTTACAAGTAGACTAGAATAAGTGCGCACAACCTTAAAGTACTGCACCCAAACACAGTTGGGTCTCACTCTACGAGTATACTTTTTTTTTATAAATACAATTATTGCAGCGAAATGAATATTACAAATCTACTACGTCCTTATCCCTTCAGAACACATATACACTATTGTGCGCACAAACACTCTGTACACATAATACTACTACGTGCCAATCAATTTGATGTTGCACATAGATTCTATCACCTTTGTGCGCACAAATATATATGCAGTAACATTACTCATAATTAACCACAATATTCATATGCAATTTCATACAAGAAAATAAACCCATTTGAAAATATGAACATTAGAGAACACAA
Source organism: Picea engelmannii (assembly GCA_009831015.1). NCBI lineage: Eukaryota > Viridiplantae > Streptophyta > Pinopsida > Pinales > Pinaceae > Picea > Picea engelmannii. The sequence continues at coordinate 2,254,532 of ML777128.1, read as the reverse complement.
TAATTAAACAAGCATGTAAAGGACACTTATCTTCTGTGAAAAGTCACCATCTGCCTGTAGGACTCAAATGTTCCTCCCATCCATAGACTCTATCTCATATAATCTTTTAGCAACATGTCACCCCCAAGCTGGGGCTTAAACTCCATAGGAAAAAAGGTTCCTAATGCCAGATTATGGTCTAATATCAACAAAAATCTTGGTTGAAGGTGTTGACTGCTGCAACTAACCTATAGTCTCTCATTCCCCACATGCATGTCCCACCCCAAGAAGTGTGCCCCTTCTCTTCTCAATATTCCTTTGGCTACCCCACTTCCCTTACAGAGCTTTAGCAACATGCCAGATAGGAATTCTTAGAGCCCTGTATCTAATGCCCAACGCACTAGGGAGACATTCCAACAAAAATCTCACATGGAGAGAATGCTCGCAGGCCCGACAACCCACTTCTTCGACTCAACAAATCTCTCACCTGGAGAGAAATTCTCATGGGCTTGAAAATCCATCTCTTTGACACAATTCTCTTCCTTAGATGGATACCCCCTTACAAATAGGTGATGACAGTATCTGGTACAGATCGATACAAGTCACAAACAAAGGTGCATTGTCCATTGGAGTTCCGATGGTAGCTAAGATGGATTCAAAATGTGTATCCCCCCCAAATATACTAAGGCTCAATGGTATATTTGCATGGTCATAACTAGACACTTGTCACCTTCAGGACTATCTTTTGACATCTATCACATTAAGAACTAGCTTTTAGCCACTTGGTGACTCGTTCCCATCCTTTGGAAACTTAGAATAAATACATATCCATAAATTAAACTTTCAGAAATATTAATAAAATATTCCTTTGACTTAAGCTCCCCCTTTTTCCTTTTCCATGGAGTTTAGCCCCATGTCTCTTTTCGTCTGAGTTGATTCTGTATGCAGTGATGTAATTATATTAACAAATTTAGGGTGATTACATTTACAATACAGGTGCACTGACCTTTGGTATCCATGCTCACCAGTAAAATAACTACACAAGCTCTACAGGTTGAAAACACAAACATATATACAAAGGCTCTCTTGCCCCAAAATATCGCGCTTAATCATGTGTGCACTAAACTCTGGAATGGTGCACACTCTTCCTTTGGTGTGTCATCCTCACACACTTACACAGGTGCGCGTTACACTATGAAATGTGCATGTTCTTTCTTTGATTCACATCCTCTCGCAATCACCACACTATGAAATACGCACACAAAACTGAATCCAAGACTTGATACCAACAACTAACCAACTTATACACACACACACACATATTTCTATTTATATTTACAATTAGTGTTTGAACTAGGGGTATTATATTCCCCTCCCCCTTATTTATCCATTGTCCTTAGTGCATTTTTGTACACACGTACAATCAAAACTTCAAAAGTTTTTTTCGGGTACTCTGTTCGCATTGTATCCTCTTGTTCCCAGGTTGCATCTTGATGACCATAACATGCCCATTGGACCTTTACTACTCCTACTGCGTGATTCCAGAGCATCTTGACTTTCCGATCCAATATGCACACTGGTTGAACTCGAAAGTTTCCTTCTTGCTCCACATGAATCACATTCCAATCAATGACATGATTAGCATCAAGTACATACATTTTAATCAAGAAAACATGGAATACACTATGCATACACAAGGATGAAGGTAGAGCTAGAATATATGTGACAAGACCAATCCTCTCTAGGATTTCAAATGTTCTACAATAACACATTGTTGTCTTAGAGAAATTCCCCAACTTCGGGGGAACTTCATCTTGCTTTTACTTTTAGGAACACGTGGTCACCCACTTTAAATTCTCTAAAAGTTTGACATTTTTCTATGCAACTTTTTTGTCTATCTTGAGAAGCTTTTGAAAATTTCTTTATTTTTTCCATCTGCTCTTCCATTTACCTGAGAAGATCTGGCCCAACCACTACTCTATCTGCTAGATTATTCCAACTCACATGTGTGTTTCACCTTCTACCATAAGTGCTTAAAATGGAGTCATCTTTAAAGACACTTGATGCCCATTGTTGTAAGCAAACTCTACCAAATGCAAGTACTCTTCCCATTTTGATGGTTTATCCATCACATACATCCTTAACATATCTTCTTTTACCTGATTTACCCTCCCTGTTTTCCCATATGATTCTTGATGATATGATGTGTTAAAGTACATGCTTGTCCCAATTCCTTTGAATAATACTTTCCAGATATTTGAAGTGACCTTGGAATCTCTTTCAAACATAATTGTCTTAGGCACACCATGCAATTTAGCAATTTATGTCATGTATATGCCAACAATATTAGCTTCCTTGTAAGTTGACTTCACTAGAACAAAATGGATAGCTTTAGTAAGCTTGTCCACTGCTACCATAATAGAGTCATGTTGCTTGGCAGATTTGGGCAACTTAGTTATAAAATTCATCGTTATAACTTCTCACTTCCATTCAGGAATGGACAATGAATTTAGTAAACTAGTTGGCTGTCTGTGCTCAACCTTGACCTTTTGACACTCAAGGAATCTAGAAATAAAATCAACGACCTCCTTTTTCATGCTTGGCCAATACTATTGCTTCTTAATAGTTGCTATTGTCTTTTGATAACCAAGGTGCCCGACATAAGGCACATTATGAAATTCCTTCAATATTATATTTTTCAACTCTAGTGAGTCATGAACATAAAATTTGCATCTAAACATGAGAATTCTATCCTCTTTAAGCTCATACTCTTCAAATTTCTGCTGCAAAATACCTTACTGTAATTTTGCTCTTAATTCCTCATAGTGTTGATTTGAATTTGCAGCCTCTATGATGCTATCTCTCAAATCTGTCTGGTACATGCTAATGGTTGTAGCATGCATCTCATGCACTCTCCTGCTGAGTGCATCAACCACCTTATTCTCTTTACCCTTGATATGATTTATATCAAAGTCATACTCACTTAGGAATACTAACCACCTGCTTTGTCTGGCATTTAAAATTGGCTCTCCAAACAAATATTTCAGACCACAGTGGTCTGTTCTCAACTCAAATGTTTTACCCATGAGATAGTGCCTCCGCATCTTCAAGGCATGCACTATAACTACCAATTCTAAATAAATGGTGGCATAGAGTCTCTCATGCTCTTTTATTTTTCTTGATTCATAACATATCACATGCCCATTTTGACTAAGGACTCCCTCAAGGCCTTCTTTACATGAATTTGTGCACACCATGAAGTATTCATCTAGATCTACAATATTTAGTATCAATGCACTAGTCAACAAACTTTTCAAGTGTTGGAAACTCCTTTCACAATCCAGAGTCCATTCAAATCACACACCTTTCTCTTGTAGGGATGTGATTGGATGCGTAATCTTTGAGGAGTCTTCAATAAACCTTTTGTAGTACCCTGCTAGTCCCATGAGAGATCTCACTTCTGCGACATTTCTTAGTGTTGGCCATTCCTCAATGGATTTTATCTTTGCTGGGTCCATAATTATTCCTTCCTCTGAAATGCTATGACCCAAATAATGAATCTTCATTTGGTAAAATGAGCACTTGCTCAACTTTGCATAAATATTATGCTCCCTCAATACTCGTAACACCATATTCAAGACACGCTCACGTTCTTCTTAAGATTTAGAGTAAATAAGGATGTCATCAAAAAATATGACAACAAACTTACCAAGTATTCTAATTCATCTATCCTTGGTAAAGGATACTTGTTCTTTGTTGTTAATTTGTTCAACTTCCTAAAGTCAATGCAGAGTCTCAACATACCATATTTCTTTTTCAAAAATAAAACTGGGGCACCCCAGGTGACACACTTGGGCGTATATACCCCTTCTTCAGAAGATCTTCAAGTTTCATTTGCACTTCCTTCAACTCTGGTGTACTCATCTTATAAGGAGTCTTGGATACAGACGTTGCTTCAGGCATCATATATATAAAGAAATAAATATCTCTTTTCGGTGGAAACCCTGATATTTATTTAAAGACATCCTCAAATTATTTTAGTATTGTGTAATATTCAACACTTGGCACTTTATTCTCGGGTTCCTCCTCCATGTGCATTGCAAATATTAGACATCCCTTCCTGTAGTTTTTCTTCAATTGCAAGGTTGAAATTTCTCTGATAGTCACAACTCTTGGAATGCCTTGAATTATTCACGAATTTCCTAGCTCATCGAGGCAAGTAAATGCCTTATTATAACATTCTAGAACAACATTATTTTGGTCCAACCAATCCATACTAATGAGGCAATCATACGATCCCAAAAGCATGATTTTCAAATCAACTTTTGTGTGCAGTCCATTCTTTTCCATTGGACATGCCTTGACCATCTAATCCAGATTATTTTCAGAAAGAAATGAAAGCAAAGATATTACAATGAAGTACACATGAAAATTGACCAAAACAAAGAAATACAACAATACTTGCTTTCTATTAATGAAAGAATTGTAAAGACACTGTAAAAATACAGAATGAAAGACTCACTAGAATGGTGGCAACTTTATCTCTGAGAAGAGATGTGACGACTATGATCATTCGCCAAAAGATGATTACAATGAGACTCTGAAAGCCTTTTTATGATAAACAAGAATGCCAAAACCATAGACATCCAAAAACCTAACCCTAGGAGATGAAACACAAAAGTTCATGTGGGCCTCGTTTGGGTAAGTTAGTACATTAACTTCCCAGGGTCATAACTTTTGCATACGATCTCTGTTTTAGGCGTGTGATAGCCCGTTGGAAAGGTCTTTTCGAGAAATACGAATTATGCCATCAAAATGCAAATTCATCTACAATTTGATTGTGGCACACCAAAAAACACTGTTTAGGGCCCCAAAACGGTCCTAGAAGTACAAAAAGATGTGCTAACATGAAAACTTCCAAAATAAGCCATTTGGATTAGGTGGGTGGCCACTAGTCTCCACCTAGAAGATGTGGAGGGATTTAGATATCCCCAAAAGTTTAGAACCCACAATTACAAAGAAGTACATTAGAACGTGCTGAAATAAAAATTGACAAGAGGAGTCAGTTGGAATAGGTGGGTGGCCACCAATATCCACCTGGATTAGTCCTCCCCCCTTAGGAAGCAATGGTCTCCATTGTGTTGAGTGCCCAGGGAAGAGGGGAAAGCATTTTCTGAATCTTAATCTTGGTGAGTTGTGTGCCTTGTTGGAAAAGTTGTTTTTCTTGGTCTGGGGAAGAGTGCCACAAACCTGTTACTAGTGGGATCGAATCTATTCCATCAACATGTTGTCCCTAGGTTTGACGAGGCATTATATAGGCACCACTGTAGGTGAAGAAATAATATCTTCTTTCTCTTTGATAATCCATTTTTGCTGGATAGAAGGTGTTGAGGATGTAGTGGTATTCTGTGCATCCTTTGAATAGACTGTGAAGATGATCAATTTTGTAGTATGAGAGATTACCTTGTGACATTATTTTGATGGAGCAATAGTCAAAACTACCTCTCGTATCCTATAGAGATGACCTCCGAGAGTAATAATGACACTATGGGGTCTAGACTCATAGACATCATGATGTTTCCACATATGTGGTTGGCCCAAAACAACATCACAAACATCAAGAGGGGAAACATCACACACTACCTCATCCTTGAAGGGCTGGATGACATAGAACATGCGACACTACTAGCTAACACAAAGATCTCGTCCCTGGTGAAGCCACCCAATGTTGTATGGCTGCAGGTGTGATGTTGTTGACAACCCCAATTGTTTGATGACCTTATCTAAGATGAGGTTCTTCTGGCTGTTGTTATCAACAATGAAATGCAACGGGGCCCCCTTCACCCACATCTGTTAATGGAAGAGGCGACCCCCCTCTTCAGGATATATTGGTTCTTCTGGTTGAATTGTTGTGGTCATGACAATAGTAGTGGGGTCCACGTCAATGATATGTATGTTTTAAATATTTTCTGGATCAGATTCTGAATCAGGGTTCGACTTCGTGTCTTTGACCTCGACCACCAATGACTGTTTCGAGCAACATTCATCGGTGTTGTGCCAGGGGATTTTGTGGAAGTCATACTACTTCCCAGTGTCATTCTTCATCTTTCCTTTACCCTTCTCATCCCGTGTCTTTTACTGGTTGTCTAGAGGTTGTTGGTTAGGGATGTATTTACCATGCTTTGGTTGTGGTATATTTGCAGATCCAAATTCCCATTTGTTCTGGTGCCTAAATTTTTGCTCGATTTTGACATCATATCGATAGGCAACTCCAAATGATGAGATGTTTAGGAAATCCATTTTGTTTTGGATGTACCTATGTAGAGCCCCATGGTATTTCAGAACTAGATGTTGCTCAGAGTATTTGATACCCAACTTGGTGCACAATGTATGGAAAGTATTTGTGAACTCCGACACTGTTTGGCTCTTCTCTTACCGCAGTGTGGTCCATCTCATGTACCGGTCTTGATAATTATCAATAGGACAGTATTGTCCTTTGATTGCATCCACAAAAAAACCCCAAGTGGGCTTGACCCCATATATTCCAGATTGATCTATGGAAATTTTCCCCCAGTAAGTTTCCCACCAAAGTTTGACATGGGGGAGAGACTTAAGGAGTGCGAAGGTGATCTTTTCCCTATTGGAAACTTTTTGAACAAAGAAACATGCTCTGATACCACTGATCCAAATTATTTTTGGAACGAAATGAAAGCAAAGATATTATAATGAAGTACTCATGAAAATTTCCAGTAACAAAGAAATAAAATAATACTTTCTTTTTATTAATGAAATAATTGTAAAGAGATTGTAAAAATACAGAGTGCAAGACTCGCTAGAATGGTGGAAAATTTATATCTGAGAAGAGATGTGACAAATATGCTCGTTCGCCAAAATATTATTACAATGAGGCTATGAAGGCCTTTTTATGGTAAACATGAATGCCAAAATCCTACACATCCAAAAACCTAACCCTAGGAGATGAAACGCCAAAGGTCATGTGGGCCCCGTTTGGGTAAGTTAGTACATTAACCTCCTGGGGTCGTAACTTTTGCATACGATCTCCATTTTAGGTTCGTGATAGCCTCTTGGAAAGGTATTTTCGAGAAATACCCATTATGCCGTCAAAATCTAACTCCGTCTACAATTTTACTGCGACACGCCAAAAAAAACACTGTTTAGAGCCCCAAAACGGCCATGGAAGTACAAAAGGATGTGATGACACGAAAACTTCCAAAATAAGCTAGTTGGATTAGGTGGGAGGCCACTAGTATACACCTAGAAGATGTGTAGGGCTTCAGACAACCCCATAAGTGTAGAACCCTCAATTACAAAGAAGTACAAAAGAATGCACTAAACTAAAAACTGATAGGAGGAGCCAGTTGGAATAGGTGAGTGGCCACCAATATCCACCTGGATCACCATCTCATTAATTTTCCTTTTTTCCTTTGTAGCTAACTACATCAACCAAGGTTTTCTAAGCTTGCTTCTTGACAATTGGAATCTTTCCACGAGTTTAGGATCTAGGTAACTATGACTAGCTCCTGAGTCAATTAAAATAACAAGGTGTTGATCATTATTCTTACCTTCCACCTCGATCATGTGTGATTGAAACTCAACTTGCTTATTGTCCATGGATGCGTAAATCCTAGGTACACTCATACCCATGTATTCAATTGTTGCAACTTTCTATACACTGTGCGCAATAATTGTTTTTTCACCTCTTTGAGGGAAATCTCTGTACATATGATCTCTTCCACAACCCCAACATTGAATAGGTTGTTGACTTGGTCCTTGCCCCACTATCTTAGTCATTCTAGAATCCTTGGAAGTTGGTTTTCCTTGCACAATATTTCTGAAAAATGGTGGCTTAGTCCCCTTTTTCCTCTGTTCCACCTTGCTTTTCATCTTGTCTTCCCAAGACTTTTGGAGAGTCGGTCTTCCCCTTTGTTGATCATAGAGACATTTAACATGCCTTAAGGTTTCCTCCAATGTATTTGGGTCATCATATTGTATCTTATCACTAATAAATGATGGCAGCCCACTCAGGTACCTTTAAGTCTTCAACTGTTCATCCTTAATAAAAGGAACATATTTCATTATCTCTAAAAATATTCTTTTGTACTCGTCTATGGTCATTCTCCCAAGCTTGATTTCAAAGAACTCCATTTTCCTCTCATAATAACATTTGGTTAACTATTTCTTTTCAAGATGTCACTTGAATTCCCTCCAAGTAACCTTCTTCTCATCAATGTGTTGTACTTTCCCAAATTGATCCCACTGTTGGGGAAATTTCTATTTTCGGCACACTAGTTCAGTGGGAGTTAACTGACTAGTTCTATTTTAGACTTTCTAATTTTAGACCATCACTATTATGCATGCATTCCTAAGATAAGATGTCATTGCCTATATGAGTGAATATCACTCACTCATTGAACATATCATAATATACATTGATTCTCATTCTTCATATTATATCTCTCTTCCTTTTCTTGATAAGCTTTCTTTGTGTATGCTTTAGCTAGGTCTCATGTGCATGTTTCCATGAAACACTTACATGGTATCAGAGATGAGTTGCTTGGAGCAACCCAGACAAGCCAGATAAGAGATAAAGAGGATTTAATTATTGAGTAAACCTAGTTTCCGCCATCGTGGCGGCCTATCCATATCGAAAGGTGCGACAATTCGAATCGTCGCAGCCTATCCCTATCGAAGGGTGCGACAGTCACACTCACACTTAAGATTTTTTTTTTTTTAGGAATCGTCGCACTATACCCTTCTATAGGGTGAGAATATTCAACATCGTCGCACTGTATCCTTCTCTAGGGTGCGACGATTCAACTGCCCTCCAGAAAATTGGTTTTCTGTAGTAAAATAGCCATATCTCGAAATCTGCGATCTGGGGTGGGATGAAGTTTTGACCAGAGACGTATATCATAGGGATGATCATGCTCACCAAAAATATCCAAAATCCACATCATATTTTAGGATATATAACCATTTTATCATATCTATAGCTGCCATAGAACCATCTATCATATCTCATAATCCACAATCTGGGTTTTCAAGATCTTTTCAGAATCAATAGCAGGGATGGAGACGATGTAACTTCTTCAATCAAGTTTGGTGATAATACTCACACCATAAAAATATTTTTAATGGAAGCTGAAGGCCACATTCCAACTCAAAAGAAAAGGATTATATAATTTGATGATGACGACATAAACATAACCTACATCAACGCTTGAGAAGACCAGATGGGAGAACTGTAAGGATGAGGCCACAAGACTACTTCTTGAGTTAATCTCCACTAATTTATGGTTTCATGTTGCCTCATGCAAGACTCCAAATGAGATCTGAACCACCTTGGAATGACTCTTTGGAAAGCAGGATGAGATGCGAGGTCATATGCTTGGGGTAGAGTTGAATACCTTAGACCCTAAAAGCTTTGATAATATACAATATTTCTTTACTAAATTTAAATATTTGATTTTGAACTTGGGTGAATGTGGTATTGACAAGTCTACATAAGAGAAACAACTTATTCTAACAATATTAGCGAAGCTAGGACCAAAATACGCTGTATATGTCTTCAATTTTCATTCTGGAAGATGATGTTTTGGAACAAATTGGAAAATTCCTACGATGGCTTAGTTCATTGAGTCTCTCACACAAGAGCAGATAAAACTCATTCAGATGGGCCTAATCAAGGATCCCAAAGCACATGCACTCATCATGCATGAGGGAAAATGATCATCCAAATAGAATGAGAAGGATAAACAAAATGAGGAGGGATATTCCAAACCCTTTAACGATTCTTCAAGTTCCAAAGACTCTTCAGATTCCAAGAAGAAGAAGAAGGGAAAGAAATGAACTTACTGCAATAAACCAAATCATGAAGAATCCACATGCATGAAGAAACATATCGATCTTATGGCACAAGCACTTCAACAAAATAACCTTGCAAACTTAATTCCAGAGGGAGTCAAGAAGCATAAGGAAGAAGATCATACGCCTAAGAAAGGTAATCATCATGCTCTGGTTGCAATTAATTCCTCATATGATTCATGGATTATAGATTCTAGCGCATCACATCATATGACAGCTAAAGAAGAAGTTTTTACTTCTTTGATTTCATGCTCTGGATCTCCTATTCTCATGGGGGATGATACTCCAATAGCAATTACAGGAGAGGGAAGAGTGGAACTCCCTAATGGAAGTTTTGAGAATGTTTTACATGTTCCAAAGATTTCTATAATTCTTCTCTCAATTGATCATATCACTCAAACATGTAAAAGGGTTGAATTTACATCAGATTCAGTTACTGTACTTGACATGCATGACAATTCCATTATTGCAGTTGGTGAGGTAGATCACAGATCACAGTTGTATAAGTTTACTAAGTTTATTGACTATGACTCCTCTTTTCTACTTACACATGTTAATGATAGTAGTAGAGTATGGCATGAGAGATTTAGTCATTTAAACTTTAGGTACATGCAACGAATTTCCAAGAAAGAAATGGTCAAAGGCTTTCCAAACATTCAATTTTTTGAAGGGGTTTGCGAAGGATGCATTCTTGGAAAGAATCTTGAAAAGAAGTTTGAAAAGGGGAAGGCAAGGAGAGCCTCCCCTTCCTTAAAGATTGTTCACAGTGATCTGATGGGTCCATTTCCACATCCGTCCATCAGCAAAGAAATGTATGTTTTTACATTTATTGATGATTACTCATGCTATACTTGGGCTTATTTTCTCAGACAAATGTCTAAAGTATTTGAGCATCTCAAAGACTTCAAAGCTCTAGTAGAGACACAAACTAGGAAGAGAATCAAGATCCTTCGTACAGATAATGGGGGGGAGTATATCAACAAATATGTTTAGAATATTTGTCATGAAGATGGTATCTAGTTGCAACACACAGTTCCATACACTCCACAACAAAATGAATTTACTTAAAGGAAGAACAGGTCTCTCAAGGAGATGACCAGTTGCATGTTGCATGCAAGATCGATCACTTCCTTCCAAGCTTTGGGCTAAGGCACTTAACTGTGTTGCTTACATACAAAACAAAGCACTTCACATATCTGTTGAGGATAGGACACCTTTTTAGGCTTGGACAAGTGACAAACCAAATATCACACACTTTCGCATCAGATGTCACACACTTCCGCATCTTTGTGGGCCCATATTCCTTCTGAAAAGAGGAAAGCCTTAGATCCACATACAACACCTTGCATCTTTGTGGGATATCAAAATGATGTGAAGGGGTACATATTGATTGATCCCTCTATAGACTGACTCATCATTGAGCATTGTGTTCAGTTTGAGGAGAGTCCTTTGCATGCACCTCCAGTGAAACATGTAGAGACTCTTATGCTTCTATCAGTTCTAGACATCAAAGATGATGATTCCACACACTCAGATGCTACATATTCAGACACAGATTCAAAGGATTCTATACATGCATATGAGAAGGTAGTACAACCAAATGAGGAGCCAACATCGGAGCTTCAACAAATGCCCAAGTGGGCACAATCCACACTTCAGGAAGTAGGAAACCTTGTAGGGGATCCATTAGATTCGAGGAGGAATCGATCTCGGCATGTGGATCCTTCTCATGTACTTTCAACTTATGAACCAACGATGTCCATGCATTGCTATATGGTTCAATATTCTGATCCACATACCTACAGTGAGGCTGTTGGAAATCCACTATGGGAAGCAAACATGTAGGAGGAGCATGACTCTCTCCTAGAGAATTAGACTTGGGATTTGGTTCCACTTCCACCAGGGAGGAAACTTGTCAAATGCAAATGGGTCTATAGGACCAAGATAACAACAAATGGTTAGGTGAGCATGTACAAGGCCAGATTAGTTGCAAAAGGATTTCAACAGATTCATGGGATAAATTATGATGAGACCTTTGCTCCTGTAGCAAAGATGAACTCCATTCGCTTGGCTCTAGCCATTGCAGCAACCAAAGGATGGGAATTTCACCAGATGGATGTGAATAATGTTTTTCTTCATGGTGACCTTTCAGAGGAGATCTACATGGAGCAGTTGTAGGGGTTCATTCATAACTCATCTTTAGTATGAAGACTTAAGAAGTCTCTCTATGGCCTCAAGCATGTGCCTAGAGCATGGTATGAAAATATGGATTCTTACTTGCTTTCACATGATTCTGTTAGATGTAAATCTGATTCCAATGTTTACATGCCGAGGACCACTAACTCTGTGATGATTTTAGTACTCTATGTTGATGATATTTTGATCACTGGTAGCTTTGCCTTAGCCATTTCTTTGGTCAAAGATATTTTGCATGACAGGTTCTCTATGATGGACATGGGTCCACTGCACTTCTTTCTTGGTCTTGAGATTAGTCAGGATGCTTCTGGCATCAAACTTTCTCTCAGACTAAGTATGTCAAGGATCTCCTTGATAGAATCCACATGACATATTGTAAGTCTGCACCTAGACCTTTCTTATCTGGGATCAGAATTGAGGATGGCGAGGATACACCATTACTGGAAAGCACTTTGTATCGACAGTTGGTGGGGAGTCTTCTGTATCTCACCCACACCCATTTAGATATCTCATATGTGGTAGGAGTAGTTTCTAGATACATGGAAGAACCCCATGATCCGCACTGGAAGGCTTCCAAGCGGATCCTCAGATTTGTTCAGGGCACCATGAGTTACATGATTCACTATGCAGCTGGTTGTGCATTAGATCTCATAGGCTTCACAGATTCAGATTGGGCTAGTGATAGCACAGATCACAAGTCCACGTGCAGATACACTCTTAGTTTGGGGTCAGGCCCAATTTGCTGGTCAAGTAAGAAGCAATCAACCATCGCTTTATCTTCTGCAGAGGTCGAGTACAGAAGAGTAGTCAACTGTGTCATTCAGACACTTTGGATTCAACACTTCCTTCCCAAGCTTGGTATCTAGTTTTAATGTTCAACTATCATATGGTGCGACAATCAGAGTACACTAAGATTTTGCGGAGATCCAGTACAACGACAACGAACCAAACACATTGAGGTCCACATGCATTTCATTAAATATTTAGTACATGACATGATCATTGATTTGCAGTTTTGTCCTTCCTCTGAACAAACTGCTGACATATTCACCAAGACCTTCACTAGGTAGAAGTTTCAGACTTTGCAGGATCGTCTTGCAATGAAGAACACAATTTCCTAGTAGTTGCCTTTTCTTCTTTTGATGCATTGTCTTTTGAGGGGGGTTTTGTTCCCATGTAGTTTTCCCTCTTTCCTCATTTTTATTCCATGTTCATTAGTTGCATTGTACATGAGTACCTAATATGGCCTAGTATCCGAGACTCATTTTTTACTCCATAATGATGTTCAGGGGGGGTGTTGGAGAAATTTCTATTTTCGGCTCACTAGTTCAGTGGGAGTTAACTGACTAGTTCTATTTTATACTTTCTAATTTTAGACGATCACTATTATGCATGCATTCCTAAGATAAGATGTCATTGCCTATATGAGTGAATATCACTCACTCATTGAACATATCATAATATATATTGATTTAGATTCTTCATATTGTATCTCTTATCCTTTTCTTGATAAGCTTTGTTTGTGTATGCTTTAGCTAGGTCTCATGTGCAGGTTTCCATGAAAATCTGACACCCACCACATTGATGCGTTCCCCATGAGCTGATAGATGAAAATTTTCCCTTCTACCCACGACGAGTAATTGTGCAGTTGGAAGTATTTCCTCATACCTAGCAACCATGTCTCTGCATCCTCATATTTCTTATGCTGTCCATCAAACGTAGGAGGCTTAATCTTATTCATCTTACCTCGTAGCTCATCTACCCTAGATTTATTCTTATGCATCCTGACGGGAGATGGGCTTGAGCTACTGCATTCCCTTCTAGTTGAATGTCTTGGAGAGTGATGGAGATGTCTGTCAACACTTCTTGCTTTTCCTCCCTCGTCACGAGACCCGTGTCTTCCTGATTTACTTGACTTGGTCTCCTTATCCTTCTTTTTCTCAATTCTGTCCAAGATTTGTAGCAACTTGATGTTGAAGCCATCTTGTTCCTCCTTGGATTTCATAAGCCTATCATTATCAACTTTATAACTTTGGATGTTCTTTTGCAAAATTTGTATAGCGTCTACCAAGTTCATTCTCTCTTCTAATCCTTCCTTATGTCCATTGTATTTTGTACCTTCAATACCCGTGCCAGCGTACAACCTTCCCATTTCTTAATCCTGATTGCAGGTTCTCTACGCACCTTTGGTTCTTTTAATCTTTGCATTGATCATGCTTTTAATCTTTGCATTGATTTTGTCCTGAACTAATTGTTGTTAATTCTACAATATGTGCATACAACAAGATTTGTCAAACTAATTATCATGACAATTTTATGAAATTTATGCATAATTTGTTAGATTTTTTTTTTTCCTCAGGTGGTTTTAACATCTCAATTTGTAGTGCGCACACCCACACATCAATATTTTTGTGCACATCACAACTTTGCATCATGCACTAATAGTTTTCTGTGCATAATAAACTTTTCACTATGCGACACCAATACCTAGTGCGCACTACTAATTCATGATGATCTCTGGCCCATGCAAGTCCAATGTTGAACCAATGGATCTAATACCATTTTTTTAATGTCCCCATCCTCCCAGGCTGGGCCACATCAGTATAAACTTCAACTTCTGTCGCTATGGTATTCTTTGTAGTAGCCCAAGCTCATTATTGGACCATGCTACTTCAAAAATCCTAGTGCGTAGATACTAGCAATAATGCTCCCTGTTACAGGTACACCATAATAACTGCACACAACCTTAAGGCATTATGCCCAGACCTAATTGGGTCTCTCTCTATGAGTATACTTTTTTTTTAATACAATTATAGCAGCATAATAAATGTTACAAATCTACTGTGCACTTAGCCCTTCATAACACACATATACTGTTGTGCGCACAAACACTTTGCACAAATAATACTATTGCACGCTCAATCAATTCGATGTCGCACACAAATTCTATCACCTTCGTGCGCATAGATTGCTTCATTGCATGCTCGATGATTCATTCCTTGCATTGGTATCTTCTAACCATACCACTGAGTTTAACTTAACAAGAATATTTAATAGCTGTCAAACTTCTCATGTGCAAAAATATTATACAAATTAACCATACATTTAGCTAACATGAAACACTTATAACTATCATGCCCACATATGTAGCAACATCGAAGAAAATGAACTCATATATATATATTACTTAGAATTAACCACAATATTCATATGCAATTTCATATAGGAAAATAAATCCATTTGAAAATATGAACATTAGAGAACAAAATAATTAAGCAAGCCTGTGAAGGACACTTATCTTTTGTGAAAAGTCACCAACTGCGTGCAAGACTTTGACGTTCCTCCCATCCATAGACTCTCTTGCTTATAATATTTCAACAATAGGTCACTCTCGAGCTAGGATGTAAACTCCACATGAAAAAGGGTTCCTAATGCTAGAATATGGTCTAATATTCAACAAAATACTTGGTCCAAAGTGCCGACTGCTACAACTAGCCTACAATCTCTCATTCCCCACATGCCTGTCCCACCCCAGGAAGTGTGCCCCTTCTTTTCTCAACAGTCCTTAGGCTGCCCCACTTCCCTTTTGGGGCTTCAACAAAAGGCTGAATAGGAAGTCTCAAAGCCTTGTATCTAATGCCCAACGCACTAGGGAGAAATTCCAACAAAAATATCACCTGGAGAGAATGCTCATGAGCTTGAAAATCTACTTCTTCAACGCAACAAATCTCTCAGCTGGAGAGAAATGATCATGGGCCTGACAACCCGTCTCTTTGACACAATTCTCTTCCTTAGATGGATACCCCCTTACAGATAGGTGATAACAGTCTCCGATACAGATCGCAAAAGGTCACAAACAAAGGTGGATAGTCTGTTGGAGTTTTGATGGTATCCAAGATGGAGTCAAAATGCGTATCCCCCCCTAAAAAAACTAAGGCTCAATAATATATTTGCATGGTCATAACTAGACACTTGTCACCTTCATGACTAGCTTTTGACACCTGTCACCTTAAGAACTAGATTTTAGCTACTTGGTGACTCGTTCCCATCCTTTGGAAACTTAGGATAAATAAATATCCATAAATTAAACTTTCTAAACTATTAATGAAATATTCCCCTGACATAAGCTCCTTGTTTTTCCTTTTCCATGGATTTTATCCCCCTGTATCTTTTCATTTGAGTTGAGTCTACACGCACTGATGTGATTATATTAACAAATTGAGGGTGATTAAATTTACAATACATGCACACTGGCCTTTAGTATCCAGGCTCACTCGTCAAATAACCACACAAGCTCTCTGAACTCAAAACATAAACATATATACAAAGGCTCTCTGGCCCCAAAATCATGCACCTAATCCGATGTGTGCTAAACTATGGAATAATGCACACCCTTCCTTTGGTGCACCATCCTTGCACACTTACACAGGTGTGCACTACACTATGAAATGTGTTCATTCTTTCTTTGATGCACATCCTTGCGCAATCACCACACTATGGAATGTGTGTACAAAATTGAATCCAAGACTTGATACCAATAGCTCATCAACTTACACACACACACACACACACACACACACACACACACACACACATTTATATTTATATTTACAATCAGGGTTCGACCAAAGGGTATTACATCAATGCTCTAGGTGCCCCTTTAATCGACTTCTGTTTACCTGCCGCTAGATCAACTAATGACCGATTTTGTGTGATGGACAAATGTGATTTTCGACCTCTTCCTACTCCCCCTTTCAAAGGAATAAAGTTTTTTCCTAGGCCCTCACCCCAAATTGGAAAATCAAGGGGGACTAGAATTGATCGATTCCTTAGGTGATATGCTATAAGTTCTCCCTCCGTGTCCTGTGAGGATTCACGTGAAGTCTCCCCCTCCACAATAATTGATTCATTTCGTTTCAGAGAGGGGTTTTCCTCAGGAGAGTACTATAAGAGGGGAGGGATCACTACTTCCAGGGGAGGAAAGATCAAACCTTCGAGTGGGAGAGTGAAATTTGATAAAGAACCCATCCAATTCTTTCTAAGAAGAGACAAGGAATTTACCAAAAAATTAATGGATAAAAAAGGATTACTGCACATACCCTGTGGGGGGGCCAAGTTCCTACGTTGATCCTAAAAGTGTGATGACTCATCCCATGAATGAGCAGGTCATTCCAACTACTTTTGGTTATCGGTGGCCTTTAATGGAGGTGTGATTTCTTCACTAATGGACTCGCTAGGCACTAGGGTTTGATGAGACTTCTGACTTAGCTCCGCGCCTACTCCTACTAGGGAAGCCAACCTCTTTCTAGCGAGGAGTGAGCCTGAAGATGTAGAATGACTTTTAAAGGGGGGAGAACATTCTTTGGCCAAATGCCCATATTGGTGGCACCTCCTACATCTTAAGGGAACCCCTTCATAATCCAAAAACTGCATATATGTGGAGTTTCCTATTACTAACTCCAAGTACTTTGCTAACCCATTTCTTACATTTATCATAACCAATATTCTAGCCATTGAAATATCTTCAGAGGACTGGAATGACATGTTCGTGTTAAGGAAGGACCCTAAAGAGTTGCCAATTGATTTAAAGCACTGTCAGGACCAAAATTTTAGAGGCAAGCCCGAAAAACTCACCCCTATCAAGAGCAAATCCACCCTTTCCTTACTCACATCAAACATTGACATCCATTTTTTAAAGAGGATATGGAAGGCTTCTATACTCTAGGAGCTCTTCAATACCCCTTCTACATCTTCTACATTTTGAAACTTGAAAAAGAACCACCTTCTGGAAAGCCCTTGAGTAGCTGGAGTGTAACCTAGATCCCCCCCCCCCCCATTGGGTTTCATCCCACTGCTTGAAAGTCTTGCTCCTGAATCATCGACCATTTATGCAACCTACAACTATCTACGCCATATCCACAACTTGAGACATGGAGAATTCTTTACCTAGAACTATCTTGGCCGGCTGGTCCTGAGCCTTGATGGGCTTGGATTTTATAGAATTCGACTGAGAATGAATGGATTCTTTAGTAGAGTCCCGAGACGAAATAGGCAGGTCCCCTACACCTTTACCTTTTGGGTAAGTGAAATGACCTATGGGAATACCAATAGAAGGTTGGGTGTCTGCATGGACCAAGAGTGAATCAACGAATCTCGGCGAGGAATACATATTCAAGGATAAAGAGGAGAGTGGAGATGTAGAGTGAGGGGAGAACAAGGGGGGAATATATTGTAGGAAAAAGTTCAACCCAAAATCATTAGAGATCCATGGGATCCCTTCACCCAATAAGTTGCAGTGAGAAAACCTTAACTGATATCCCGAGTTTGTCTCCTTGGCACCAAGGCTGAACCGATCATTTGGTGAAAGAGGGAAATGCAACCAAAAATTTGAGAATGAAGCCCTAGTTGAGAGAGGAAGGGAAGTCTCACCATTGACAAAGGATGTAATGACTGATCCCATAACCTTCGAGCCCAACACCACCTCTGGACCTAGCATAAGGGGCCGCACCTCCTCTGAATATTCCCTTAGAATCTTTGTGGGAGTAGGCTTGGGAATACCAATGAAATTTGAACCTCTTGAAAACGCATTCCTGCTGTTCATTCCCAACATGTTGAGAAACAAAGTTGAGAGAGGTCCACCTATCACCTCATTGTCTCTGTTCAAACCTGGACCCCTTCCAACATATCAAGAGCAAAATCTACCAACTCTTCCACCAATGACCACATGATAGAGTTCAGATGGAGACTTTTCGAAAATAGAACCAACATAATCTTCATGCTGGTTGAGAGGGAAGAGGTGACAGGCCTTGTGAGACTTAGGGTTATTTGTGTAGGGTTTCCATAGAGCCATCTAGCCCACCTTCACTCTAAACATAATGATCATTAAATGAACTTCTTTTCCACACACACACACACACACACACACACACACACACACACACACACAATTAAACTATTTGTTATTATTATTGTTTTTATTTTTCTTATGTGGGGTGTCATCTCAGGAGAATGAGACACCTCCCACAGGGTAGGGATATGATGTTGAAAAACATCATCACCTAGAGGGGGTGTATAATGGGAGCATATCATTTCCCCACAAATAAACCCTGCATGTTGGGATGACATGCCGAGACTCCACAACACATCTCGGGGAGCATACCAAAGTCATGAATGTAAAGAGTTGGAAGTACATAGCAGGTTTGATGCAAGGTTTAATGGTTAGTTCGACCAACTCGAGGAATGATGAGCATGCATCACTTAAATATAGGTGAATTATTATGGTTTCAAGAGGGAATTCATTGCTTAGAGTCACTGGAGGAAGGAATATGAGTAGGTTGGATTTGGAGCTAGATATTAGATTCAGTGTCTGTTGGTCCTTTGGACAAAGGCTTGAGAAGATTCCCTTCAGACATCTACCATTGTTTTCTAGTATATCTTCCTTTCCTGTTTTTTTCTATATTGTAGATTTCATTATTCGCTACAAGGAGAACACCTTCTTTCCAAGGTTTTTATGGAACCTCCCCGAAATGTTTATCCCTTAGCTGTTTATAGCAGAGTAGGGCCCCACAGGTTTTATTTATTTATTTATTTTTTATTTATGGTGTGGCTACAAGGTATAAACGCATCGGTTTTCACCTACACATACCTCATCAGTGCTTAAATGTTCAAATACATCGTCACTATTCATAGTGTAGGTTGTTACTGGACACGAGCAACCAGAGGTGTTTGCATACATTTTTGTTTGATGTGCCTTTGCAGTACATCCGCCCAAATGTTCAACTAAAACATCACGCACCGGTGTATAGATGTTCAAACAGACTTTCATAAGTTATAACAAAAATAAAAAACATCGACTAAAGTGCACTAGTGCCATTGAATCTTATGTACTGATGTGTAAAACTATCATATGGTGCACAAAGGTATGGGAAACAAATTTTTTTTACCAGACTTAGTTTCAATGTGACACCTCATCCTATGATTCTAATCTCTCAAGAAAGTACTTGTTTCCGGTGCTTACTCTATTTTCAAGGACTACTTGTTTCCGGTGCTCCTCGACGAGTCAGATAGCTCCATTAGTTGATTCCACACATTTCCAAATTTTGGAAATTACCACAAATTTTCATTTCCTCTTAACGATGGAACCATAATTCCTTGGGACACAAGAGTCTAGGTAATTTGTTTATTACCTTCCCATTTTCATTTTCATCTGTTTAAAATTTGAATTTAGCTTGAAATTTGGGACTTTTTTCAATTTTTTTCGACTCCATGTGGTGTGTCATTTTGATTCGGCTTGCCCGAAGTGGTGCGTCTTGTGCTAACTTCACAGTAAGAATCGTAGCCGGTGCATCCAATTTTTACCATACTTTACTGATACTTGCACTTAAATGACCCACATTCGGTGCATTGGAAAAGACAACACCCAGTAAACAACATGCCAATGTTTTTTGAACACATATGCACTGATGCATTCCATTTAACCAAACACACCGCTCAAAATACGACACATAAACTTTAACTAAGCGGTGCAACCATTTTAAACAAATGCATTGGTGACATTAACAGAACCACATCATAAAATATATTGATCTATTTGGCATTGCGGGGTGTTTCCTTTGATGCTTCATTGTCAGTGCTCTTCGCTTCATAAAGCACCACTAAACAAAACGATGTTACTTCAATAACACTATAGCACTGACATGTTCATAGTAACACATTGCACCGCTTAATTTGCAATAAATCAATATAAAAAAGCAACTCCCATAGTTCCAACACTCACACTAGTGCGTTATACTAGATGACACACCACTAAACATCATGCCAGTGCTCTGGAAACGATATCACATCGGTGTAGTTTGTTAGGTAAAGTGCACCGTCCTGTTTACATTCCATCAAATTTGGGAAGACACAATGTTTATGTTAACCAAATCTATCGGTGCTATGGCCTATGGGGTGTCTCAGTGGATGCCCCATTACTAGTGCTCTCGACAACAAAATACACCATTAAACAAAATGTCGATGCTCCAATAACATGGTAGCACCGATGCATTTATATTAACACATCATACCGCTTAAGTTGCTATAAAAGAATTTAACCAGTGGGTGTGCCTATGTACAAATAATACATCGGTGCTGTAAAAAGAATGACACTGGGCCAAAGTGCACCAATTGAGATAAACACACCGATGCATTCTGTAAATCGAACGCACTGCCCAATTTTTGAAACATAATTTTTGCTCCACGATACGTCAAATAAATACATCTAACCGGTGATGTGTACCAAAACACTACGAGAAAAATAAATAACAATTTACCATATCATTGCCTTTCATATAATCAAGTGCACCACTTGGTTTATAATTAAAAAAATCTACTACAACGGTGCGTTTTGTAGAACCAACCACCCCAAGTTACACAATTCATATGTGAAATGGCATCGCAGGTTGTTTTGTATGACGACCCTTAACCAATGCACTATATATCACAACTCACCACTATAGATATCAATTCTCTACTAACAATGAAACACTGGTACATTAAATTTAACACACCGCTATCAGTGCCTTATGTCTGATATGGAGTAGCAACTGCAGTGCGTATGGATTTATTAATACCACTAGTGACTTTTTCATTATTTGTTTGCAAACAAAGACTAATTTTGTTTTTTGATAAAAACTAATTAGTTATATATGTTTGTGTTTTATATTTTAAATTTGTTTGATCTATATATATGTTTCTAAAAATAATTTTATGTGAATCAATTACGATGACGACGCTTAGCGTATTAGAAAAAACAACAACCAAAAGAAAAACAATTTAATTCACAAACTACATATGCAAACCTCCACAGTTAAATTTTGTGGAGAAAAAAACAGAGGCCACTCTTCGGTGCCTCTCATAGTTTAGTGCATGGAATCGATCCTTTGCCACTCCCTCAGTGTTCTATCTCATATCTCCTCCTCCGCGGCCCACTCGAATTTCTTCAATATACCATCCTCATCATTCCTGTAGCCATAATATGAACTTGCGTCAATTTGATTGTAGATTACATACACGCATCTCTTGCTTTTCACCTTGAGGGGGATTATTGACTAACTCTTTGAGGATGGGGAGGAATTTCGTAGCATTGAAGTATCTGTAATTGAGGCCCTCACTGGTGGCACTGGTATAATAATCTTTGTTCCCTTCCAAGTCCGTCATCTTGTCCCCTACTATGGCATAATTAGGACTACCAAGCTCTATGATTGGAGCTTCCTAGTGCCCCTTTGTCCTATTCAACAAGAAATGACCCTGGTGGATGTCTTAATTATAACATTGTGTGAACCTCAAGAATGACCTAAGATCCATATTGTATATTTAAGAGAAGTTAAAAAGCACATTTGGAAAAACAATAAACGATCCATGAGCTTTGTCAGCATGCCTTATCGCTAAATATTAATTATTTCCTTGGCCTCAACCTGTTCCTCCATGAGATACTCACCATGTACTTACTATAAGAAGTTCTTGTTAGAAAAACAGGACCGTGGAGCAATAAAATAAAACAAATGCGAAAATAAAATAGAGAAGATACACAATACAAGAGAGACACAGATTTACGTGGTTCACCCAGTGTGGGCTATGTCCACCAGAGAAATTACCAGGTCCTTTCTTTATTATTATCCAGCAAAATGAAGGGATACAACCTACAAAAAAACCCGCTGTAACTTCCTCTTCTTTCTCTCACAGTCTCCTCTCTCAGATTACAATACTTTCCAACCTACATAGCGACAATACATTTCCCTCATAAAAGAGGGTTTCCTTCTAGGGAAAAAAACCCTAACATAATCTCTATTGTTAGATCTGCGACCTTATAATGAACGGTCCAGATTTACAATGAAATTACAATATACTTTTACATGGCAATTTTTTCTTCGAGGGCTTCGCCCTCGAACCCCCATCGGGGGACGCTGCCCCCAAACCCCGCTGGGGGCCCGCTTGCCCCTAGACCCCCCAACCGGGGGGATAGCCCCCCCAGACCCCGCAGAGGGGGTACCCCCCCTCTGCACTCCCCCGCGTGGAAGAGTGTACATACTTCTGGGGTGTAAATACTTCATGGGGTATAAACACGGCTGAAAGTAAAAGACCTCTAAATAAGGAAGATAATCAGGCTCCACAACCAACAGTTCTCGTTTCTTCTTCTCCACAACGATGCACTCAATCACTTTCTCATCCATAAGGGCACATGGGAAACAAAATCCCACTCTCTCCGATGCTGTTTTCCCTTGTCCTTCTCTCCCATTTCTTCCACCACATCCTCATCTTCCTCGAATAGGACCAATTTAATGACAACGACCTGCCTGCTCTTAATCGTTAACCTGGCCTCCCTTTAAATAGACTCAATCCTCTTCCACTCCCTTAGTGATTTGGCCTGCATATCCTCCTCCATGGGCCGCTTGAATTTCTCCAAGATATTGTTCTTGTCATCCCCATCACCATAATAAAGTAAAGAACAATATCTTGGAGAAAGTTGAGCGGCTTGTGAAGGAGAAGACATGGGATAGAGCGCCAAGGGAGTGAAATAGGATCAAGTATATCTAAAGGGAGTCCAGATTGATGATCAAGAGTGGGTAGGTCATTTCCATTAAGTCGATCCTATTCAAGGAAGATGAGGATGTGGCAAAAGAAATGGTAGAGTAGGACAAGGGAAACCAATAGTAGAGAGAGCGAGAGTTTGTTTCCCAAGTGCCCCTTTTGGATGAGAAAGAGATTGAGAACATGGTTGTGGAGAAGAAGAAGCATGAGCTTCTTAGTAAGTATACACGTGAGGATCTCATGGAGGAGTAGGCCGAGGACAAGGCAATACTTAATATTTAACGATGAGGCATGCTGACAAAGCTTATGGATCGTCGATTATTTTTCCAAATGTGCTTCTTAATTTCTATTAAATATACAATATCGACCTTAGGTCATTTTTGAGATTGACACAATCTTATAATTAAGACATCCACTAGGGTCCAATCTTGCTGAACAAGGCAAAGGGGCATTGGGAAGCTCCGATCGTAGAGATTTGCAGTCCCAATTATGCCAAAGTAGGGGCCAAGATGACAGACTTGGAAGGGAATGAAGTTGATGTGCCCGGTGCCATCGACAAGGGCCTCGATTATAGATGCTTTAGGGCTACAAAATTCTTCTCCATCCTAAAATATCTATTCGATAAGTCCTCATGGCGAATAAGAGGAGGTATAGGTATGTGATTTACAAGCGAATTGATACCAGTTCATATTGTGGCTACAATAATGACAAGGATGATATCTTGGAGAAAAACGAGCGACTCGTGGAGGAGGAGATGTGAGGGATAACACTGAGGAAGTGGCAGAGGATCGTGTCCATGTGCTAAATTATGAATGGCATTGAAGAGTGATTGCCTTCGCAAAGCACAACCTCCACAAAACTTTAATTGTGGAAGTTTGCATATGTACTTTGTCAATTAAATTGTTTCTCGATGCTTTTTTATGTAACAATTGAACTAGTGCGCTTTCAATCGCACTAGTGTGCTATAAACAATATAGCTACATGTATATTATGTTTTTTCAAATAATGTTGATGTCATTGCTGTTTTATTTATAAAATGTATTATAAGTACGCTAATGCTTTCTCTGTTTTTAAATTTAAGATGTATCACTCATTAGAATTTAAAATTGCCATATAATGTTTAACTTTAGTTTTATGAAATCGTTTACTTTGGATTGTAATTGAGAAATGAAATGACTTTATTATTTGTTGCTCCACCACCAACTTAATTATGAATCTCCTCGTAAGGAAATGTAAGTATTTGATTTTGTTAGTGAAGAAATTAATTAATGTGTCAATGTTAAAAAATATTAAATTAAATTAATTTTATATTAATATTTAAAAATATAAAAAATATTAAGCAAACTCAATAAATAAAATAAACAAAAGTCCACAAGTAGAAGTTATAGGGAGCTAATTAGTCCTAATCTATGATGTAATGTTACATGCAACCAATCACTTTGGATTATATATATATATATATATATATATATATATATATATATATATATATATATATATATATATATATATATATATATATATATATATATATATATATGAGTAGTGATGGTACACATATCTTCCATATTGGTATCTTTTTTTTTTCAAATATTATATTGGGATGACTTATGCCAAGTGTCATATTAGCTTATAGAATGCACCTCACTTAGTATTAATAACAAAAAAATATAATAAAGATCTTAATATAATCAACATGTTTTTTTAAGTTTGTAGGAAAAAATGTCAATTTTTAAAAAATGGTCGTGTTAAAATTTTATTGCAAAAACATAGACATGTATTTTTAAATTATGATACATGTTACAGGAAAAATATTAAAATAATAGGAAACAATAACATTATTATTATTATTATTATTATTATTATATATATTTGGAATTAATAAAAATATATCTCTAAATGCATGCAATTCATCAAATAATAACATTTATATAAAAATATGAAGTTTGAATCCATAGAAATAGATCTATAAATGAATGCAATTTTGTCAAATACGAGTGTGTAAACTATTTAAAAATATTGTTAAAATGAAACACAATGACAAATGATTTGGAAATGATGAATTTAATTTAGTTTATGCAGTCCCAACCACCACCACGCCTTTTAGGACAATAAAATTTGACATAAACTCATTAGATAACATGGACATATGACACTTTCCCTCCTAAAAATTTTAATTTTACATAATGTGCATACATCCTATGTCATTAGTGTTCTATGTATATTCTACAATTACCAATATTCATTATCATATTTTTTGTAATCATGTAATGAAAATCATATTATTGTTTTTTTAATAGAAACAATTGGAAGTTTGTATATTAAAAAAAGAACAACAGTTCTCCAAAAATTACATATGGTAGAATGAAAAAGCCTCTGATGCTTCCATGATAGTCTGAATGTCTATGGAAATTTAAAGAAACTGTATCAATCAGTCCATAAGAACTACAATTCTGCCAAGTAAAAATGGCAACATACAAGTTCAAAAGCAACAAAATTTTACAATTCATTTGAAACCTGACTAATGATCTAGAGAAAACTCCAGGTCTTCCTATTGGTCCACTTGTGGCGTTGCTGGGTTCACCTATGCATGATGAATCTCTGCATGTCCTAGCATTGGAGGGCCCGAGTGATGGTCATTTCCGAGACCCATCAGAGCCGATAAGGTTCTCTGGTTGCTGTGGGTTTTCCAATTGTTGGGTAATGACCCCAAGTTGCCTTGTGTTATTGTTAATTCCCCTTAAGGCTATTGCCAATTCTTGATTATGCCTTGTTTCCTACTGATGCAACTGAGTTTGCAGGCTCACCATTTCCTCTCGGATGCCCTGGTTCTCTCGTTGAAATTCGCGATGACGAGCATTTGTACACTCCTCCGCTCTTCTTATGTCTGTATGTAACGTACAAAACTGTTCTTGAAGCTCTTCCGAAACACATGTAAGACAAGAGTAGGGTGCTCTTGACCTTTTCCACATATTGACACAGAGACTCAGGAGCAAGCAGGTCAAGTAGGTGGTGAAGAAATGATGAACGCAGATGGAGTAGGAAGGGAGAGAATACCAACCAGATTGATAGCCAAGCATCCTGAAGAGCCAGGTGATGGTGCTAGATAAGAGCTGGAGTAGCCATGAATTTTGAAGCGACATTACCTTGATGGAAAAGGGTGCCAATATCACCCACGAGTTGGAATGGATTTGCGCAGGGTGGAGAGTTGAAGGTGACGCCATAAGCATACGACTGATCGTCAAGAGGAGCKAGTGAAGCTCTGCGGGTTTAAATGTGAGTAAAATCAGTTGAAGGGAGGACACAGGGATGAGGGAGGGATGTACGTGGACTAGGGAGGGGAGCCATGTGCCAAGGAGGAGGGGGGCCCATTTGGGTAAGGGGAATAAGGGGAAGGGGCCCAAGGGGGGCAGGGAAAGGGGGGGGAAGGAGGGGTAGAGAGGAAGGTTAAGGGAGGGGAGGGGAGGAGAGGGGAGGAGAGGGGAGGGATAGGGGGGGAAGGGTTAGGGGAGAAAAAGGGGGCAAAAGGAAAAATTCCTGGGTTGTGAGAGGGACACGGGTCACATAGGCATGGTTAGGGTAGCCAATCATAAGAGAGGGTATGGTTGCTGACGAGGTGGCTCTATTCTAAGGATTTCACATCTTTATCTAGGCGATCCACTTTAGTGTTTTGAGAGTGGACGATATGAAAAAAATGTAATTTGATGAAGAGTTGTTTCAAGGTGTTTATTTGCAAGCAAAGACCGCTGGGAGAATGAGCTGCAAAGATTGAGAGGCCCATAAGATCCTTTATGACTATTTCAGAGTCCCCTAGCACCATGAGAGATCAGATGCTTCGTGCATGAGCTATTTTTAAACCCATGTACACTGCTAGAGTTTCTGCTCTATTGTTGGTATTTTTCCCCATGCCCTAGGAAAATACAACTACCTTTTGTCCTTCAAAATCATAGATGACTCCCCCCGCACCTGCTACCCCTAATGAAAATCATATTATTAATACACATGTCTTATCGAATAGAAAATGCAACTATCATATGTCCTCCATAATTAATCCTAAGAGATCCTTAACTAAGTGATGCTTTCCATATTCCCTTTGTGAG
Organism: Picea engelmannii; assembly: GCA_009831015.1. Lineage (NCBI taxonomy): Eukaryota > Viridiplantae > Streptophyta > Pinopsida > Pinales > Pinaceae > Picea > Picea engelmannii. The sequence continues at coordinate 2,226,804 of ML777128.1, read as the reverse complement.
CATATTTCATATTATAGGGCCCTTTGCATCATGAATAATCTATAAAGAATCATTTAAGGGCAAAGGAATTATTTTTCACACGTGGGCCATATTGGGCCTTAATACAATCTCTAGTGTGCAAAAATTATAATGGAACAAGGTTCATTATACATGTCCCCTGTGATGGTTTCAAATCTGATGCACAATGACCCATGAATTCTAAAATCTTGCTTCATGCCCTAAGACATTCGTTTTCATCCTTCAACTATGACCAGGGCCTTCAAACTCATCATTGGCATGTACAAACTCATAATGGTGCACATATCATATCCATGGGATACATGTTCCCTTTATAGGACCTATGTGGGTTTGGGACCATATCTAGGGCCCATGAGACATTAAATCATATTTTAGGTCCTAATAACATCACTAATATTATACTCATTCACCAAATATTCCGTTTATAGGGCATGTAGTTGTTTGTGATCCTATGTATATCTCATGAGCATTAAAAAAATCTTCTAGGTCATATGATGTTGGTGTTCGTTCTCGAACAATCATGCTGACACCTTTGTTTTGTTACCTTGCAATAGTCAATTTTAACTTATGAAAACATCATGAAGTGGTTTATGGAACAAACAAAAGGGATCCAACATCAAGTTTATGGTTAAAAAATTGGCAACTGGGAATTTGGGAATATTCTCTCGCATGAAAATGTACATGTTATTCAAAATGTGCACATGTTCCTTTTAAAATAGCCTTAATGCCTTTTGAACTACCATGTAGACTACTGTGAAGTTTTCCAAATAATAATTAAAAATAAACATGTATGCACTTTAGAAAACCACCACTTGACCCATCTAAATGGGATGTTTGGCCCCTAAGTGAAATATATGTGCTGTTATCAATTTTTCTAATTATGAATCTCCTCATAAGGAAATGTAAGTATTTGCACTCGTTAGTGAAGAAATTAATTAATTTGTTAAGGTTAAAATAATATTAATTAAATTAACTTTATATTAATATTTAAAAATATAAAAATATTAAGCAAACTCAATAAATAAAATAAACAAAAGTTGATGTGTAGAAGTTATAGGGAGCTTAGTTCCCACATTTGATGTAATGATTGTAACATGCAACCAACCACTTTATAAAACAAATGTCGAATTAAGCAATACATCTATATTAGTTCCATTCAAAATCCAAAAATATAATTACTCAATCATCTTTTTCTTATGCCCCAAGGGGACGTCTAAAGATATACCCAATGCAAGACATTTTGACGAGCGGTTGGTGGTTTATGAAAGTTATAGTTTATTAACAACTCGTTACTAGGAGACAAACTACGTATTGCATGCACAACACCAAATCTGAATGCATTCCTTTTCATAAATAACTCTTTGTCATTAGAGTGTTCCTCAAAGGAATAATTCACACTAAATAATGAGGCCCTGCAGCTATTTATGAACCCTACGATGTTTCGATGAGTTCGTGGATGATCATCGATATATAATAGGCTTTTCCTGTTAAAGTTTCCAGAAGCATAACCATTCATGCACGTACTATACATGGAAATGCTATGTTTGTATTTGACAATATTCAAGTAATCAGATGGACTATAAAGAGGACCATAAAATAACATAAGTGTCATTGAATGTTTGGAAGGAACAAATACATGTGAAAGGATAAACAACCCAATATTTCCAACATTTGTTTTAGACTTGACAATCATAAACTATTACCACAAAAAGAGAATCCAGTTCCAACATCGAGCACACACATGGACGATGACCAAGAGCCACACAAAGCTCGGTTGTAACATGTTTGATATTTACTTTCCAAATGGATAGGAAGAGGGAAGTTATCACTACCTTCCAACAATTGAACAAACTTTGGTGTGTACTTGGACATTTTTTCTCTTAGCTCATACAACTTTTTTGATCTCCTAGTAGTGATGTTTTGGGTAGTATTGATATCATACTTTGGCTCACTATAAGAGCTCTCCATTGACTCAAAATAAGGACATGGGTTGTCCAATTAATGACGAAATGTAGTTGATCTGGATTCCAACTTAAAAAAAAAAGGATCATATGGAAGTGTTTCTACCTGTCTTTTCTATATCACCTATTGGAATTTTGACTGTAGTGGGGGGTATTGCACCATCAACTTTGGGTAGTTGATCATTAATATAATGAGACAATGTGACACATCGATGGTTCTTCTTCAACCCTTTACATTTTGAACAACCACATACCATTGACATGTCATAAAAGAGATCTAATTCATCGTATAATACTGTTGACCTAGGGTGCAGGTTACTAGAAGATGGCATGTTACAATTGGGAGGGTAAAGCAACTATCCATTTTCATCAAACATTTCCTTGCATTATCTTTCTCTTGATAAGAGCTTGCGACATTTTTTCACTGGTGGAATATCTTGCTCATCTGAACTCGATCATGATTTATGATCCTACAAAATTCAATAAACAATTATTCAAATGCATGTGCATAAATGACATAAATCCAATCAAATAAATGAATTATAAATAAAATATAAACTTACTTCAAACGGTGTGGGAGAAGTTGAAAAAATTGTATTGATATGGAATGAGCTAGTATCTGAAGTATTGGCCATTTGATATTATAACATTCTTTTCCTTGCATTTGAGCCAAAACCATCATCAATATGTGTATGAATTCGATATTAAAAGTTGTGCTTTTACTTTTCTTATGCATTGGTGCATCTGTATATATAGAGCGCACTGCTGCGCTACACTATGAAACACATCAAACCGTTACCTCCATTAGAACCTCCGTAAATAAAAATATCCGTAAATTTTAATAGCAGAGGTTTGCCTTTCAATTTTGTCGATAAAATTGATATTGATGCATTTTTACGTATATACACACTGGGGTGCATTAATTGGTGTGGTGCACCATTTTGACGACAAATTTAATTTTTTAAATATATAGTTTAATAAGTGTTTTTATATACAAAGTGAAAAAACATAGTGAAAAAAGAGAGGGAATTTCATTTTTCAAAAAATATTTGTTTATAAATTAAAACACTATTCATTTTTTCATTTTTGGTAGAATTTAGAGAGAAGATTTGTGGAGGAGATACCATGAAAGACTTTGGAGTGGGTGGATTTTTTTGAAGATCCAAAATTGGAAGGGATCCGTAGAGAACATACAAATTTGCAGAGAAGAAATTCCAGGTATGTGATTTCATTCTACTGATCATTTTAATATTTCCCTATTTGATTCAAGCTATTTTCAATGCATGTTAAAAAAATAAAAGAGTTTCATAGTTACCTTTGGTATTGGAAGCCATAGCTTTCTTGTTTTTTTTGGTTCCCCTATTTTTTTAAGCAATAGATTTTTATAAGGTTTAGTTTTTTTAAGCAATAGAGTTTTATAGGGTTTATTTAGTTGCATATGGGGCGTTTGGTATCCATTGCAATGGTACCACTCATTGCATCGGATCCCAAACCCTGTCAACCCTGTCATTGTCAGCGATTTTTTCAAAAAATGTTTCTACGGTATGTCGTGCACCTTGAACGGGAAAATAACACTGTTGTGCACTATACAGAGGTAGAAATTCGATGCTCACTTTATATAAAAGTGCACCAGGGCGCATATATTTGTGAAAAACATTGATTTGTCGAAAAAATAAATAGTATTTATTTTTGTATCAAATGCATATGGGTTAGTAGTGCACCATGATTAATAATACGTATCAGTGTGGGTATATGTTTGATGCCTTGGTACATTCTGTTTAATGACACCCACTGAAATACTAGATTCTATAAACATTTCATAATTTCTATTTCTGATGATTCCTAATTTTTTTGATACAAGATGAATGATAGAAGTTCAAATAAAACATCTTATTGCAAGAAGCACAATGGTTTCATCCCAAGAAGAGATGGAGGAAAGTTCTTTAATTTTATTAAAAATTTAATATGTTTGGAATATTTGTAAGTTTAAATTAACGCTGTGTATTGGTTAATGCGTATCCTGTAGAGAAAAAACTTGAAGAAACTCGATAATATTTTTTGCAATCTAAGTGTGAAAGAGCATAAAATCTTTATGGAAATGTTGCAAAGAGAGGAAACATGTGGATCGAAAGGTAATCAACATTAAGTTTTTCTTTCATTTTTTACTAAAAATGAATTTCTTAACATTAATCGCTAACAAGTTTTAAACACTCGATTTCACATTTTTTTAATGTTATGCAGGGACAGATAGCAAGGGAATGGAATCTCATCCTAAGAGGACAAAAATTATTAAGGATGTAAATGATGACGATGACTTGGTCATCATTTCATTTGGAGTGGTTCTTGAAGTTAATGAGATGGACAAATTATTTTACAGATCTTTTAGGGATATAGTGGAAATAACGTATAGACGCAATTTCCATTTACAATACAAGAATTAGGTTATACGTACACTACAATAAGCATTTCCAAAGCCATGGTCAATGAGACCCATGAGACTTGCAATAGAAAAAACTTAGAATAACAAAAAAAAATCATATAAAAAGTGTTTATTTATTTATTGGGGAAATCAACAACTAGTTGGGCACGTACTCGCGTGACATGTGGTCATTTTATCTGACTACTACCACTATAGCCCCAAGCATGCCAACACGACCCCTCATGCAATAGACACGAATATTTGAGGGTTTCAAACCGATGACTTCACATAACATAGTGCCTTAACAATACACTCCATCACCGACTGTTCTACCTAGGGGCCATATAAAATGTATTATTAGTAAATATGTTTTTCTATAATAACTTCCAATAATTACCAAATTAATTTGTTTTTCTATATTTACTTTCATGTCCATTTTAAAAAATTATTGTATTTTTTCGTTTTTCAGGAAGATTATGAAAATTCCAAGCGACAAATGAGGGGAAAGCCAATACATGCTAGTAGGGATGTCGAAAAAAGTGTACAAGGAGATGGTAAAAGAAATGAACATAATTACATCACAAGAGGATGCATCCCAACAATAACGTGCATCAGAGGTATGCGATCAATCATTTATTCTTTTATGTACATCGAATTTATTTATCATATTATATATTAGTTTTCAATTGTTTTGTTGCAGAAAACAAAACAAAATGGAACCCAATCAACACATAAGACATGATGACAATGAAGATAAGGGTTGATGGCAAAGTTTGTGAGTACATACGTTTTCGACGTTACTTAAGTTTTCATATTTGTTGTGATATTTATATTTAAATAATTAATTTACACTCATCCATGGATGTGTTCTAATAGATGCTAACATACAAAGAAGAGCCAACTAAAAAATTGATCAACATTGGGTTAAGTGAGGGTTGTTAGTATATGTTGAAGTATCAAGGTTTAATTGAACAATTTATAAGTAACAATGTTGTTTAACTTCCCTTGTTTTATAATTAATGGAACAATAAGAAATCTTTATATTAATTATATCGACTATGCTTTGTCATGGCGTATTAAACTTGCAGGAAACAAATTATGGAGAGAATCCAATATCAAATCTTTTGTGAATCAACATAAGGCAAGGCTTCAAAATGATGTGTGTGGTTTATGAATCACTCATTTCTATGGTACACTTTTTTATTTACGCAATCATGTATAATATTCTACTATCTTATAAATGTAGATTTACTGATTACACTTTATATCAATGTTTGTAAATGAAACATGAATAATTGGAACGTCAAACACAAGTCAAGGAAGAAAACCTCCGTTTCAATAACCAAAGTACAATATCATGTACAACTGATCCAGAAATGAGGGGTGCACACAACTTGAGCAATGACATCAGTTCAAGTGATGAATGACAATCAATATAATTGAATTTTACTCCAAGTTGTATGTTTTGGAATACCGGTCTGTAAAAATAAGGGATTTTGCTTAGTGTAGTGGACACAATGTCCCAATTGCACGACGACATGTTACCAATAAATGTAACAATTACATATTGGTTCTGTTTTGATTATTGTGGACCTTTAGGTTGTCCAATTTTGTATGACCATGGGTCTCTTATTCATATATAATAAAATGAATTTCTTATTTTATTGCATTATCAAATGTTGTAAAATGTTGTGTTGTTGAATACTTAATATGTGAATGATTTACATTGTTGTACATAACTGATTAATTAATATGTGAATGATTTACATTATTGCAAATAACATGGGTGTAATATGTTGGATAAGGCATTAATGCAATAATTATATCAAAATGAAGTAATAGAAATATAAAAAACCAATATTATTATAAAAAATATTTGTAAAAAAAAAATCAAAATATATACATATCTGTGCATTCTTACGAAATCACAAAATGGTGCATGAAATAATATAGAAATCAATGCTTTTGAAGGGGATATATGTACCAGTGCGTATTAAGCATACTGAAGCATCGATGCATACTAATTATACTAAAGCACCAATGCATACTAATTATATTGAAGCACCAATACATATAACGTGTGATAATATATATCGTTTCAAAATTTTACGATGGACATGTGATAAATACACACCAATTCTTTAAATATAATAACAACATCAATGATTTAAATAAAATAAAAGCACCGGTGCTTTATATGTAATAAAATCACCGGTGCTTCGAAACAAAGAATGACATCGACATCTCACCTCTAATATTCGAAATTTCAGTACCTTTGGTGCACAGGGTAATACATGCACCGACATGGACATATTATACAAGTACTGGGACATACATAAAGTAAAAATGCACTGGTACTACATACAACAAAATGGGAATTCGATGCGTGATAATTATAAACACACTAATGCGTTTGCATTTTACGTACGCATTGGTGCAATAATGTAATGGCAAATTGACGCGTTTTCATTTTTATGTATCTACCGAGGTATTTTATGTAATGGCGCACTGGGGTCTTTTCATTTTATGTACGCACTGGTTGTTTATGTGATGGCACACCTGTGTTTTTTTGGTTTTATGTACATACCGGGGCATTTTATGTAACGTCACTTCGGTGTGTTTTATGTTTAGGTATGCACCGATGCGTTTTATGTAATTGTGCACTTGTGCATTTCGAAAATAAAAGCATAAAAAAATAAAAAATCCACTACAACTTTCGTCTGCCCAATATTTTTTAGTTATATGGAACATCAGTTAAAACCTCCACTAAAATCTCTGCAACCAATAAAAGAGGTTGTAGCAAAGGTTTTTTTGAAATTTTTTCCAAAATTTTGTAACACTAAAAATGTCTGCAAAAACCTTTACTAGAAGGTGCTCTCCTTGTAGTGATTGGGGGTATTGATCTTAGGGGGGGGATTTACAATACTAGAGGCAGAGCTTCTTCCTCTATGAGAACTCTATCTGAGCAGATACCAGATTCTCATCTTGGAGAAGTGGATTTACTGGTTGTAGTCCCTCACTCCTCTAACATTGTCATTTTGGTTAATAGGGCCTAGGTTTTGACCTCTCATTCCTCATTGAGGCCTCCCTTGTTTCTACTCTTAGAATCACCTTTTCCTAGTTCCCCTATCTCTGCTTGGGTATCTATAAAATGTAATGAATCTCATGTTTGTTTTTTTGTTCCCAATTTCTCAAAGATTTAACCTATTCCAGGTATGGAAAATAGGGGAAATAACCTCCATCGGGATCTTGATGTGTCTGATACTAAGGGTAAGAGGGTCTTGAACTCCGATGCCTTTAGATCAGATAAGTAGAGAAAATATATGACTAGGGAATAGATAGAAGCCTGTGAAGGATAATAGTTCTACCACTCCAAATTCAAGATTGAGATCAAGGAGGAGTTAGAAAATCTTGAAAATCTCATTCACCAGAGGAAATAGGACATGACTAAAGGGAAAATTGAAGCTAAGCTTAAAGGATGGGTAGAAGATCTTGGATTTTCAAAAACTAGAGACACAAAACTTTATAAAACAACAAAATTATTTTGGGTTGTCAAATCATTTCTTGCTCAAGTCATTAAAGAAAGTGGCCCTCAACAACAACAAATCTAGGTCAAGATGATTTAAATGGACAATAAGATCAACATTCTGGACGACAAGTTTGAAGAACTGGGAAAACATATTTTTAGAGTAAGGTTCCAAGCCTCAACAAATCAAGGAAAAGGGAGAACATATACGAAGAGGGGCTCAACAAATCAAGGAAAAGGGAAAACATATAAGAAGAGGGGTGCAAACCAACATGATTCAAAAGGAATCCCCTCATATCGAGAGGTAAAAGAGAAAAAAAACAAGAAGAAAGCCACCAACAATATAGGAAATTCAAAGTGCCACTGCACTAGACCCACTTAAGTAATTTAATCCTGAAATATGCATGATAATGTTCATAATATTCACACAACTCAAGTATTTATAATCCTATTGTATAAACAAATAAATAACAATAAAACAATTATAAGGATAAGTGTTAAATTGACACCCACACCCTCTAGCCTAGTTTCCTCAAAGACAAGCCACATGATGTGCAGATTGCAAAATATGCATAATAAAAATATAGAAGCTAACTTGAAAAACAAAAAATATTTTTATTTTTTAATAATAAAAAGAACTTTTTTATTTAAAAAGCATTATATAAACTTTTTAATATATGTAAGATAATCAACTTTATAAAAAAATACCATTGTTTCACACTTATATATATATATTAAACAAATATATATTTTTTAAACCACTTTTTCCATTTTTTTTCAAATCTATTTAAATAAATAAAATAAACATATATATAATAAAAAAATAAAAAATTAAATATATAAATAATAAATAATAAAATATAATAAATAAATAAAATAAATATATACAATATAAAAAAATAAATAAGGTTTTGCATGAGGTTCACGTGCTTCCCACCCAAATTACTCATAATAAAAAAAATTTGCACCAAAAACCCTTTTCGCCATTTTTCTACCTCATTTACATGGTTTCTTCTATGTGTGGAGGTGTGAAGAACTGGTAGTTTAATGGGGTGGCCCATGGCTGGTCGCAAGGGTGCGACCATAGTCGCCATGACCCGCCTTTTCTGGCCTCCCCAGGCTTACGCGGGCTTGGACAACCTGGCTTAGATGCAGGTATATGGCTTGGGTCGGAATTCACTGAGCAACTATTACCTCTTGTACTCTACAATGGAAGGATAATGTGCCCATTTTACAATAGGTGCGGTGGACTGGGTGAAGCTTGTGAGGGGCACGACCATGGTTTCAACAACCCAATTTATTTATTTATTTTTTAAAAATTTTTAAGATTAAATTTTCAGTTTTTCAAAAATTTCCCCTCCCATTTT
>ML777128.1:2199679-2216905 GCA_009831015.1 Picea engelmannii | reverse complement strand
CTATTGTAATACTCATATCTGATTTCAATATTTATGTCATAATCAATATATATATATATATATATATATATATATATATATATATATATATATATATTTCCATTTTGTGCAAAATTCTAACACAATTTCAATTTTCTATTAGCGTCACAACATAATTCATCTAACATTTTCATGATTTATCTAACATTCGTTGAGTGATTAATAACAATTTAACAATAAATAACAAGAGTTATGATAATGGGGAATACCTCTTAATTCTATCTGATTTAGACTAGTGATACATCTCCTTGTAGATGAGTTGTCTCCTCTCCAAATTTGACTGCCCAAACTGGATTTACCTCCCAGCCAGCTAGGAACAACCTCATCAACTTCTTAGCTCTAGGAAATCCCAAGGTTTCCTAGCCCTCCATGTCGAAAGTTCAAGAACAACACCCAACCCACCAATATCTCAAAATCACATTCACTCTCTCATAGTTCACAATTCATAGTATTCATCGCTTTTCACTTCCAATGGTTCCCCTTCCCTTCAACCCAAGATTTTGCCCAAATCACGCAACCCATTCTCCTTTCCCCCAAAGTCACCTTTATGCCTCCTCTACCACCACCTTCCTAGCCTCCTTGGGGATGTCCTAGGAAGGTCAACTATAATAAAATTATCCTTCCCCCACCTACCCACATTTATTCACTTTACAACTATCTAATCCATTAAATCAAATTTAAGTTGGGCAGATCACGAAATCCATATTACTAAATGTAAATCAATCCAAAATATATTATATTTCCCATTTACCAAAATATAGTAAATCTCGAAATAAATCAAATAATTTAATAAAGTAACATTATATTCCTTGAATTTTGATTATACTACAAACATCATACACACACCATAAATAATAATATTATAATAACTAGTATATATCATAATAATACTAGCGCACACGTGCAAGGTATCTATGTGTAGTTGGCACATACATAACTCGTGCATGTACTAATGATAACAAATGTCACATCTAATGCATAGTTCCTATGTGCTCTCACCTAATCATGCAAGACAATAATCCTTAATGCACAGTTCCTATGTGCATTCACCTAATCATGCAAGATAATAATCCTTAAACATTGCATCCAACAATCTTACTAACCAAGTTACAATATTCTAGTATAAATTAAACATTACACCCAAAATCAACATAATGATTTAAGCAAACTTTTAATACACATAAGGGAAAAAGCAAGGTACTAAGTTTACATTTCTAATTCTCAATCGCACTCTCAACTACACCGAATCACCCTTTCTCCCTAACCTACTTCCGTCTTCTACATCTTATCCTTTCCTCTGCTGGAGCTTCAACTATATTGACCTAAATCTAGATAGAACTAGTAAGCATAAGTTTCAACTATCTTGACCAAGATTCCCCAACAAACAACTAACAATTTCCATCACATGTCTATGGGAGTGTGGCTTAATACAACCCTCCCACAATTGAAGGTTTCAGAGGATAAACGATGGGCAATGCCTCCACCCCTCATGATAGAACTAGGGTTAACACCCTATCATTGACCATACTGTAGAGCTATTATTGTTCTCCGAGATTTGTCATCGAATATCCAGTATGGGCAATCATACTTCTTATAAAACATGCACTTGCCCAAATATCATAACAATGCATTGAGCCGGTGATTAAATAACAAAATGATGCTTCCTAGCATACCATTTCTGATTCGATGTCCACGACATATGTCACTTTAGTATCACACTTATATTTCTATCACTTAGCCCATCCAGCTTGTAGATAAGTTTACAACACAAGATCATGCATAAAACTATCTATATGTGATTGCCATGTTATGCATTGATGAACAATGTAAACCAACTAGTTATTCATCATGTGCATGGTACTTATTGATTCATTAAAACATATCATTCAAACCAATATCCATGTACCAAAATATTTCATTTAAAATTTGCACGCTAGAAGTAAATCACACAACATCCATCATTATTCACATAAACAACAACTATTCATAACATTCACATGTATGTAGGTCCACATGTCCATATACTAAAGTCCCATCATCCTAATAGAGTTCCATCGATAGTAAGCAAGGAGATACTAATAGGTCATAATGTAGTTTAGTTCCTTAGGTCAAATGGGGAATTACAATTGTAATAGAATTGAGAACTTATTATCAAGATTAACTACAAATGCATGGCTCAATTGTGAAGAGCAAACCATGGACATTGAACAAGCCCAAATAAATGAGGTCAGCTCTCTTTCTTCACATTCACATATTCCATTTCTCTAAAGATACGTTACATGTTGATTCATAGCTTTTATGTTGGTAATTCTAAATGTCTATACATTATTAGTGACAATGTTGTTTATTACTTGAGAACATTAAGTGCCCTATATGGCATTGGTATGTAGTTCATGTCACCCTATTATTGCAATATATAATTAATAGGAAAAAAATACAAAATACTTGAATGTAAAACTCCCAATCCACCAAGAATAGGCTAGTTACGCCCATGGTAATGATAATGCATATTTTATCTTTGTTTCACACAAAAGTATGATAATTTTGTTTGAGAGTAAACAAATTATAAATAAAAATCTATTAAGCTAAGTAAAAATTTCTAACATGTAAGTTTATATGTAAACCTACAAAAAATGGACCTTGTCAACATAAGAAAACCTAAAATTGTGATTACAACATTGAGAACTATAATTTTGTTCATTTATTTTTTTGTATTATGAAATCATCACTCCATTCTCTGAATTGACCATTCCCCTTTTCTTGATTATCTGCATCTTTTTTTTTTTTATCTTTCTTTCTCCCTCACTTTCTTATTGGTGTTTTTGGAAACACTAGTGTTTATTAGAATGATACTTTCCCTATGAAATATTTTGATAAAATCTATCTTTTCTTGTGTCTCATCCCAAGCTCGAGATCCACGAGAGTTATCCTTTGTAGCCTTGAATGCTTGGAGCAACATTTCCAATGTTTGGTTAGGAACCTTAAGTAAGCAATATAAGAGGTAATGAAATTGTTTTTATCATCATATATATGCATTGTGGATTATTCTCTAGCATCCCCTCCGACATGCATTTTTCATGGTTTGATAGATAAAGTGAATGATCAATACCCTCAATAATAATAATAGAATTGGTGGTTAGATCAACAATTTCTTTTAGCTTTATTCTTGTATGGATCTCTTGAAGCTACAAATCACATACATCTTAACCTAAATAATTTCCCATGGATGCAATCATGTTAGATTACATGTTCCTAAAGGCCCATAAAGTAACTAGGCCCTCTTCTAGACTCTCATAATGTTTTGGTAATTTTTTCGCCCTTTGCAAAGTCCACAAAGTATACAATAATTTCTTCTCTCCTAACAAGATCTACAACTAACATACCAAATGCATTTGGGCATTTAAAGGGCACTAACTACTATGGTTGAGTTTCTTTGTGATATTCTCAAGACATGAATCCAAGATGCATTCCCACCCATCGTATGGATACATAGATCAAATCCTCTCTTCTATGGGTGTCCACAAAAATTCCAAGTTCTGCCATTGTGTTACCATTTATATTAGCTTTATCTAGCATGATTTACTCACTTGACTTACACCATTGCAACCATTGACTCTTCCATGTATATCCAATATGCTTATCATTTGTAATTGCACTTGGAATAATGCATCTTTAAGGCATACCACTTTTTATATGACTTAATGAGAACTTGATGCAAGATCATCCTTGACCTAGAGCAATCCCACATAAACACATTTAAAATAATTAAATTTTCATATTTAGTTATTATTTTGTGTCTCTATTTACATAGTCACATGAGCAAGCTTTGTTCAAACCACTTAGAGAGGAATATCTATTTGCTTTCACTTTCATATCCATGCAAAAGAAACACATCAAAAATATGTTTTAAGTTTCAGTTAGTAGGTCGTGGTTTGCCCCATTCCATGGCTTAACCTAATCCGATGTCAGATAAAGAGAATTTAGTTGTATGTTATCAACACTCCTAGAGCTAGTTACAGTTTGATGAGTAGCACAAATTAACAATTAGGTAACATTTAGACTCCAACTATGCCATGATATAACAATTATTATTGTCGTGGGTATAATGTCCCCATCCAATAATCCTAGTCACATAATGGGTAGCTACAATTACAATCTTCAAAGTCTAATCCATAGAAGCCAGATCTTCACAATAACAACTAATTAATCCTCCCAAGAAGGGACATAATTTAATAAATGCATGTGTAGGTGCAACTATTTAAATGTAGTGGAAATAGCAAGAAAAATTACACACACCATGCAATACATTGATTTTTATAACGTAAAATAGACATAAATTTTGCATATTCATAGACAATGATAAGGAACTTATCTTTTAACTAAGGCAAGTCCAAGAAACTAGATACATAAGAGTGTTTTTTCCACCCAACCATAGGTATCTACTGCATATACTACCCCCAAGTTGAGCTATGAGGCCATCGAGGCAAAATGAAACAAGCTACACGTTTCTCTCTTTCTCATCCCAACCCATTTGCTCCCATGCTTAGCCAATTTGCTTACCATAGAGAATTAGAGGCATCTCATTCAACCATCAACAACCAATATACTCTCTTCCACTTCCCTACAACACGTTACACAAGGAAGACCTTGTTATGATCCAACGCCTTAAAAGTGATAAAATGTCAATGAATACAATCCACTTCGAGGGGGAAACCTCCTTTTATAATATATCCAATTCAAAAGACAAGATGAGATGCTTATACAAATGATTCTTCTTTATTATAAATAGTAGATAAAGTGAGAACGATGTAACCTACCACTAATACGACCTATTCGTAACTAATAAACTAATAATAAATAAGTGTTAGGGCCTTAACATATCCCCACTCTTTTTAAAAACACTTTTCCCTCAAAGCTTGTAATTGAGGGTGTTTCTTCATGAACTGCACTCATTTTCCCATGTATCTTCTTCTAGTGGAATATTCTTCCACTTGATTAGGTACTCCATAATGGTTCTATTCATAGAGATATAGAACACCTATCTATAAATTTTTTCTGGTTTAAGAATAAACTTCCCTTCTTCATCTAATTCTAGAAGTTTTGTCTGCACTGGCATAGTTTGTTCCAATTTTTTTTCCAGGAAAGATACATGAAAAACCTTATGAATGTGAGAAGAAGGAAAATCTAACTCATACACCACTTATCCAATCTCACAAATAATCTTGTAGGGTCCATAAAATTCTAGAGCTAATTTTTTATTCTTCTTCTGCTTGAGAGTATATTGCTCATAAGGTTGAAATCTCAAAAATACCCAATCACCCTCCTCAAATTGTCTTTCACTTCAATGTTGATCTACTTGTTGCTTCATCATGTTTTGTTCCATTTGAAGGTTTTCCTTAAGAATTGTCAAAGTTTCTTTAGTCTTTTCAATATGTGACTCTACTTCCTCCACTTTGGAATGGTATTGCCAACAAGTATGAGATACTAGGAGTTGGATATCCATAAATGGATTCAAATGGGAACATCTCAGTAGAAGTGTGATAGGTGGTATCATACCACCATTCTGCTACAAGAATCCACTTCACCCATTGATATTTATTTTCTAAATAACAACAATGTAGATAACCCTCTAAACATTTGTTAACTATTTCTGTTTGACCATATGTTTTTTGATGATATTTTGAGCTCACAACTAGTGTTGTTCCACTCATCTTCCATAATTCTTTCCAAAAATTTCTCATGAATTTTGGAGCTCTGTCACTTCTATTACTTTAGGAAATCCATGAAGTCTATGAATTTCCTTCATGAACACTTACGCTACTTGACTTGCTATATATGTGCTTTGAATTCCACAAAAATGTGCATATTTTGTGATTCTATCCACAACCACAAAAATGACATCCTTACCTTCTAATTTTAGTAAACCTATAATGAAATCCATTGGTATCTCTTCCCATATTTGATTAGGTATATGTAAAGGTTGAAGTAACCCTGGTCTTTTTATCGTTTCTCCTTTATTTCTTTGGCAAACTTGACATTCTCTTACAAATTTTTGAATGTTTTTCTTCATTCCTTCCCATAATAATTATTTTTTGATCCTTTGATATGTTTTAAGGAACCATGAATGTCCTACCATTGGAGAATCATGAGAATCATGAGACTCATTTAATATTTGTTTCTTTAACTTTGATTGAGGGCATACAAATATTCTCCCCTTGTACCACAAAATATCTCTCGTCCACTCCCAATGTTCCATACAGTTCATCCCTTCCTTTATACATTGTATTTTATGTCTTCTACTATTTTCATTTTCCCATTCATGGCGAGATTCTTCCAACCACACAGGAATGAAAGATGTAATGAAATATAAATTTGAGGCTTCTTCTATTCTGGAAAGGGAATTTGTGACCACATTTTCCTTCCCCTTTTTGTAGATTATTTCAAAATCAAACCCTTGCATTTTTTCTACCCATTTTTGTTTCTCTTCCAATGATTTTTTTTTCTCCAAAAAGTACTTTAGTCTATCATGGTCTAGCTTGACTTTAAAATGCCTCCCAATTGAGATATTGTGGCCATTTTTCTGTTGCATGTAAAATTGCTACCATTTTTTTTTCATATGTATATTTCACCACGTCTTTTCTCTTTAATTGTTTACTTTCAAAATCCAATGGTCTCCCTTATTCTATCAATTATGCTCAAATTCCTTGTCCATATGCATCATATTCGACTATGAATATTTTACTAAAATCAGGTGTTGCCAATACCGGTGTAGAAGACATGGCATCTTTTAAAAGTGAGAATGCCAAGGTAGGATCTTCATTCCATATAAATGATTTTTTCTTCAAGAGAGATATGAGTGGGCCTAGAATGTGTGCACAATTTTTAACAAATTTTCGATAATATCCTGTAAGACCCAAAACTCCTCTAAGACCCTTGATTTTCTTAAGAAAAATCCACTTTTTAATATCTTGGATCTTTTGAGGGTCCACCTTAACCCCTTCCCTTGAAACAATATGACCCAAATACTCTACTTCTTGTTTCCCAAAAGAAAATTTATATATTTTTACATATAATTGATTGTTCTCAAGAATTTGCAAGACTTGATCCACATGTTTAATGTGGTCTTCTCATGATTTTCTATAGATAAGTATATCATAAAAAAAACCAACACAAACTTTCTAAGATGGGGTCAAATTTTTTTGTTCATAAGGATTTGAAAATTCTAAGGAGCATTAGTCAATCCAAAAGTCATGACCAAGAACTCATAGTGTCCATCATGAGTTCTAAAAGCTAATTTGGGAATGTCATCTTTCTTAATTTTTTCTAGTGGTATATTGATTTAAGATATATCTTTGTAAAATAAGCCACTCCATTAAGCTCATCTAATAGCTCATCAATATTTGGAATAGAGAATTTATCCTTTATCGTGATTTTTTTTAGATCTCTCTAATCAGGACACATCCTCCAGGAATTATCTTTTCTTCTCACCATCACTACTGGAGCTGAAAATGAACTCCTACTTGGTTGAATAATACTCGAATCTAGCATGTCTTGTACTATTTTATCAATCTCCCCATTTTTTTGATGAGGATATCTATAAGGCCTTTTATTAGGAGGAGTACTTCTCGATTTCAGTTTGATTTGATGTTCATGATCTCTAGATGGAGGTAGAACTTTAGGAATTTCTTAGAAGACCCTATAGTTCTTTTCCAAAGTGCATCTTGATTCCACTGGAATATTTTCATCTTCCTTCTTAAATTCCATAGAATAAAGTTTAACCACAACTCCCTTGTTACCATTTTTTATGAGCTTTTCCATCCTATGAGAGCTGAGGACTTGAGAAGGTATAGATTTGAACCCTTTCACTTCATATTGAATTCCTTCCAATTCAAATCTCATGAATACTTCATTATAGTTTGTAGAAATTGTACCCAATGTTCTCAACCATTGAATCCCTATAATAATGTCTACATCTCTAATGGGAATGACATACACTAGGATTTCCAAATTATATTCTCCCATACTTAGTTTAATGTTGTGGCATTTTCCCACACAATCAATACTCCCACCATTAGCAACCAAAACTTGAAAATTTGTTACTAGATATACAAAAACATTGAGGTGCTCTACTAATATTTCATCAATGAAGTTATGGGTACTACCCGAGTCAATGAACACTATAACCTTTTGCTTCTTAATGTAACCTACAATATTTAGGGTTTGAGGTGCTGACGAACCTACCAATGCATTAACATATATTTCACACATGTCTGAATCAATGTTGTGCACAATTTCTGCCTCTATTTCTTTCTCTTTTAAGTTGAAATTTCTTCCTCATTTCTTTGTGTAGATGGCTCCATTTCTTCTTCATTAATATTTTCCAAGGTGAACAATTTAATTTCTTGACATTTATGCCCCTTTGACCGTTTGTTGTTACAACCAAAGCACAATCCTTTTGTTTTTCTTTCCTCCATTTCCTTCTGTGATATTCAAGTAGGTTGAGGTGTGGTTGTCTTATGAACCCCAAAACGATCTCTCTTTGCTACATATGCTCCAATGGTAGACTTGTGTGTAGCCTTATTCTTGACTTGAATAAGATGAGCAAATTGCACAACTTCCATAATATTTTTAGGATGTTTCAGGAAAAAATCATGTTTAATGTCTTCTTTTAAGCCACCCATGTAAGCTTCCAACAAATGTTCATCACTTATGTTATCCACCCTTGTGGCCAATACCTGGAATTCTAAATTATAATCTTCAATATCACCTAAGTGTTTGATTCTTGTTATTTGACCAAAGTAGTCTTGTTCCCAAACTTTCCCATATTGTGCTTCTAAGTCTCTTATAAATAAACCCCAAGTATAATTATAAGAAGGGGGATTCCTTTTAACTACCCATTGATACCATTGATATGGTTTTATCTCAAAGTTCAAAGTTTCTATGTGAATCCTTTGCTTATCATCCATAATATTATGCAGTTCAAAATATGCTCTATTTGGTTCACCTAGGTCAAAACCTTGTTGGACAATTGGTTGTTATTGATGTCAACCCTCAAATATTGATGTCAACCCTTAGAGATTGTCAACCCTTGGAGAGGTCCAGAGATGTTGGACATATGTATGATTGAGATTGATGGTGAGTTAGTTGGGTGCATTTGATGTAGTCTACATGTAGCCCCGAAGGTGTGGCTATGTGACCCAAAGTTGATTGAGGATTTTGGTCATGAAGGACAATGTAATTGTAGGTAAGACTATCATAGATATATAGTACACGTTGTAGCGTTTCTGGTGATATGTGGAAAACCATGTGGTTCCTCATGGTTAGGGATATATGGCCTTGTAAAGTTGGAAGCCCCAAAGAATGGTCAAGAAGCCTTAGTTGGTTACAAGTCAATGAATGAAAGGGTAAAGTGGTTGCAACAAGAAATCTCCAGAAGCCCTAATTTTAAGGGAAGAGGTTACCTAGAAAAAGTATAAATACCCCTCAAGGAGTCATTCACAAGTACACTCACACACTTACATTGAATATCTATCTTGTGAATGTTATGGTCTAGTATTGTGATCTTTTGGCTAGTTTGCGAAGAAGAATTTTGAGGTAGTGAAGCAGGAGAAGTGAGAGATTCTTTGGATTGCAGAGGAGAGAAGGAGAAACCGAGGAAACCCTAATTTAGGTCATCCTCATGGGTTAGCCCATACATTTCTAGCGAGGCCCTCACTTTTTGCTCCATACTTTTCTAGCGGGAACCTCACTTGTTGTTCCATACTTGTCTAGCGAGACACTCACTTGTTGTCCTATGGTTGTCTAGCAAGGCAATTGTAGATTTGGGAAAATGTTAGTACCATGTTTTTGATTGACTGTGGAAGAAGCTACAGGTCAGATTAGAGAGTAACAGGTCAACTACAGGATCAGTGGTAAGGGTTAAGGCTTATGGTTTTGGTGTTATGGTACATGCATGGTGATGATAGTATATGCTATGGTACATGCATGGTGATGATAGCATGTGATTTGGTGCATCTTGGTAATGTGATGGTACATTGATTAGAGGCATTACTGGCTAGTTTGGTTTCTAGTTTAGTTACATGTTATGGTACATACTTGAGGCTTGGTATATTGTATCTTGGTGACATTGAGGAGCATGATTGAGGCATGTGTTTGAGAACTTTGGTATATGAATTGAGGCACATTTTACATGCTGGTGGATATCTACTTGCTGAGATACATTTCTTGGTCTATTGGTATATGGTTCATGGTTGATGATATGGTATAAGATTGATGCTTGATATGGTATATGGTTGAGATACATTTCTTGGAATATGGTTTGTGGTACATGGTATGGTATATTGTATGGTATAGGTGTTGATGTACATGGTTGGCACATGGTTGGTACAAATTGATGTGCATGTACATGGTTGATACATGGTTGATGATACATGTTTGGTGCATGGTTGATGCACTTGTTGTGGTACACGGTTGATGGTACAGGTTGATGCATGGTTGATGCACTTGTTGTGGTACATGGTTGATGGTACAGGTTGATGCATGTCACATCCTGGTATTTGATTGAGACACATATCTTGTGATTGTATGTGGTGATCTTGGTGCATGCTTGGTAGAGGCATGTGTTAGTGATGTTGAGCATATGGTTTGAGATATGCTCTTGTTGATGTTGGCATGAGTTGCATGCAGATGAGAGTGGATTTGGTTTCATTGATGAGACAATGACATGTTGGGCAGGTTGATGTGACAGTGACAATGACAGTGGTAGTGACAGTGACAAAGTTTGTGGCAGTGATAGCAAAAGATTCCATGACAATTGGTTTACGCTTATATTTCAGGGAGGCAAGACGGGGCAAGAAAATGGGGTTTTATCCTCCTTCCGATTGGTGCTGGAGAATCAAGGAGTTGGATCTTCCTTCAGGATGGAACCTGAAAACTAGGTGGTTGTAGCCACCTTCTGGTTGGTGCCGGAGAATCAGGGAGTTGGAGCTTCCTTCAAGATGGAGCCCGAGAACTAGGTGGTTGTAGCAACCTTCTAGTTGGAGCTGGAGAACCCAGGGGGTTGTAGCCTCCTTCTGGTTGGAGCAAGAGAATTCAGGGAGTTGTAACTTCCTTCAGGTTGGAGGTTGTAAATAGGGGGTTGTATCCTCCTTCCAATTGCTGCTAGAGAATTGGGAAGTTGGTGATTCCTATGAATTCATTCTTGATGTATATAAGAAATCATTCCGTGGTTTTCTCCCATTTGGTTTTTCTCCCCCTTAGTATTCCAACAAAAATTTGTTCCATCAAACTTCCTTTATTCAACCTTTGGAAGGTTGACTCCTTTTGGAGACCATCCATAAGTAACTCCATTATTAGAGTTAAATCCCCCTGTAAAATCCTTATTATAAGAAAGTTGTTCAACTTGAATACTACCTTTATTTTCATGAGTCCCTTCATACACCTTATCAATTTTAGGGAACCTCCCATTTAAGGATTCCATAATATTATGTTTCATTTGTTCCAACTTTCCATCCATTTTATGTTCCAACCGTTTCATCTTTCTTTTCATATGTTCCTTATTTTCATCCATATTTCTTTCCATTTTTGTTTGAGTATTCATCAAATCGACCTTTTTCATTGACCTATCATTCAATTCGTCAATTTGATTATTCAATTTGCATAATTTTTTTTGTATCTCTTCATTTTCTTTATGAGTCACATAGGATCTTTCTGGAGGTTTAATTGGTGAAGTAATTGTTAGAAAAACAGGATCGTAGAGCAGTAAAATAAAAACAAATGCAGAAATAAAACACAGAAGATACACAATACAATAGAGACACATATATACGTAGTTCACCCAGTGTGGGATACATCCACTAGAGAAATTTCTAGGTCCTTCCTTTTTATTATCCAACAAATGAAGGGATACAACCTACACCACACTCGTTGTAACTTCCTCTTCTTTCTCTCATAGTCTCCTCACTCAGAATACAATATTCACAGTGATACATTTCCCTCATAAAAGAGAGTTGCCTTCTAGGGAAAGAAAAAACCCTAACATAACTTCTACTGTCATATATGCGACCTTATAATGAATGGTCCAAATTTACTATGAAATTACAATATACATTTACAAGGCAATTTTTCCTTTAGGGGCCCACTTGCCCCCAGACCCCCTAGCCGAGGGGATTGCCCCCCCGGAGCCCACAAGGGGGGAAAGCCTTCCCCCGCCCCAACAACACCCCCATGTAGAGGGTTGTACAGTCTTCCAGGGTGTAAAGTCTTCATGGGGTATAAACACGACTGAAAACAAATACCTCTGAATCAAGAAGATAATCATGCTCCACAAACAACAATCTCCCACTTGGAGACTAATCTCAACAACTCCACCATCATTGTATCTGATGGAAATTGATCCTTCTTGGACCTAGAAAATTTCTCATCTTCACCTTCATGCTTGAATACCAACTGAAACTGAGCAGAAACTCCGTTTCTCCCTGGTTACTCCCTTTGTTAACATGTCTGTAGGATTCTGGCTAGTGTGTATCTTTTCCAACTTCAAATGTCCATCTTCTAGGATAGATTGTATGAAATGGTACCTGCACTATATATGCTTAGTATTCGAATGGAAGGATGAGTTCTTTGCAAGAATGGCACTCTCACTGTCACAGTACAACTTGTTATTCTCTTGCTTCTTTCCCAATTCCTCCATAAAAAACTGTAACCAAATCATCTCTTTACTAGCCTCTATACATACTCTGCCTATGTTGTTGAAAGTGCAACAACCTTTTCCAATTTCAAAATCCAACTTACTATTTTTCCACCTAAATTAAAAACATATCTTGTGGTGCTCCTCCTGCTATCTTTATCACCTGCCATATCTCAATCAACATATCCCTGTAGAACAATGTATGAACCTCCAAAACATAATGCATGAGTAGCAATACCTCTCAAATACCTGAGAATTCATTTTACTGCCTCCCAATGTTCTTTACCTGGATTGTTCATATACCTACTCACAACTCCCACTGCATGTGCAATATTTGGTCTTGTGTAAACCATCACATACATCAAGTTGCTAACTGTTGATGAATAAGGGACCTTGGACATGTATTCTATCTCCTCCTGTGTCTTGGGATGCATTTCCTTAGTTAATTTGAAATGGCTAGCCAAAGGTGTACTAATTGGTTTTTCATTATGCATTCTAAACCTCTCCAACACCTTCTCTATGTACTCACCATGAGACAATGTCAATTTGCGATTTTTCCCATCTCTTGTTATTCTCATACCAAGGATTTTCTTTGCAGCACCCAAATCCTTCATCACAAATGAGTTAGCTAATTTCTTCTTGAGCACATTTTTATCCTGCATATTAGACCCTATAACAAGCATGTCATCTACATACAATAAAAAGATAATATAGCTTCCATTTTCTAGATTTTTAAAATAAACACAGTGATCAGAATGCCATCTACTATAACCTTGTTCTGTCATAAACCTGTCAAACTTCAAATACCACTGCCTTGGAGCTTGCTTTAGGACATACAAGCTCTTCTTCAACCTGTACACCAAATTTTCCTTCCCTTTGACCTCATACCCCTATGGCTGCTGCACATAAATCTCTTGCTCCAAATCCCCATGGAGAAAAGTTGTTTTTACATCTAACTGTTCAAGATGTAAATATTCTACTGCCACAAGACTTAAAATAGTCCTAATTGAAGTCATTTTAACAACAGGAGAAAATATTTCATCAAAATCTATACCTTTCTTTTGTGCAAACCCCTTTACAACAAGTCTAACCTTGTACCACTTTTTTCCTCCATCTTCTTCCTTCAAATTGTAAACCCATTTATTTTGTAATGCTCTTTTTCCTGCAGACAAATGAACCAAATCCCAAGTCTGGTTATTTACCAGGGAATCCGTTTCCTCTTTCATTCCTTGCTCCCACTTATTTTTAGTTTCTACCTGCATTGTCTCTTCATAACATTCCAGTTCACCAGAATCAATCAACAATAAATAATACAATGAATGAGAGTATCGTTCAGGGGGTCTACTTAACCTGGTAGATCTTATACCAACACTTGTAGGAGTTTGAGGTACCTGTTTCTCTTGTTGTTGTACGTTTTGATTTTCTGGTACCTTTGGAATTTCTTTTTCAATGATCTCATCGAGCACTCTGTATTCTGGTTTTTCTTTTTCTTGTTTCTTTCCCTACAACTGATCTTTCTACATGACCTTCTCATTGAATATGACATCTATAATCCTAATGATTTTGTGATTTTCATAATCCCATAACCGATAACCAAAATCATTAACACCGTATCCAATAAAGGTACACTTCTTGGATTTTTACTCAAGCTTTGTTCTATTTTATTTATCAATATGAACAAATGCTTCACAACTGAAAGTCTTAAAAAAATAATAGTTTACCTTTTTACATGTCTATGCCTCCTCTAGAATTCTACCATCTAAAGAGATTGAAGGTCCTATTTTTATTAAGTAAACAACAATATCTACAGTATTTGCCCATAACTGTAAGGGAAAACCAACATGTAGTCTCATACTCCTTGCACGCTCCATGATTTCCCTGTTCATCCTTTCTGACACACCATTTTCTTGTGGTGTGTTGGCATAGGGGCAGACCCAAAATTCAACACTTCAACAACGCACCAACAAAACCCTAACTACTGCCCCTTTAGACAACACCTGGGAAGTAGATGAAGTCTCACCCGAGGTAGAGGCAGGGGTGGTTGCAGGACTCAAATGTATGCAACCTAGCTGGGACACAGATATGTGATTACACCACTCTAACAAAGCACTTAACAATCAGCATTCATCAATATTTAACCCTTATTCACATCACAGGAAAAAACCCTAATTACAGAACAACGTAGTATTCAACCAGATTTAACACATCTAAGCACTTAACATATGGAAAGAGATCATATCTAACATTCATTCACATCACTAAGAACTTAATCTATCATACAAGGTTCATCTAAACATTCATTACTGCACTAAGCTTAAATCATAGGAACAATATAACAACCATAATGCACAAAGAAACCATAACATAAGATATACGTGATTCACCCCAGTGTGCAGCTATGTCCACCAACTCTTCTCTTCTTTATTATCTTATGTCAATCTTCTTACATGCACAGATCCCAAAAACCCCACTTCGCATAGGACAAGAGATCTGTGCGCACCTTGGCAGATCCTGCTTCCTTGAGTTAGGTCACAACACAAATCCTTCTTACATAGTCTGCACACAAGATTCTTACAATCACTTTCACTTAGCTCTGCAAGTCTTAACACATAGTATGCACAAAGCCTCTAGCTCCGCACTAAGCTAATTCTACTAGGTATCTCTACTTACATAATCTAGCTTTCTATTTATACATTACAAAATGGGCCTAAACATGGGTAAAACCATGGGCCGACATCCCATACCCGTTACATAAACCATAAACCCAAAATTTCCCTAAAAAGGGGCCGAGATCCTATGATCTCCACTTTGCCTGGTGCTCCGTCTTCGACCAGCTTGTTGAAGTCCCAAAAATGGTCCAACATGATCAAGGTTCTCCAAAACTTGGTCGAGGTCCAACAAGCCCCCAACACTCACACGTGACTCGTCCCGAGTCACTCTGCTTTGGGTAACTCTGCCTCAAACACCTCGAGCTTGGCTCGAGCTGCTTCGACCTGTTGCTTCGCCAAGGCCTCCTGCTCGAAGAAATATTGAATAACTTCCTCGGTCACAGGTCCTTCTAAGCATTGTTCGACTGCAGTGACTGCTTGTTCTAGTTCTGCTCCTTGTCCTTCAATCTCCTCAAAAAGTAGGAAAGCTGCATCCTGGACTAGCTGGAGATTCTGAGTCACTTTTATGACTTTGTTCTGTATGGCATGGACCTATTGCAAAGTCGTGCGCTGTTCTTGGGATCTTTTCATTCGCTCGACTATTGACAAGGGCTTCAACTGCGCTTGTACTGTTGCTTGTTTCTTTGCTTCCTGGAGCTGCGACTCCAATGTCTTTAGTTCAAGGTCTTTGGTAAGGCGCTCATAATTCTGTGCAGTTCGACTGCTAAGTTGTTTACATTCCAAGGTTAATGCCTTGATTCTTTGGACTACGCTTCGGGCAGTTTTTTATTGCTAGTCTCTCACTTCCTGTGAGGTGATTGGTGTTGTAATAGATATCAAAAATTGACTGTGCTGCCCAAGGTACAAATTGGTTCTCATTCGTTTACCTTTGATCATGTGTATGGTAGCACTGGGTTTCCTTCATCAACCATTTTTGAAGAATGTGTTGCTCCACTTGTTGATGGTTTGTCCCATGGCTACAAGGCTACGGTTCTTGCATATGGATGGACTGGTTCAGGCATGAGAGAACATGGCAGAAGCAAAGAAGTTAAGTGGTATGCACGGTACTTTCTTTGGAGCTCTATATTTAGTGTGCCCATGTTCCTTCTTTCCATGGTTTTTATGTATATTCCTAGAGTTAAAGACGGATTGGAGACAAAGTTAGTAAATATGCTAACAACTGAGGAGCTCTTGAGATGGATTTTATGTACACCTGTACAATTCATAGTTGGATGGCAATTTTATGTTGGCGCTTATAAATCCCTGAGACATGGATCGGCTAATATGGATGTTTTGGTAGCGCCTAAATTTCAATGTAAAGTAAATTAAGAAGAGTGCACTGAACTTAAAAAGAGTGCATTTTGATCAACTTTAACCTACGCAGCGAGGGACAAGAAGATAGTTTTCTGTGTACAGTGCAACATAGAAAAAAACAGGAAGAATGATATCATTATTGGGTAGGATATCTGGATGAATTTTGTGAATGAAGATTTAGTATCTATGGACCACCTGTGCATGTCTGTGAAACATCAGATGATTGTTATCGTTATAATCAATTATTATGAAAGATTTGTTTAGAACGATCATTTGAATTCACATAAACTAATGGATCTTTTCATCATCATTACGAGAAAGAGGACGGCTTGGCCCGCCACCATGAGTTGTCTATTTAGAAGAGAGCTTACTTTTTCGGCAAGCCTTTGTCGGAAAATGGCGAAACAAAATTTTATGGTTCTTAATACTAATCAATTCAATGGTGTTTAGGTTTTTCCCGAGGTTACTATTTACGGTTATGGGTTTTAGGTTTTCCTGATGTTACTGTTGATTTGTGACCAAAAACCTTTGATATAA
>ML777128.1:2116362-2184154 GCA_009831015.1 Picea engelmannii | reverse complement strand
GTGCTTCTTCAATTCTTTTATCTTCTTCTATTTGAACCTTCAATCTTGTGATCATTTGTTCTAGTTCTCGAGTGTCCTTTTTCTTGTCTAGTTTTGCTTGTAGTTTCTTGTTTTTCTTCTTTTCTCTTCTGATAACTTCTATGACACACATCAATTCTTTTCGATAGTCAACTTCTGCCTCTTAAATTTCGTCTTCGACTTCTTCATATCCTTCTTTGGCTTCTTCATATTCTTCTTCAGAGTCTTCTTTGTCAGAATCTTTTACTGCCATGAATATAACTCTTCCTGTCTCACTGTCACTGATTTCATCTTCATTTGATGATGAGATGTCTTCTTTGATGCATAAGCTTTTCTTGAAATCTTTCTTTGTAGTTATTTTGCCTTTATATGCGTCTTTTCCTTTTGAGTAACCTTCATGATTTCTCTTTTTCTTATGAGGACATTTGTTAGCAAAATGACCAATACCATCACAATTAAAACAAATTAAAGGAAGCTTACCTCTATACCTACCATTGGTTTCCTTGTTCAGTCTTTTGACGAAGTTGGCCACTTCTTCATCATACTCCGAGACGTCGCTACTGCTACTATATTCTTCTTGTTCCTTTTTATTTTTCTTTGATCTTTTGGATGATTTGAAGGCTTCTTCTTTTACATTTGGATTTTCCTGTTCAATTTTCATTTCATATCCTGTGAAGATTCCATGCAGTTCATCCATGCTTATTGAGTTCAGATCCGATCTTTCTTCTAGTGCTGATATCTTAGGGTTGAATCTCATAGGAAGAGATCTTAGTACATTTTGAGCAATTACAGATTCTTTGATTTCTTCTCCCAATCCTATGATTGCATTCACTGTTTCATCAACTCTTAATAAGTAGGCTACAATATTCTCATCTTCCTTCATTTTTAGTTGTTCGAATTGACCTCTGTAAGTTTGAAGTTTTGCTGCTTTGACTTTTGTATCTCCTTCATAAATATTTTGAAGCTTTTCCCAAATCTCTTTGGCATATTTACAATGTGCAACTTTGGTGAATACTGTTTCAATGAGACCATTCAAAAGTGCATTTGCAGCTTTGGAATTATTCTGACCAAGTTTCACTGCTTTTTCATTTGTTCGTGGAACTGCTGGTACTATGTATCCATCTACAATTGATTTCCAAATTTCAAACCCCTGTGCTTGTATATATGTCTTCATCCTTATGCTCCAAAAAACATACTTCTGTCCATGAAAGTGTGGTATTCCATTTTTATATGAGTTGGTACTCTCCATGATCTACCTTTCAATGGTTAAACTGATTTCTGAAAGAACCTGCTCTGATACCAATTGTTGGATAATTGAGAGGGGGGGGGGTGAATTAGTAATAACGTAATTATAATCCTTTTTATCCAAATAATCCAAGTGTTATATCAATGTAGAATTATTATCCAATAATGAACAATAAGAAATGAACAATCACACATACACAGTACACCCATGTTTTACGTGGAATCCCAAATCCGGAGAAAACTACAAAATGCTTTATCTTATATGTCTTGAAGAATTACATTCATTGGAAGCACCAACTTCCTTTGTTTTCTAGCTGCAACTGGAAGGAGGCTCCAACCCCCTATTTTCTTAGGCTACAACTCGAGGGAAGCTCCAACTCCCCAATTCTTTGACTACAACCAGAAGAAGGCTACAACCCCCTATGTTTTCCGGCTACAACCGAAAGGTGGCTACAACCACCTGTCCTTGCTCCGTCCAACTGCCCCGAAGTAGAAGTAGAATGATGGAACCATTGTCACACTATCACTATGAGATATACCACTGTAAACATGTACCAATAAACCTGAACCATGCATCAACCTGTACCTCAACCTGTAATCAACCTGTACCATAAACAAGTGCATCAACTCTGCACCAACCTATACCAAACAATCTGTAATCAACCTGTACCATAAAAAAGTGAAACAAACCATGTACCAAGTATGTACCAATCATGTGTCAAGTACTCATCAACTATGAATGATCAATATGTACCAACATCATCAACTATACGCCTCATGTATGTGCCAACTCATCAACTACTTGTCTCAACCATGTACCCAACTTGTTCCTCAACCAAAAGACCTCATCAATTTCATCATCCAAATATGATTTGTAACTCTGTAATAGACCTGGTGTATATGATCACATACCTGCGAGCCTTCCTTAACTTTAACAACAAGAGACTATCATTTTCATCAAACGTTTCTTTAGGCTCACAGGACTAGTTTTGGATTAGTCAACAACCCTAAATTGAAATAATCATAACTTTGTACCTGTAATGAATAAATATCTGAACTCTTCAGTGTGTTTTATGCAATTTCTCCAGGTGTCACTACTTGGAACCTATCAAAAAAGGAGTTATGGAAAAAATGGCACACCTTGCTGAATTCTGGCTTATTCTAGAGTGCGACCTTGTAAAGCATGCCCGACACTGAATATTTGTTGAATTGATCTAAAAATGTTACACAAAATACTAAAGACTGTACTCTAACCAACACATTTTTTCTTACTAAATTTGGATCTATTATGAAGAAGTTATGTCGTTTTTACCCGAAACACTTGTTTTTGACTAGTTTTAGGACTAGCCACAAACCCTATTTTCCACGGAGTGTAACTCCAAAAATACAATGAACCACAAGATGAATTTTTTACCACATATACTTGGATATGTTTCCTTAATGGAATAGAAATTTCATGGTGTGAATCATTCTAAAAAAAACTTTATTGCGAAAATGGTGAGATGACCTGAAAAAAAAAACATACCTTAGAAAGAATCATCAAAAGAATTTATCCTTCCTTGAATTCCTGACCTTCTTTTCTTCACTTTCCTCAGAAATTAGGCTTATATATCTTTTGGTTACCTCAGACACCTATAGGTATTCAATATGCTCAAGTGTGTCTTAAATGAGAGAGCCTTGCCTCTTATTTATACTCTCCAAGTAGCTTCCTTAAAAACATCTTCTAGGTCACTTTGCCCACTTTCCTTATTTTAGGGTTAACCCACTTCTAATTTCTCCATTAAATTTATGATTGAATTAATTTATTTTGTATTCATTTTGAATTATATTACACTCATCACTTGACTTTATTATTTACCTTTTAAAATCTCTTAAACCACTTTGACTATTTTGACCTTTTGGTGCTTCTAGATGACATATGAGGGTCCTCCAACTTTGTAAGGCCATAACTCTCAAACCGTGCGGAGTTATGTGACGTTCCACATACCACAAAAAATGGAATGACATGTACTATCCATATAGAATATTATTACCTGAAAATACATAAAAAATCATACTGTTATCAAACAAACTTGGGTTCTCCAACTTCTCATGGCCATAACTCTCTAACCGTGAGGAGTTATGTGATGTTCCACATACCACCAGAAATGGCATGACAAGCACTATCCATCTAGTATAGTTTCACTGACAAATTCACTGGAGTTCATATCATTATTTCACAAATAAGCATGGGTTCTCTAACCATACTTCTAAGATAACTTAATCCGCAAAGCATATTTCCGTGAGGGATTTCACCATAAGGGGACCACTTTGGAGTTCATCCATTTCTACTTATTATCAAACATGACAAGACAATAACAAGTCATCTTTACATCAAACAATCTTGGGTCCATTACCCAACCTTTGTGCTACGGGGCTTTCTTCAAGGGTTGACATCAATGAAAACCAACCTTAATCAACACTTAACGCACATGTTAACCTCCCGATGTCTTCCAAAGTGTGGTATCTTCATCACATTCAAGATAGTGGACCTCGCGATGTCCATAGTCCATGGCTGGGGGATGATCTTTGACTTCTTCCCATTGGTCTTGGTCAAATATTTGTGAGGTGGGAGCATGCCATAGCTCTTGTGGTCTCCTAGGTTATAGTCATTGATCTTCAATGTCATAATTCTCTCCAACTGTGGTATGACTGCACGTATTCCCTTTGGGAGGTACGTAGTGATGATTTTGTAGTCGAAGTCCCTCAGGACACTGTCATGACTTACCACATCGGCCAGGGGTGGGATGTAGTGGGGCATGATGGATGGGATTAGCTTCGCATTCTCCAAGTCATCATGATGCTTCATTCGTTTCTCGGTCGTAGCTCATAATGGTCAAGATCCACGGGGAATCGAAGGGGATGCTTGCACTCGCCTCGTCTATGAGGCTTGGATGCCTGCGAACATCACCTTCTCGGCCATGAGGTCTATTAGGATCTCTTTGATAGATTTTTTTTCTATGTTAATTTCTTCTGACATGCACACTTGAGATATGATATCTTTGGTCAGTGAACAAACACTCAATGTAGTAGAACGAATGGCGAGGTCACAATAATTGTTGCACAAAATCAACTAGTTCTCTGTGGGCTCGAGTAATCATAATTGGCAAAAGTGTTCTTGGTGCAACGCTCGACAAGATAAATAGACATTATTGTAACAGAATCTTCCAATGGGAAAGAACACCTCAATCAATGCAAATCCATCCGTTATGGCGCAGTCCCAATGGTCCAAGGGAGAACGTTCCGACAATAATTGCATTTCTAGCTGTTCTGGAGCGTCATTTTAACGATCGAGATGCCTCCAACGGTCATTTTTCTTTGCTATGGCGAAGTTCCAATCTTCATTGTTCTGATATCCCGACAAAGTTCTAGTTCTGCAAACCTTCTTTCTGTGGGGTCCTCTCTGGAACGTCCTGTAACTTTTTTAACTTTGCTTTCTTCTTGCTGAGATTTCTAGCCTTCTTTCCTGTAATCTGAGTTACTAGGTTCCTCTTCCCATTTTTATTCTTACCTTCTAAGTAACTTCATGTTTTCGATGATCTTTCATAGGGTTCAAGGGTGATACTTCTTCATTGTTTGGGGTAGGTGCTCTACTCTCCTGTACAGACAGGTGTTTCACAACTTCGACATCCAGATCTCTGGTCCTCAGTAAGTTCGACTGGTCTTCTTGTTCTTTCAGTAAGTGCATTATTCTCCTAGCCATGAAATCTCTTAGTTCTTTCTTTTTCTATTCTAGATCATTCTCTTCTTGTTTCCTTCGTATCTGATCTTTCTCCATCCAGTTTTGTCCTAGCAAAATAACAAATGGGGTGTTGTTCTCAACAAACTTAACGATCTCAAATTATTCTTCTGTTGAAGTGCCATGAGAACTCACAGATGTCTGGGTAAGTCTTCCACATAGGGTTATCAACTTTCATCTAAATAATCTTATTCCTCCTAATGAAGGAACCATAGTAGGCTTTCTCAAAATTTCCCAAGTTCTTTCTGTCATGTTATTCACCCATGTTTCCTCATCCAGGACACAATCTATGTCAAAGTCTCCTATTCTTGTTTCTATATACTCTTTTTCTTTTAAGATCTCTAATAAACTAGTGTCTCTGTTATCATTCATGGTTTCTTTCATCTGCAATAATACAATCTTTGATCCTTTCTAGGGTTCTATCATATCCTTAGTTTCTTGACTTGTCTCATAGTTTTCTTGTCTCATATTCATCTTTTCAAATTTTGCAATCATTCTAGGGCAATCCAAAACTTCATGTCTAGTAGCCTTACAACAAATGCAAATAGGACCTATATGAGGGCATTCCTTAGCAAGATGTCCCAGTCTTCTGCAACTATAGCAAGGAGTTAATCCTCTCTTTCTCTTGAATGATCCCCAACCTTTTTTATACTGCGCACTGGGATCATAGTAACTAACCTGCAAAAAATTCTTTCTAGGATTATGTATCCATTTGTTAGTCCAAATATTCTTTCTATGCATAGGAAAAACATAGCTTTCATTATTTATATCAGATCTATTCATATCAAATCTTCTTTCTTCTAGCTGTACCCTAGTTTTCAGACTAGGACAAAATTTATCAAACATACCTAGATTCATTCTTTCGAACATAAATTTTCGCTTATCTTACCTTTCTCAGAGCACAAAGCTTCAAGATCTTACCTCTTTTCTTCAGATTGGAATTCTCTTCTTAGCATAGAGCTTCGCAAGTCAAGTAGAATATTGCGCACTAAAGTAGTAGATCTACACACAAATCTTTCTCTTTTCTTCAGTTCCCAACAATCACAGTTTTAGGTCCCGACAACAGAACCATTTGTTAGCACAGGGGCAGACCCAGGGTTCAATGCTTCAAAATCGCACCAACATAACTCTAACTACTGACCCTTTTGGCAACACCTATGAAGAAGATGAAGTCTCACCTGAAGTAGAGGCAGGGGTGGTTGTAGGACACAAATGTCTATAACCTAGCTAGGACACAGATCTGTGATTACACCAATCTAACAAAGCACTTAGAAATTATCATTCATCAATATTTAACCCTTATTCACATCGCAGGCAAAAACCCTAATTACATAACAACACAGTATTCAACCAGATCTAACACATCTAAGAACTTAGCATATGGAAATAGATCATATCTAACACTCATTCACATCACTAAGCACTTAATCTATCATACTAGGTTTATCTAAACATTCATTACTGCACTAAGCTTAAATCATAGGAACAATATAACAACCATAATGCACAAAACAACCATAACACAGGATATACGTGGTTCACCCCAGTGTGGGGATACATCCACCAAATATTCTCTTGTTTATTATCTTTTTTCAATCTTCTTACATACATAGAGCTCAAAAACCCCACTCCACATAGGACATGAGATCTACGCGCACCTCGCCATATCCTCCTTCCCCGAGTTAGGTCACAACACAAAGCCTTCTTACACAGTCTGCACACAAGCTTCTTACAATCACTTGCACTTAGCTCTGCAAGTCTTAACACATAGTATGCACAAAGCCTCTAGCTCCACACTAAGCCAATTCTACTAGGTCTCTCTACTTACATCGCCTAGCTTTCTATTTATACATTACAAAATGGGCCTAAACATGGGTAAACCTATGGGTCGACATCCCATACCCGTTACATAAACCATAAACCCAAAAGTTCCCTAAAAAGGGGCCGATATCCTACAATCTCCACTTCGCCTGGCGCTCCGTCTTCGACCAGCCTGTCGAAGTCCCAAAAATGGTCCAACATGACCAAGGTTCTCCAAAACTTGGTCGAGGGACAACATGGTGTTCCTAGAACTGCCTTCTCTCTACGAATCCCATGGTATGAATAGTAATCATCAAACTCCTTGCTGCAATATTCACCTCCATTTTCTGATCTGAGACACTTCTATATAAAAAACATCATATTTTTTCGAATGCATCATCAATAAAAGTAACATAATAATGAGAGACACCAAGAGATGATACCTGAGATGGTCCCCATAGATCTGTACGCACACACTCTAACCTTTAACTCTTCTTTTCTTTTCCGACTTTGAGAAATCTGACTCTCTTCTGTTTTCCATAAACACAATGCTCACATAAATCCAAACCAATTTGTTTAAGATCTGGCAACAATTTTTTTTGTGAAGTATTTGCATCCCCTTCCCACTCATGTGTCCAAGAATATGATGCCACAGTGTTGTATCCACTCCTGTAGAATCTAAAGAGATATAAGAGTCAGTATTACCAGTACATAAATACAATGTACCTACCTTCTCTCCTTCTACTAAAACCAATGATCCTTTGGTGACCTTCCACACCTTATCTGTAAATATGGATATACAACCTTCACTTGCCAACTTCCCTATTGAAATTAGATTTTTCCTTAGATATGGAACATGTCTTACCTCTTTCAACAACCATTGGTTTCCATTCCTTTGCTTTATTTTTACCTTTCCCATTCCAACAATTTTGCATGGTGCATTATCACCCAAATGAACCTATCCAAAATCACCTTGAGCATAATCTAGAAAATGTTTCCTATGGGGTGTGGCATGAAATGAAGCCCCTGAATCTACTACCCAAGACTCATAAATATATCTATAGAAAGAATCAAAGAATCTTGTAAAACATCACATGTTACATGTGCTTCCTGATTTTTCTCCTACTGTCCATCTCTTTGTTTCTTTGGAGCTCTGCAGTCTTTCTTCAGATGTCCTTTCTTCGCACAATTCCAACACTCTATATTTCCAAGTTTGGATTTGGATATGCCCTTCCTATAATTCCCATGGTTCCCTGAGCCATTTCCTCTATGCTTTTGTCTTCCCATGTTCTCCATGTTTAACGCATTACCTGATGTCTCACCTGTGCTTTTCTGTCGCATTTCCTCGCTAAGGATAACACCAACAACATCACCAAATTTTAAAGTGTTTGAACCAGAGACAAAGTTACTTGCAACCATGACCAAGCCATTCCAACTTTCTGGCAATGAGCATAATATTAGAAGAGCCCTGACCTCATCATCAAAGTCCACTTTTACAGAACTTAGCTGATTAATAACCATATTGAATTCATTTAAATGATCTGCAATAGACCCACCTTCTAACATCTTCATATTAAATAATATCTTCATTATAAATAACTTATTGGAGGCTGAGGTTTTTTCATACAATTTAACCAATGCGTCCATCAACTCCTTCGTTGTCTTTTCTTTCGAAATATTGAAAGCCACTAATGCTGTCAGGCTCAATCGTATCGTTCCTAGTGCCTTTCTGTCAAGAACCTCCCATTCTTTGTCCTTCATGGCTGTCAAATTCTTTTCTATTCCACCCAATCGTAGGAATAGATCCTTCTGATATAAATAATCTTCCATCTACATCTTCCATAACTGGTAGTTTTGGATGTTAAATTTCTCGACCCTAAACTTTCCATCTTCCACCATTTCTCTCACTCGAACCAGGAACCCTCTTTTCCTGCGAGTTACCTTTCGCTTTGATACCAGTTGTTATAAAAAAAAGATCGCAAGGCAATAAAATAAAAAAAAATGCGGAAATAAAACACAAAAGATACACAATACAATAGAGACATAGATAT
Source organism: Picea engelmannii (assembly GCA_009831015.1). NCBI lineage: Eukaryota > Viridiplantae > Streptophyta > Pinopsida > Pinales > Pinaceae > Picea > Picea engelmannii. Next base: position 2,175,262 of record ML777128.1, on the reverse strand, counting down.
ACGTGGTTCACCTAGTGTGGGTTACGTCCACCAGAGAAATTTCCAGGTCCTTCCCTTTTCTTATCCAACAAATGAAGGGATACAACCTACAACACACTCACTGTAACTTCCTCTTTTTTCTCTCACAGTATCCTCACTCAGAACACAATATTTGCAATGATACATAGCCACAATAAATTTACCTCATAAAAGAGGGTTACCTTCTAGGGAAAAAAAAAAACCCTAACATAACTTCTACTGTGATATCTGCGACCTTATAATGAATGGTCTAGATTTACTATGAAATTACAATATACATTTACAAGGAAAATTTTCCTTCGGGGGCTTCGCCCCCAAACCCCCATCGGGGAATGCTAACCCCTGAACCTCCGTCGGGGGCCTGCTTTCCCCCAGACCCCCCAATCGGGGATCGTTACCCCATACCTCGAAGGGGGGGAAAGCCTCCCATAAAACTCCTTCGCGTGGAGGGGTGTACAATCTTCCAGAGTGTAAAGTATTCATGGGGTATAAACATGGATGAAAACAAATACCTCTGAATCAGAAAGATAATCAGGCTCCACAACCAATGATAATTATTGGATCTTTCTTTGGAGCCATGGAAAAAAGTCACCGAGTCCTAAGGACAAGGGAGTGTCAAGTGCTATATCTCTCTGATATAGATGTGAGGTCCAATAATAATACTCAACCTAATATCTTAGGACACTAACTAAGGATTCGTGCCCTTAGCCATACTACCTGACTACCCAAGTACTAGAGAGTGGTCTCACTTAATGTTGTTCTCGGTGTACTACAATAACAATATGGTCAAATAACTTATCTAAGGTTGGTTTCAGGTATACCTAGGGGGATTCCTATATACCAAAAGGTACGTGGAAATGATATTCCATCTACAAGTACTATCTAATGCAATACTACTTGAAGGGGTACCAACATGGGTTATAGGAGTTTCCAACCAAGTGAAACAATGTGTTTCCAACCATGTGAAACAATGTGTTTCCATCCACATGAAACCATGTGTATTTCCCATGTGTATTCTTCCCCAATCAAAGTTTTACTCGCTTAATGACATATCTTGTGTTATTTAAAGATGTCAAAACATGTCTCTAAAAAAATATAAAAAACGAGCTTGCTAACCATGACAAAAGCTCTCAAAATCACTAGAAAATAACTTGTGCAAAAACCCTAACTTCCACAAGGAATATATTATAAAATATAACGAGTAAAAATTTAATTTTTTTCCATATGTACTTCACTGTGTCAACTCAGGATTTTGAAAATTTCAGATTCTAAAACTTCATTGAAAAAAAATTACAACATAAATTCCAAGACAATTGATTTCGGGATTAGTTAAAAACCTTGTCTCCCATGGAACATATCGTCGAAAGTATAGCGAACCAGAACCTAAAATTTTGACCACCTTTACTATTAGTATGCAAACACTAAATTTTCAATGTTCTCTTTGTTGCAGGAACGGGGTTATTCCCGTAGCACCAAGAAGTGTTGTTCCTGAGCACTGGTATCATAAATGGCAGAAGTAGTACTGAGCTTTTAACTCGCCTCATTATAGAGGAGGTACAGGAAGGTTGGAAGTTCTTATTCCATACACCCTTGATGTACGACTATGATGCCTTGATTGAGATAATTTGGCCTTTAAAGGCTAATTTTATTAAAGGATTTGCCAAATTGTTCCTTCGGTTTCATTAGCCTTTGCGTAGGGTTGATTTTATTATAAATTCCACCAAAAAATTTGGTTGTACCATAAGGACAGTCTCCAGTCCTCGAAGCCATGCACCTGTAGTCATTCAAAACAAGGGTTAGCCACAAGTCACATAAGCCAAACAAGCCAAGCACTAAGACCTCACTCCACATGCCTCATTGAAAGGCTATGAGAGCATTGATAGATATAAAAGTTGATAGTTCTGAGATCCCAATGCATTGGGAATTATGTTTTTGAGAAAATATTAAAAATATAATAAACACAGACAAGTGTACCATGCCGAGATTGCAGGTGGAAGAAAAGGTGCAGATGTCGATTTAGAGAATCTAGTTTCTTGCAGAGTTTGCAGGTGTCTATGGAATCCGTTGCCTTACAAATGTTGTCATCGACAAGTTGCTTGTTTGAAGTCTCAACGCCAGGTGCAGGATGTTTGATTGCATGCAGTTCCACTCTGAGTTTTCAGTCGCCAGCTTCAGTTTTGGTGAACTATAACCAGTTTCAAACTTCGTTTTGTGCTTTGGCTAAACACAGAAAACCGAGCTATGACCAAACGAATGATGTTTATTGCTGCTCGAGACCCATGCATATGAATGAAGCCACACCAAAAATTCCTTGGGATTTCAGGAATCGTATTCCATGAAAGGTAGCTATTACACACAAGCATATGGCGATGCAGTCACTGGTCAAGATTTCTAATCATACAATAATCCAAATAAAACAACTATATTTGTTAATGGGTTAGATCCAAATGCGATGGATGAAGATCTTAGGCTGGTTTTTTGGGCCATTTGGAGAAATTGTGTATGTGAAAATATCGGTGGGCAAAGGATGTGGTTTTGTATAGTTCACTAACAGGTCCTCTACCGAGAAATCTTTGCAAACGCTACATGGAGGAAGACCCCATGGGAAGGGATTTACATTGCTCTATGTGTCAGATGAGGTTGGAACCTATACCTGCATACAAACACGAGTTAGCACCTACATCAAATCGCAACACAGTATTCAAATCAAGCATCAATTGCACAGTTCACTAAATTCACATATTCAAATACCAAATGGTAAGTACAGATATCAAATGACCATTTGCAGGTAGAAGTTGAATGCCAAGGGCCAAATCGCATGATCTAGTCAACGAAGAAAGCTCAAATGCTCACACAGAAAACGCCCAGGTGTCATGGTGAATTCCACAGGCCTGAATAGATAATGCTAACAGAATACTAAAGCAACATTCACACATAAGGTGCCAAGGAGCATGTTGCTGACAACTGTCACTATTGGTATTTTCAAATATTGATGTCATCAACAAGACCCACAGGTGGAAAATATTTTCCATGTGGGTTATGTTTTCTTCTGTTGGCACTCTTGGAGACACAGGTTGTTCAGTTTCTATTCGCAGATTTAGGTTGCTAAATTCTTTTCTAGCTTATGTGAAGGTTGAATTGGTGAACATCATGCCAATTTTAAACAATTGGTCATTGCTTACTTATTCTGTGGAGCTTCAAAATGGGGAACCTCTTTATGCATCCAGATAAGCAGGCCTCTATTCTTTTAGTTGAGGAAACATAGGAAGCCAAACAGTTCAAGAATGATATCCCAAATTTTTAATAGTAGCTATTTAACAGGTGGCAGGGTATCTTGATTCCTTCCAGATTTGAAGACATAAAAACAGTTTCATATCTGATTTTCAGAAATCTTTAGTAGTTCGAGACTCCAGCTCCATTTATTCGGAATACTTTCCAGTGGAACAGAGCATTAGAGGCATAAATTTAGCATTCAACCCTAACAGTTCTATGATTCCCGGCAATCGAAACCATAGTCAGGTTTTTTAAAAGCACAGTTGGCAGAGGTCAGTTTTCTTATAGGTGGCAGTGTTTTCAGCACTTGACAAGGCTTCTTCAAGGCATAGTTGGCATCTTTTACATGTGTCATCACCAACACCCAAATAGAATCGAAAGGAGAGAGCCAATTTCAACTTGGTCGTAATAATCCCATGAGGTTAGGGTTTATTTTTTAACAAATTTTCCTATCTTCTAGTTACACCTCATATTTTGTTATTTCTATTTTTAACAAAGAAGATCTTCGATCCTAGAGATGATAACTAATTTTTATTTGTAGGAGAAAGGAGGGATCTATATAAGAAGGGTAGAGAGAAAACCAAGAAGGCATGGGGGGGAAGACCCGTGAGGGTAAGGCCTGAGAAGATATCAATGAAATAGCATCCAGCCTGAGTGATTGTATGCCTGAAGGCATTGTATTTCTGTAATCGTTTCTGACATTGGAGATATATGACATTTGTTTATCAGATTGTGATTTTCTTGTCTAAACATTGTTTTTCCACCTTCCTTGTTTTACATTCTGTCGTTCGTCTTACTTGAACGAATTACAAACATTGAGAATCAATGGCAACTTATGGATGATAGATTCCTGAGCGGTAAAGATTTTGCTGTGACTGCCTATCATCCATGTGTTTTGTTTCAAGTATCATTACATCCATTTGACTAAGAGAATCTTGGTTTGACGAGGTGTTCTACTTTTTGTCTATTCCCTATTCTTCTATCCATTTACATATAAAAACGTCTTATCTGATATATAATTTGATTGCCTCCGATCAACAGGGTGTTTACTTGACTCCATGCCCAATGGTGTTTTACTGATCGACATTTAGCCTGTTTCTCTTTTTCTTTCTTTCCCGTCTACCCGATCCATCTTCTTTCAAAACCCAAACACATTCTTATTTATAAAATTATTGCAATAATTGAAGGGGTGCTAGGCTTGACCCTATAGCAGTCTAGGGGCAACTTCTAGCACTAACATTTACTATGACATTTCTCCTCATTCTTCACAAAATTTCATTGTCTTAAAAATTCCCAGAAAAAAAATTATAGCAAAAATTCCAAGATGACTTGTTTAAAACTGTTTTCAGGATGAGTAAAACACCCTATCTTCCATAGGTTATATCTCCAAAATTATAATGAACCAAAACTTGAAATTTTTAATAGACATACTATGATATGTCTTCTAAGTAAAATCCAAATTTATCTCTTTGAAACGCTCTAGAAAGAAGTTATAGCAAAAATTCCAAGATGACTTGCTTGATGCAACAAAACCCTATGATCAATGCTCTTGATACCAAATGTTATGATCCAATGCCTTAAAAAAGACAAGAATTCAATGAATACAATCCAATTCTAGGAGGAAGCCTCCTTTCATAATATATCCAATTCAAAAGGCAAGATGAGATGCTTATACAAATGATTCTCCTTTATTATAAATAGGAGATAAAGTGAGAATGATGTAACCTACCACTAAGCCGACCTGATTTTAACTAATGAACTAATAATAAATGATTTTTAGGGCCTTAACAAACCTACTCTTTCTTTTCTCAATAGTTCATCGAAGTAGCCTTCCTCTATAGTGTTGTTTAGTGTGTGCAGAAAAAGTCCAATTTGTTGTATGCTTTCTGAGATTTCCCTACCAAAGAAACACTTGGCTCTCAAGAATCCAAAGTGTAGCAAGTGCACAATGGGTGAAAGTTTCCTAAATTTGCTAGTCTCTATGCTCACCTACAACCATCATCCTTTCCTTTGAAGTCTACAATTTCCTCTTAATGGCATTTATCACAGTTAGTTTTCCAGATTTCCCATGGATAACAAAGGAGAACACAACATGAATAACCTAGAGCATCCACATGTGATGGTTGAAATGAAAGCTAGATTTAATGGAATGAGAGGAGGGTGAAATGATGGATGACATTACTTCTAATTGCATGAATGGATGACTCTTACAATTACCATAATTATTGTATTTGGTCTATGCTTCCATAACTATGTGAGAGGATTTTATCATCAACCTCTTACATGCATTCGATGATTGGTTCTAATAAGACAAAGGAGGTAGAGGGATTATTTAAGGCACTTGGTAGAAAAAGAGACGGGTTCTAAGGTTGACATTAGACAATAAAGGATTTACTTTCCAATAAGTCCCATTTCCTCATCCTCTCTAATGGAATCATAGGCCCTCTAGTGCTCTACACAACCATCTTGGACCATTATATATTATATTACAATGTTAGTGTTCACATAGATTTAAGTCACCATGTCATGCCTAAGACATTGTCCATATATGTGTATTTACATCATAGATGCATAGCCATTCACTCGTTAGGTCTCGGCCTTGAGCTTCGCACTAGGGATCCATACTAGCATATTTACAATGTTTACATAATTTGATTTAATACATGCAATGGGCCAAAAACTAGGGTATCACGGTAGATTCCCTAGGTAGTGCATGCAATCAAAGAAGTAGAAACAATTGCTATTACACTTGACATTGGGCAGTTAACCCTATTTTCCAAGAAAACCCATTGTTTCAATTCAATGCCTATGAGTTTTTTCATAAAAACATAATGACTATAATTTTATATATAAACAACAACAACAACAACAACAACAACAACAACAACAATAAGGGATACACTCCTTCACCTTTGTGACTAGTCAATGCATATAAGTATACCATCACAAGGCTCATTGTATCATCTATCATTCATTCACTATCAATTATATAATTATTTATTCTATATGAATTTCAACTCTCTGACCTTTTTATGTTGGATATTTTGTATATGAATTGTTGTTCCAACTTGGGCCGATATTGGGGGGTCAATTCCACTTGACCTTTGGTCAAAATTTCATTGCCCTTGGTAACATAAATTCTAGTTTTTGGCCACACACCATTTTTGGAAGTCTCTCTATTTTCATGTCTTTAACCACATGTTGGCCTTTGCCCATTTAAAGTTCAAAACTTTATTGAAAGAAGATTATTCCAGGGGTCAATTCCACTTGACCTTTGGTCAAAATTTCATTGCCCTTGGTAACATAAATTCTAGTTTTTGGCCACACACCATTTTTGGAAGTCTCTCTATTTTCATGTCTTTAACCACATGTTGACCTTTGCCCATTTAAAGTTCAAAACTTTGTTGAAGGAAGATTATTCCACTGCAAATTGAAGAGAAAGTCAAAAAAAAATTGTTGCATCCAAACTTTTCAGAAATCACCACAATAGAGAGAGAAAAAACCCACTTATATAGGGTTTCAAGTAATCGTGGGTAAACTAAATGAATCCCAAATTGGTTATGGTAATTGTTGTAAAAAATCAATGAAAGAAACATCATACCACATTGTTTCCTTAAATTGTCACAACAATAAAACAACTTCATTTTACTATCATAATTATTAAATTAAATAAATGTTATTTGAAGCCGCCACAATCAGATATCAATGGCCTTGTAGACACCTTCACAATAACTTGTTGCAAAGTGATAATATATGCCAATGCCACGGTACAAGACAAGAATTTAATTTTACTCACCATTAAAGTCTTATGCTTTAGATATTGCAATGGAAATTTGCTACAACGTAAATAATATTAAGCCTCAAGAAGTCCATTCTTGTTGACTAGAGCCACTGCAACCATGGCCACAACCAAACCATGAGGATACATGTACTTGTTGAGGAAAATTAGAAACATTATAAATATACTCGATAACAAGCAAGGCAATTTTAAGAACATCATCTAGCGTTAAACATTATCGATGTGTACTATTAATGCATCCAACATCAAACATAGTTAGCATGTACTATCAAAGTGGTTATAGCGTGTATCATCCAATGTTATAGCAAACATGTATTGGTCACTTGCCAAACAAATACCATCTTCTATGACCAAGTGGAAAGTCACAACTACTCCAAATAATCATGACTATTGAAAATATTAAGAACTTTTATAAGTAAATAAATTAATATTTTGTAAGAAATTTATATATATACATAAATATATATTGTTTGATTTGGAAGTACTTTAAATTTGATACATATCACATCATATATAACGTTAATTGTTATGTCGAAGTTGCATAACATTTGTCATATATAACGTTCTGTGCAAATTAAAAACAAATTACAACTTATGCATATGAACTCTTAAAACTTCATAACTTTGTGAAGTTTAATATAATTTATATTAGAGGGAAAACGTTATAAGGTAAAAAATTATAAACCTTTTAGGATTCAATGGGGAAAAGGAAAAGTTCATTCTAAACATACGATCCAAGTCTCCAATCGTTAAGGGGAATTAAGGGTATCATTTTAGCAAAATTGAATTTGAAGAAGGTCACTATTTTGTTGGACCTTTGTGTATTTATTTATTATTGAAGAAGTAAGTTTTGGAACAAGTTAGTAGTGAATTATAGATTTTATAAAGAATTTAATATTTTGGATTAAATGTTCTTTTTGTTTAATGGAGTTTGAGTATTTGTCGATAAGTAAAAATATTATTTGTCATAATTATTAGATAATGTTTATTACAAAGGAATATTTAAGTAATGTGTAAATATATAAATTTAAGTTACATATTAAGAAATTAGAGGACAAACTAGTAAAATATCAACAACATGAGGAAGTATCACAACAAAAAATTAAAGATCTTAAGAAGAAATTTGGCAAGAAATGATCACAAAGAGATGAAGAAAATTGTCATTTAAAAAACCACAATAAAATCTTGGTTACACAAATAAAGAAGTCGAAGAAAGAGAATAAGTCACAATGAGAAAAACAGGGGCAACTTACTGACAAGGAAGCATTGATCAATAGATAAATAAGATAAATAATAATGAAGCTACAAGTACCTGTCAAAAGACAATGGAACCTGTGAAAATCACATAGAGAAAAAAAGCCAGAAGTTTTTCTACATAATTTGAGAGAAATAGATCATTGAATAGTATCGAGGTCGTTAACAAGGGACTATCAAATTGTGTTACTAAAACCACAAATATCGTCAAGCCCACGCATAAAATATGGTCAGGCTAAATCTGCCATAGGAAATAATGGTTTAATGGGAGTATCAAATGACTTGGCTACGTCAACCATCACAAAATTGACAAGATTGAGCTCCAACACTAATGGCCAAGATGCATCATGGAGCATGGAAATATATAAATATTTAAAGTTACAATGAGTTCCAAAAATGGTAAATCACTTGACATGTCTCATGCTTGTGTTTGTACGGATCCCTATGGCTAATTTTTAAAAACTAGTATTCAAGATCTAAAGGTGGTATTTCTTTATGGAAAAGCATATCAAAGAAATAACCATATGCTAGAACTCACAGATATCAATGATATTAATCCATTCTTTATACTCGCGTGGCCTATATATTCTTCTAGTATACAAGTAGATTTTAAACAAAGACCATAGAAACAACTATAAATTAGGACTCCAATATATCACTTTAAGGCCAATCGATACTATCCCCTATGTGGCCTATTAATTCTTCCTTTCACGCAAGTAGCGTTTAGTCTCACTCAATATTACAATACAATTTTCACCCTCTCTAACATAGCCAAACAATGCCACTTTTTTCTCCAAACAATGCAATGTTTGCTAGTTAAAACATCCTTTTACCATGACGAAACATGCATGCTCATGTTTAGAGGACAAAAGTCAGTTTAAAAAATATTTCAAGGACTAACTACATTTCAATCGTGCAAGTTAGACAACTAGTGATAGATAAGGTCATACCCATGCCCATTTGTTAATTTGACTCGCAATGACACCATATTGGCATAAAAGGAAACTTGCAACAATTAATGAATTGCTATCAATATTAACATTTCATGTTTTGGCTCATTCACAGAGTCACCAAATGCATGGAAGCAAATTAAATTTTAGCATTGTCTTTAAAGTCCTTCATACAAAATCAGAGCCAGAGCAACAAACCTTTTAAATTAGAACTTTTGTAAATTATCTCAACATTTTGTCCAACAAGAGAATTCTATTTCCAAAATCAATATAAATAACATGACCAACCAAATGGAAGGCATTTTGATTCAAGGCTCTAGGACTAAGCAAGATGAACAAGAGTATGCACATTGTAGATAATGGTTGGTAATTTGACTCTCATAATTGATGAAAATTTGTGCATACTATGATTTTTAGATGCACTAAGGATGTATAGATCTATTGAATTAGGCCTAGACATTGGAAGCCATCTAAATTCCTCCATCAAACAAAACTCTCAAGGCTAACTCAAATTTTACCTAACCCAATTTGACTTTTGGCTCTAAAATTATAAGCCAATCACTACTCATCCCAAGACATGCATGGGATCAACAATCTGAAAAACATGGGAATCCCATCTGTCAACCTGATATGAACGATACTTCTTAGAAATTCAAGCAATGCATTAACAATGCATATATTTTGTTTTAAAATTTTCTTAATGAAAATTCAAAATAGAGGAAAAAATAACAAGATTAGGGGAAGTCTTCAATACTCCTCAAATAACTCTACAACCATTTAATTAGAAACATAAAATTCTCAATAACATTGATGTAACCATGTGCATCTACATTACAATTGCAAACCTCATTTTATGGTTCCTAAAAGCAATCTTCGGTGTGCCATGTGCTCAATTCCCTATTCACATCCTAAATTGCATGTTCATCAACATTTATAAATGCAAGGTAAAGTTCATATCGAATCAATACTCATACCTCTTATGTTTTTTTAAATCATTCATTGAGCACAACTTTGAGGAGTCCTCTGCAAATATAACATAGGCAAATCTACGTGCAACTCATTTACATATGTTACAATCACATATGATGATACTTCATTGTGAAAATTGTTATTGATAGCTGGACATATTTCTTATCTACCAATTTTCTTTCAACCAATCTATTATATGAGTGATTATTCCTCACCAAAGCATATGCGTGAGGAACCTATGCACTTGAATCTAGGGCTATACTCCAAGGTTGCAACCCAACTTGAAAAAATAAAAGCCACATATTTATCCTCAAAAGATGGAAACAATAATTTTTTTTAATGTAGGAATTCCAAAATGTATTCATGACTCGTGAATCACTTGGCAATTCATCTAACAAGTCCTCACTATTTTGTATACCGGTTGTCAAATGAAATTATGTAGTGCAACCCAGACTTGTCAGATTGGGAGGGAAAATGAAATATTTTGTTTGCAAATAAATGCTACTTGATGAGGGAGCATAATTGAGGAGCAAATCCACCATCTATTTGCAATTTCTCTTCACTACCCTATGCAATAAATTACTTTCAAGTGAGCTTTTGGATGACTCCTTAGCTAAAGCTTCCTACTTGGCATTAATTTCAAAAAATATATCCAAAACCTTATTCAGAAGAGCACACATGTCCCTCTCTATAGCATATATGATAAGAAACTTGAAGCGATTACATGATAATTCAAGAAAATAAGGTTCCTTCACAAAGTTTAGCTCCACTTGCTACTTGCTACTTTTTTGAAAGAGCCATCCTAACTAATTTAAGAAATTGATAACCTCTTCCCTAGCTATCACTTGACTGTAACCTTGAAAATATTTTTGTGAACATTCAACTTTTAGGGACATGTTTTGTCATTTGAGAATTCATTTTCAATCTCAGGTTCAAGGCTTTGCAACTCTCTAGAGATGGTAGAGTCCACAACAATAACATGAAATAAATTCCCCTTGAGACCATGCTCCACCTACATTATTCCAAAAACAAGCAAACCACCAAAGTAGTTATAGAAACACCGTATTAAGTGCACACCCAAAAATAATACCCAAACTACAAAATAATGGTTAATAGAGATTCTTCAAGCTCAATCTACCTATACAAAATAGTGGCCCAAAATTTTAGGTGGCCCTCATGAAAATGTAAACTTCTGAACCCTATGATTAATCAATCTATTTTTTTAGCAGCCCATGGAAGTTTTGTCTTTGGAAAGAACAACTATAGATGAATACTTTCCTCTATAAGCACAAACAATTCTGCATCCATAACACAACAAGCTAGTCACTAGGATCCTATCCATTACACAACTATGATTTCAAAACTTACTTTGTGTTAGTTGTAGTCAAATTATGGCCTCTCAAAGTAATAGTGGTTGTTTTTCCAACTACAACAACCACAAACTTACCATCCCATGACCTCCAAGAACACAAACTTACCTACCAATAGGATCCGTCAAATATTCGTTGGAAGGATTACTTGTAAGAAAAATGATCACATGTTTGAGCATGAAAAATTGACTGCAATTGATGTTTGTGATCGCAAAAAAACTCCCATCAATTAGAGGAGAAAAAAACAAGAAAATTATATCTCATTATCATCAAAACCGCAATGATATGACTAGAAAATCCCAGTAATCTTTGGCATCATCATCACATGAAGAAAGGTTGAAATATGGTAACATTTTCTGCTCCTGTCGCTCTAGGATTTTCCATTCCTTATAAAAATTAAGATCAAGACCGCTTTCTTGTGAGGGTTTAAAACCACATGATAAATCATTTATTTTATTTTAACTTGCACAACCTTGTCATTTAACTATTTCTGAATCATCACCATGTAACCAAAGTGGGATCGACATATTTACTTCTTTACTTCTCTTATCATTTCACCTTGTGTGTTTTTAGCATGATATTCTTTGAAATTTAAGTTGGTAATTAAATTTCTTTTATTTTCTTCATTAGTATTGGGAAGAATTAAATTGAAAGAAAAATTTACAGAGAAGATACAACTTTAAAATTTGTTTTTTTAATTAAATTTACCGAAAATGGACAATGACTTGTTTAAAACTAAGAAACAATTTGGTTTCGTTGGATTTTCTTGTTTCAAAAAGTACCCAAGTTCACCGAGAATGAAGGGGTTGTGTAAAAAAGTATTAAGGAGGACAACTTGGATTCATGAGTACTAAACATGAATAACGATCAAGCACTTGTGCCCTTAACATGCTACTACTGAGAAATACCATTTCTTACGTCTATACCATAGTTGTGCTAGCTTTAAATCATTTATATTTAGTCCGAGGGAAAATAATTTGTTATAGGATGATGTTTTTATTTAATTTTTCCGTCTCAAGGACCCGAGTTAAGTATTTTTGACAATAGAAAAACACATCCATTCGATATTTAAATTACAAGTTGTGTCTTTGAAAGTATAAGATGTTAGTTAACCGAACACTGTTATCTTGCTATCTTCTGGAATTATTTTATTTCTTAATTTTGTTATTTGATGGATGGCTTGTACACAAGAAATGCATTAAGTATTTTCATATTTTCGTTGATAGCCTCACACATGCTGCCTCACTAGTACTTTTTGAAACCCATAGGGGCTTGGACCATCAAAAGTTTTAAGCGAGCAACGATTAACAACTTAAAACAATTACAAACTTATTGCAATGTATAGTTTATTGACGATTTAGTTTCCTATTTATTTAATATATTTCCTTTGAGTGATATATTGGGTGAAAAATTAACGAAGTTGTGATTTTGTAGTCATGGAGATTGTTTATTGGCCCTATTTTGATGTGGAACATGAGAGTCTTGATCCAAAGAATCCATCATTCCATGAGAGGATAATGCTCTTATCAAGAGCATACAATTCAAATTTAAGTCATATACAATTATGGGTATTCTCATCTCCAAAGTTTTTTAAATTAGTTTTTGTAGGGCTTATATAGACAATGATACCTACAATGATAGGGTTTGTAGAGAGATTCCTGTTCGGTATGTGTTGGAGCTCTGGAGGGGATGGAGATTGTTTGAGGGATTGCCATGCAAAGAAGGAACTTTCATCCCTTGGTTTGTGTAGATTAATGGGGAAGAGAGTTGGGTGGTTGGAATTGTTAAGTTTTGAGCTTTTATTAGGTTTCTTTTCACTTTAATAGATAACCATAGCATATGTAGGATCACTGAGAGAAACACAATCAAAAGATACACAACATTTATGCCGGGAAACACTCATGGGGGAGAAAACCCAACAAAATTTCCTTAATATAGATAGCCAATACAATGCCAAGACACTAAACCAAAACACTAGAGAATATCCAACACTGAGCAATGCGCCTCTCTCTTCCTTCTTCTCCCAAATGCAACTACCAAACTTGCGCACTTGTTGAGCGAATGAGTGAGTGAGCAAATGAGGCGCTAGCCTCCTTTATTTATACTAGCTGGCAGGTGCTGGAAAGATATCTCTTCACTGGGCAGAGCCGACTTCTCTTCTTAGTGGTTAAAACCACTTTAATTAGGCATGGGGGTCAACTTCTTAATTAACATAAAATAGTTAGGGTTTGACCAATCCACAAAAGGGGATTTGTTCATTTACAATGCCCGACATGATCAATCCAAAAAAGGGGATTGATCTAATTAATAATGACTCAATAATAAATGTAATACTCTTTGCAGTTACAATATTTCAACACCCCCCCTTAACAAGAAGGTTATTGTACAGACACAACTCAATACAACATCATCAGGAGAGAGAGAGAGAGGGAAACAACATCAACAACATCTGGAACACTGACTGGAACATCTATAAATCATCAGAAGTTTTTTCTCATCATCATTGTTCACAACATGGAGCTAGAGTAACATCATCATCCTCATCAACATGAGGCTAGTGTATCATCATCAACATCTTTAGTGAGAAGCTGAAGTGGCATCATCATCGTCATATTTAGAAAGACACTGAAATGGCATAATCATTATCATCTTCAGCAAGAAGCTGAAGTGGAATCATCATTATCTACATCAACATGGATTAGTATAACTCTAATACATCGTCATCATCAATAACAATGCGAGGCTGATACAACATCAACAACAACATCATCACAACACGAAGGCTACAGCAACAACAACAACAACAACAACAACAACAACAACAACAACATTAAGCTGGAAATGTTCAGCACGAAGCTGACATCTCATCAATATCAACACTAAGATGGAAATTTTCAACACGAAGCTGGCATCTCAAAAACATCAACACGAAGATGGCATCACAACAACATCAACATGAAGCTGGAAATATTCAACACGAAGCTGGCATCACAACAACATCAACACGAAGTTGGAAATCTTCAGCACAAGGTTGGCATCTCAACAACATTAGCACGAAGCTGGAAATCTTCAGCACAAGGTTGGCATCACATCAACATCAACATGAAGCTAGAAATCTTCAACACAAAGCTGACATCAACACTACCCCTTTCGAGGGAGGTCCTTTCAGACTATACCAAGCTTGTCTCGAAAGTGCTCAAACTTTACACAAGACATAGGCTTGGTCAACACATCTACAACCTGCTCATCCGTGCCAACATAATGGAGCTTTATAGCTTCTCTCTACATCATATCATGAATGAAGTGATACCATATCTCTATGTGCTTCGACTCATCATGGAACACATCATCTTTATACAACTTTGGTTATCGCATAGGATCACGATGGCTTCCATATCTAGATCTAATAAATCTGTCAACAACATCTGAAGCCATATGGCTTCACAACTGGTGGAACATGCTGCAATATATTCCGCTTCTTCCGTGCTGAGAGAAATACTGGATTGCTTCCTACTCTACCATGAAGTCATGGCTGACCCCAGACTGAAACAACATCCTAAAGTGATCTTTCTATTAGAAACACTTCCAGCTCAATCTGAATCAGTATATCCATACAATCTAAAGTCATGATCTCTAGTATAATGGAGACCAAAATTCAATATACCCTTAAGGTATCTCATCACATGTTTTGCATCATCATGGTGAACATGTCTGGGTTCTACCAGATATTGACTCAAGGCAAAACCTATATCTGGCCTAGTATTCGTCAGATACATCACCGGACCAATAATCTGTCTGTATAGAGTAGAATCAACCAATTATGACAAGGTATCTACCATGAGATTCAACTTCGTTTCCATGGGTGTGTACATGGATTTACATTTCAACATGTCAAACCTCTTCATTATTTCAACTGCATACTTCCCTTGGTTAAGGAATATCTTCTCTGGGCTCTGCCAAAATTCAAGACCTAAGAGATAATGCATTAGGTATTTCGTCAAACTTTGTAGTGAGCTTCTTCTGCAATCCATGATGAGCTTTTATTCATCTTGTCAAGAATACATAATCTACATATAGTAGCAACAATATAATTGACTCATCATTCGTAACCTTGAAGTAAAGGTTAGAATACATTTAACTCTTGGTAAATCTCAAACTCTTCAGAAAACTATCAATCCTGCCACACCAAGCTCTTGGAGTTTGCTTCAATTTGCAGACATGAGTCTTTATGTCTTCAACTTCAAATCAAAATTTCACATCACTTTGTACCAATTTGGTACACTTGCTCACCTGCAACTCAATCTTCACAACCATGTGCTAGCTCTATGTGCTTTCTGCAAAGCACTATCTGTCTCACTGTCTGGGAGTATATCCTCTACTCTCTCTGCAATTGTTCCTGTAGAAGTGGGACTTTGCACCTGCAATTGCACTGATGTTGAGAATGGCTGCTCCATTCTCACCATGACTGCTGAAATCTGAAAGTAACTCCTCTACTTCATCACAACAACAACTTAATCTGAAACTGAGAGTGGCTCAATAAATGATATTGAAGGTAGCTCTTCTTCTTTCATGGAGGTAACTCTGTCTTTTATTTTATTCATGTCTCCATGACCCAACTAATGTACTGCACCAATTGCCACTCAATTTTAAATATAGGGATTTCTCCCCCTGCATCTCATACTCTATATGAATCATGGTTGTTCTAGTTGTCTTCATGAATACTGGAACTATTTCTTCAATTACTAGAGTAAGTGTCTCGTCATAGCCTTCTCCCTCTTGTTGGGAGAATCCTCTAGACACACATCAAGATTTGTACATCTGCAACATGCTTGATCTGTTAGATCAATATTGGAAGTCAATACTGACTTTTCTTTTAGTCTCACGGAAAACCCATATCCCAATCTTTCTGACTGGCTTCCTTCTTTGTCACTGAAACAAGGGAACCTTCCAGGATATTTCATATCTCCTAGGAGTCTCTGAAGCTACGATCTAGTCTTCTCATGACATCTGTCTCCCAGTCTTGGAAGTTGTCTATTCATCTGATCCTTTATGAGATCAGGCTTACTTTTGATTTCTTCTGAGTCTACAAGGACTTCATCATCTCTTATAGGGTATACTTGATGTTGAATACCAAGTCTAAATATGAAAAAGTGAGTCAAAATTCAATTGAATTCTGCTTCCTTTCAAGGTGGCTTCATTATCCTTTGAACAAGTCTACTGTGAGTTCTTGTTCTAATGTTAGGTCATCTTTGGAGCCTTCTGCTCCTTACAATCAATCTCCATATGAGATACTCTGGATCTCAAAAATAACTTCTTCTTCATCTTCTTTGGTACACATATGTATATGTTCATGTACATAGTATTTTTCATGTCTCATCTAATCTGTTTCCTTCTACAACCTTCACTATAGCTTCATCAGGGTTATCACCTGTGACATGAAACAAGGTCAACAAAACAACAAGCAAGAATAATACTCTTTTGATAATAGTAATAAAAAAATAGCACAAATAATCGTCATAGTATCTCCTTTAGAGCTATCACTTGTGGCCTACCTGAAAAAGTAAGAAGTGCAATATGAAATGAGATCAACTCTCTTCTAGTGTTGTGATCAAACATTCATCCATGGTAACTTGGAACCATCATAAGAAGTTTCTCCTAGAGGAGATGTTATTTGTATATGGTAAATGCTTACATTAATCATTTATCTCAATATGATCACATGCTACCATGTATAATACTTTTCAAAGACTTCTACCTCAACTATAGTGTTTACTTGTAAATGGGTAGTTACCAACTTGTCATGTGCAAATTTGAATCTTATCAACTTAATTAATCAAACCTGGAACTTGGATCTTTGTCCTCAAGAGTGAGTGTGTTTCTTTTCTTCCTAGTCTCTTTCACTGAAGATGACGAGTGCTTTCTTCAACCTGTCTTCTGTACTAAGACAATATGCTACATTGACAAAAAGATGGGTTAGAGAATAAACTCTATGATCTCAACTTTAATCAATCTAATACATTGAATTTAATAACTTCAATATGCAACCTAGATCAAAATAATTTCATAACAAATAGATGCATATCAGAATAAAGAAACTTGGGTTGTATTATTCCTCTGAATGTGTTGGATCTGAGATCCTTCTGGATCTATGGCAAGAGATCCCTTTTCCTGAAAATACCCTTTAAAACTTAACATTTTAAACATATGTGAATACATACCTATGATAGTAGTGGCACCATTTGATAGCAGCGGTAATAGTTACCAACCCTTTAAAAACTTCAAGGGTGACTGCAACTGGTACTGTAGCTGATACTTCAACTAATACTACAACTGTGATTGATACTGTAACTGATTTTGAAACTACAACTGCAACTTAGGGTTTTATGAGGAAACCCTAATTTTTCAAACTTCAAATTTTGAAATTCTAATCCAGGGACTAGATGCATTGGGCTGAGGCAAGTTTGCTGGAGTTGTTAGATTTCAAAAATTTCAAGTTTTCCCCCTTGAAACTTGACTTGCAAAAATCTGGACTGGTACTTCTGGTACTGGTTCTGGTTTCCTAGTTTTTCTGGTTTTTTGGTACTTCTAGTTTTCTGGTACCATCCAAAACTAGGGTTTGACTTTCCAGAGGCTCTGTCCACTGAAAAGGTGCACTCAAGCTTCCAAAAGATTCACTAGGGTAGTGCGCACTTTTCTAAATGGTTTTTAGGAAAAAATTCCTCTCCAACAAAATCCCTAATTTTCTTGTACGAAAATAGTGACGTTTTTCTTTATCGATTGAAAGATGCTCTCTTCAGTTTAGCTCTAAAACCATTTTAATTTTTGAGCTATTATTATGTTTCTTTTCAATTTACTAGATAACCATAGCATAGGTAGGATCACTAACAAAAACACACTCACAAGATACACAACATTTATCTTGGGAAACCCTCATGGGGGAGAAAACCATCAAAACTTCCTTAATATAGATAGCCAATACAATGCTAAGACAATAAACCAAAACACTAGAGAATATCCAACACTCAACAATGTACCTCTCTCTTCTTTCTTCTCCCAACTGCAACTACCAAACTTGCGCACTTGTTGAGCGAATGAGTGAGTGAACAAATGAGGCGCTAGCCTCCTTTATTTATACTAGTTGGCAGGGGCTGGAACGGTGTCTCTTCACTGGGAAGGGCCAACTTCTCTTCTTAGTGGTTAAAACCACTTTAATTAGGCCTAGGGGATGACTTCTTAATTAGCATAATATAGTTAGGATTTGAACAATCCACAAAATGGGATTTGGTCATTTACAATGCCCGACATGATCAATCCACAAAATGGGATTGCTC
This sequence comes from Picea engelmannii, assembly GCA_009831015.1. NCBI lineage: Eukaryota > Viridiplantae > Streptophyta > Pinopsida > Pinales > Pinaceae > Picea > Picea engelmannii. The sequence goes on along the minus strand of ML777128.1, from coordinate 2,156,298 downwards.
TAATTAATAATGACTCAATAATAAATACAATACTCTTTTCAGTTACAATATTTCAACATGAATCACTATAGGAGTCGCGTCATTATATTTTAGTGAGGTATTTGAGTTGTTGCAATGGAATGTATACATCCGTAGGAGATTGTCTGCCCTTATGGACTCATAGCCCCAACTTAGGGATGGTTTGTTGGAGAGAGAATTGGTTCAACAGAGCCTATGGTTGGGAGGAACATCCTTCGTCTCTAGCCGACTGTGTGAAATGTTTTTAAAGATAAGTGCCCTGATCATTTTGTTATTTACTATTTAATGCTGTGGACAAATGTTGCATTTACTCTGCAATTTATATGTATTAATGTTGATGTGTGCGTTTAATGGTTTTTGTGCATGTTTAAATGGATGCATTCATGTTTTTAAATTATTCATGATAATAACATGCATGTATGTCATGCTGCATGTATTTTCAACATTTAAACCGACTTTGGTAGTAACATGGCCTAGTCAGGGGGTTGGGTATCTTACAATTTGGTATCAGATATTTTGGTTCAACACCGGACTTGTATGGGCCAAAGACCAATGTGGATTTGAGAAATTCGTTGTTGTATTATTTTAGTCTATTTCAAATTTAGGAAATAATGAATTTAGAGTGAAAATTCCCAAATTCTGGGTGAAATATGCATGTAATTTGGAAAAGGGATGTCAAATTGATAGTTGTAGGGTCAAGTTCGACCATGGGAAGCTAAGTCCAAATCTCTCATGGTGGTCGAAAAAGAAAATAACATTTTAGGCCGAAAAATAAAATTTCAGAAAAATTATGAAATTTTTAAAAACTATAGCTTTTCAGGATTTTTGAAAAATTCCATACGAATGATGACATGGAATGTGCACTGACAGGGTCCATGTGGGCAGCACCATGGTGGCAGTATAAAGGGGTCATGAAATAAAGTTTGATGAATCAACAACTAAGATTGGATTTGATTTTGATATTGACAGCCAATATTCATCCTAGATTTGGAGCTTTTCAGAGTTTGGCAAAATTCTTTGAGGTTGGGACATTTTCGAAGTTCGTTGATGAAGAAAATTTTCGATCGTCGATGGAATTTTTGGAGTTCGATGAAGTTTGGTGAATCAAAAACCCAAATCATATTCAATTTAGTGATCAATGATCGAGATTCATTTGCAAATTTTGCGAATTATGGTGGATCAATGGTCAAGATCACATTGATCTTGAGATCAATGGTTTGGATCTAACACAAGTTTGGTAAGAAGTTTCTGAGTTTTTCAGAGCTGAGTGAAATTCCGTGAAGTGGGAACAAAACGTAAGTCATAGAAAATCGTTGACCACTGATGGATTTTTTTGGAGGTCGTAAAAAAGGTGCATTTTTTCCAAGATAATCGATAGATATTTTTGCCGATAGCCAATATACCTTTTTGTTGATCACCGACAAACCTTTTTGCCGATCATCGACAAACCTTTTTGTTGATTATTGATGGATTTTTTCCGAGGTCAATGAAAAGGTGTAGTTTTTCCAAGATTGTTGATAGACCTTTTTGTCGATCAGCAATGGAGTTTTTCGAAGGTCACCAAAAAGGTGTAGTTTTTCCAAGACTGCCAATATACCTTTTTGCCGATCACTGATAGTCGATAGAAGGATTTTGTTGATCATCGATAACAAACATAAGGTTTTTGTTGATCACTGATGGAATATATAAGTTGATCACCAATGAAGGGAAAGGAGGATGATGACATGGCCAAATCAAGGGATGATAGATGGACATCAACAACCACATGCCATGCCATGTTAGCTAGGTTGCCACATAAAGAAATATAGTTTTTATAAAAATTATGTAGAGCCAAAAACTTGTTTTGGCCATAATAGTATAAGAAAAAATCAAAATCAAATGAAATTGAAGGGGTATGTCCATAGTGACGAGGGATAGAAAAGCGTTAGTGAGGGCCATGGGCCAATTCAACTTTAATTCTCTGAAAAATGCCAATTAGTGGTTTTCAAAGATCTAGGTCGTGCTCAATGAACAAGATTGAGATAAATATGACATTTTTATAGAGTATCCAAAAAGTAGGCATGAAGATACCCAATTGGGCGTTTGGCATATTTCCAAAGGGTTTGGAGTGGAGGTTACATAATAGGGAAAAATCAACTATTCTCGAACACTTTTTGGGGATTTTTGAAATCTATTGAGGAGGAAAAGGGACCCCAGATTGCTAATATGGAAAAAATTGTTTAGTAAACATTTTACCTACTCAACAATCCATACAACTTTGTATTGAGGTAATTTTTCCCTATTTTGTTCTGTTTGGGAGATAACCAATTTTGGATAAAATTTGGAGTTTAGAGAAAATGTAAAAGTACAAAGTCATAAATTCCATATTGGCATTGTCTAACTGTTCTACGTTTTGGCTTTTTTTGTTGAAATACGATGGCATAAATTCATCCAGATTATTTTGAGAATGAAATGAAGGTAGAGATATAACAATGAAATGTACAAAGATATTGAGAGATACACATAAATATTGCAATAAACATAGAGATAGAGTAATGCACAAATTTTATTAATGAGAGAATGTACAAAAACTATAAAATTACAGAGTGAATACGTGCTAGAATGGTGGCAGCTTATTGCCGAGAAGAGATGTGATGGCTACGCTTGTTCACAAGAAGAAGATGATGTTTACAATGAGTCTTTAGAGGCCTTTATATCATAAATAAAATCCAAAACCCTAACTGATCCGGATTTTATGAGCAAAACGAAATGAATACAGATTATTAACAGGTTCTTAACACAAAATAATAGAGATACAGTAAAACTGGTTTTCTATTCAATAATGAAATAAGCTGAAACTGTAAAATGCAGTAGAAACAAGCTTGCTGGAATGGTGGCAACTTATCTCTGAGAAGAGATGTGACGACAATGTGCATTCGCAAGAAGAAGGTTACAATGAGGCTCTAAAGGCCTTTTTACAATAAGCAAGAATGCCAAAAACCCTAGACATCCAAAAACCTAACCCTAGGAGATGAAGTGCCAAAAGTTATGTGGGCCCCATTTGGGTAAGTTAGTACATCAACATCCCGAGGTTGTAAATTTTTCATACGATCATTGAGGAGCTCAATCCCGAAAAACCTTCATTTAGGCCCTCAAAATGGCCTCGGAAGTTAAAACTGCTAAAAATAGTAAATTGTCAAAGTTGTCAAAAAACTGTTTTGAGCCAGTTGGAAAAGGTGGGTGGTCACTGATATCCATCTGGATCAATCCTCCCTCCTTAGGAAGAAATGGTCTCCATTGCATTGAGGTCCTCCATAAGACGAGGAAATTTCTGCTGAATTTGGCCCTGGGTGAGCCACTTGCCTTGGTGCAGGAGCTGCACTGCTTTGACAACTCGATAAAGCTAGATCCTTTGTTGTTGAGTGCCCTTGATTTGTCTGTCCATAATCTGATCATTGGATGCCTGTTGTAGGCAGTCGAGGTTGAGTTTTGTTGGTGTCAGTTTTTCTGCTACTTCTAAGGTGTCCAATAATGGTGGGAAATAAGGGCGAAGGAGATCCATGTTGAACACTGGGTGCAAACCAAGGAAAAGAGGAATGTTGAGCTCAAAATAATTATCCCCCATGGCCTTGGTGATAGTGTATGGCCCATAATGGAGTGGGCAAAGCTTCCGATGGGGTCATGTAAGGCATTCTTTCTGCAAGTGCAACCAAACTTTGTCGACCACCTGAAACTTATGCGGCACCCGATGTTGATCATGGCTCTGTTTGTAATTGTCATTGGACTTCTGTAGGATATCCTGAACCTGTTGGCAGATGTGCTGGATCCACTCAATGGACCAGGTGGCTTTGTCAGCTTCAGTTGGAGTAGGATATGAGTCGGTCGAGGTGACCGCAAGGGGAAGTGAAACATCTATGGGTCCCAATGGTTGGAATCCCAACCCCACTTGAAAGGGGATGTGGTCGGTTGAGCTATGCAGGGCTCGGTTGTAGCTATGCTGGACATAGGGAAGACTCTCATCCCATGTGCGAGGGTGCTTTGAATTATACATGTGAAAGATATGCACAATCATTCGATTTACAACCTCAGTTTGGCCATCTGTCTGGGGGTGGAAGGCCATGGATTTGGTGAGCTTGGTGTCCAGCAGTGACCAGAGGCTCGACCAGAATGTGTTGAGAAATCGACTATCCTGATCTGAGACAATGGTTTGTGGGATTCCAAAATGTACCCAGACTCGTTCAAAGAAGATCTTGGCAGTGGCCTCTTCTGTGATGCTCTTCTTGCAGGCAACCATAATCGCCATCTTAGAAAAGCGATCAACAAGCACAAAAACACAATCATTTCCCCTCTTGGTGGACGGGAGGCCGGACATGTAGTCCTTTGAGATGGATTCCCATGGCCTGTAAGGAGTAGGAAGAGGGGTGTACAGACCCTGTTTCTTAGTGGTTGGTTTGGCAATAGAGCAGGTAGTGCAGGACCTAATATACTTGTTGACCTCCTATTGAAGTTTCGGCCAGTAGAAATGTTTCTATAACATCACCACTGTCTTTTCAACGATGAAGTGTCCTTCCACCCGACTGTAGTGGGCTTCCCAGATCAACTTTGCTTGCTCACTTGATGGAACACAGATATGGCTAAGACGACACAACAACCCATCCTGAAGATGGAAATTATCGACAACTGCGTTTGCACCCAACATTTGGTAGGTGGTGGCGAAGTCAGGGTTTGTCTCATAGAGTTGGGGCCATCCAAATGTCTCATGGCCGCAAGAGTCTAGCATTATGGTGAGTGCCGCGACTGGTGGTTTGCTGAGACAATCAACGACGTGATTGGTGCTTCTTGTTTTATACTTGATGTTGAGGTGGAATTGCTGCAAGTTTGTGGACCACTTTTGATGGCGGTCATTCTGCAATTTTCCCTATGTCTGCATGAACTGCAGTGGCTTATGATTAGTGTGGATGACTGTCTCCTTCCCAAGAATGTAATGTCTCCATTGGCGACATGCTTGCACAATGGAGTACATTTCTTTGTCATAAGTAGGGTACTTACAGATAGTATCTGACAATGTCTCACTATGATAGGCCACAGGGTGGCCGTGCTGAGTGAGAACGATGCCCACAACATAGTCTGAAGCATCTGTCTCGATTTCAAAAGGATGCTCTAGGTTTGGTAGTGAAAGTACTGGGGCTGAGCACAAGCACTGCTTCAAATCATCGAATGCTTGTTGTTGGGACCGGCCCCATGCAAATTTCTCCTTACCACCACCCCTGTTTATTTTGTTGAGGGTCCATGCAATATGGGAGAAAGCCAACACGAACCTGCGGTAGAAATTGGCAAGGCCCAAGAAGCTCCGAAGCTCAGTGAGTGTTGTTGGGGCTGGCTAGTCATGGATGACTTGGATCTTGGCTGGATCCACATGTATGCTATGCTGATCAATGATGTAGCCCAGGTAATGGACCCTGTCCATGCCGAAGGAGCATTTTCCCAAGTTGGCATATAGCTTGTGCTGCCGCAGGGTGTGCAAAACCTATTGAATATGCTGCAAGTGTTCGGCCCAAGTCTTGCTGTAAATTATAATGTCATCCAGATACACCACTAGAAAAGTATTGGTGAATGGCCGCAGGATATTTTCCATCATCCTCGTGAAAGTGGCTGGAGCATTTGTCAGACCAAAGGGCATGACCAACCATTCAAAAAGGCCTTTCTTTGACTTGAAGGTGGTCTTCCATACATTTGTCTGTTCTATCGAGACCTGGTGGTAGCCAGAATTCATATCAATCTTACTGAAGTATTTGGCCCCCGTGAGTTGATCAAGGAGGTCATCGATTCGGGGAATCAGGTACCAGTTTCTGACTGTGATTTTATTCAGAACCCGGTAATCAATACAGAGTTGCCAGGTTCCATATTTCTTCTGTACCAGAACGATTGGGCTCCCGCAAGGTGATGAGCTGGGGAGGATGTGCCCCTTGTGGAGCAGTTCTTAGATTTGTCGCTTGATCTCCTCATTCTCTAACAAAGAGTGACGATAGACTGGCCCATTGGGTATACATGTCATCATAACTTCCGACAAGGTGGTATTGTTCCTTAATAGCATCCCTGAAGGATTCCCCAGGTGGCTGTGACTGAAAATAATGAGGTTTCCTCTATTTCCTTTTGATCACATAAAGTTTCCCACCAATATTTGACATGGGGAATGACTTTGAGGAGTGCAAAAGTAATATTTTCTTTATTCGAAATGTTATGGACAAAAAAATACCCTTCTAGTAGATTCAACCACTTGTCTACAACATCTGTGTCTATTTGACCTTCAAATATAGGAATATCGAAGTTTATTTGTACGTTGAAGGGTGCGACGCCTCCGTTTGAAGAAGATGCGTCACCTATTGGTAGCTGTCGAAGGATTTGCGTGAAACTATCCATCATCTTGTTCTTCTGTTGCGTGAGGGCTTCCTCAATCAACAGTTTGAAAGGATCTCCTATCCCTTCATATTTCTTTTCTCCTGCCATGGGAGGTCACTTGGGTGTGCAAGAGATTCTTTCCTTATACGTGAATCATACCTCCAAGTCTAGGTTGTTCGTCAAAGGAATGATGATATTCTGATGGATGGTTTACACCCATCCATCCCATTTGCAACAGGCCCTGAATGTCTCATAAGTCACCACTTTGAAAAATGTTTCCAACCATGGCATTGTGCATATGACAAATCTGTCATGCAATATCATTGGATCACCGATGGACTATTCCCTGCAGAGTATCACCACACCAATGTAGGTCATTGGCCATAAATTCACAATTTTGATGGTGCCCGCATCGACTTTTCGATGGTACTTACGTGTGTCTATGTCATAGTAATGACTACCACCATAGGTAAAATGACAATGGATTTCCTGATAACAGTTTCTTGGAAAATTCCATGTGGTAGTTATGGGACATCAAGAGTGCGAAGAAAGGGGTTCCACTATTAGCTAGAATTGCATTTGTCAGAATCAAGGCGAGAGTCCGTCAGTTGGGCATCAAAAACTGAGCCAAATGTAATAGTGTTTCATGAATGGTTTCTTCCACCAATGCATTTTTTTCCACTATTATGAGGACCCAAAGAAAAAACCATATATTGCATTTCCCTCTTTGAACAAGTAAGGTTGGTTTATCCATGCTAAAATATGCTCTTTAAAGTGTAATTTCCTTCATTGAATAAGGTCAATTTTGATGTGGATAGAGACATATTAGACTTGATATGGATGATAATAGTACTTCTAAAAAAAACCTTTTTCACACTGGAATTGATAATGAATAATTGCATGAAGAATGTATAGGTCTCAACATGAATGATTTCTCCAAAATGTCTTCCTACAGATGGCACCTGATCACAATTGTTGTATTTGAATAGTTTCCTAAAAGATGAAGATACATTGCTCAATTTCCTACTTTAATGATGAGGTATTATCAATCCAAATATGTAATTTCTTGCTTTAGTATAAAACTTTATTCGAGAACTAGTGGCATATGGGAGACCAAGAGGTGCCATGCAACTTTCCAATTGTTTTTTTGATGAAGAGAGGCTGCAAGTCTTGCTAGAAAACCAATGCATCTTCATTTATTTCTATAGCTACAAAATACCCTTGGAAAATGTTCCTTGGATATTGAAATGCATCAAATATTAATGTGTTCATCTAATCCATGCCATAGACAAATCAATGTATCCATAATTTATGAAGTTATGTTGTTTATGAAATGAAATAAAAACATGTTCAAGCTCTTAGTGCTTGATGAAGTATAGTGATCGTTTTAAGATAAATCTTAATATTTTAGATGCTCCTTATTATTGTTTTGTGATCTGTCAAACATCCAACTAGTTTGCAGATGATGATCATGTTAAGATTCAATAATTTTTCAAACAAGTTCAAGTACTAATTCAAACAACCATCCGAACAAAATGCTTGAGATAAATGAACACAAATTTAATCAAGAAATCAAAATAAATGAGAGTAAAGAGGACAATACTAATTACTCACCAAATTAAGGAGGCAAATACTAATTACTCACCAAAAATATAGTAAACAATATGTAGGATGAAGACTCAAAAACCATAAAAAGAAAGAAAAACAGGGAGCAATTTATAAGTTTAATGGGGGGAACCTTTATTTTGTTCAAAAATGAAGGGGAAATTGTTGAAGGCATCAACAATATCCTTGTTTGATGAAACCTCTAATCAATTTGGTAAAGCCACCATGGCTGTAGATGAACATAATTTTGGAAATGTTCTCAATTCAATTTCCTAAGCCTCAACTAGGATTTCCTCCATGGAAACTACCTTCTCATGATTCTTCTTCCTGATAGCATCAATTCCACCTTACCTTCTCATGATTCTTATTCTTGATAGCATCAATTCCACCCTGGATAGTTTTTGTGAACTCCAAACCAAAAGGCACATAAAGTTGTGCATTGTAGTTCGTATTACCAAACCAAGTAGACCTGATTGCTAATCCATTTTCAAATTCAAGAGAAATAATTAGGTGGTGCATATTAGGATGAAATGTGTGTAAATAGTAAAAAAATGCAACAAAGGGAGGGAATAAAAAACATTTATGTAGGATGCTAGTGTAGAAATTAGTCACCTTTTTAGTTGGATTGATCATTGAGGAACCTGAATGTCTTATAATTTTTGTAATAGGATGAAATTATGATGTATAAACTCCATGTGTAAATTATAAAGTAATATAAAAGGGGAGTAAAAAATCTAGATATTTACAAATTGGGTAGGATATGCTTCAAAGGATCACTTTATTGTAGGAGGTGAGTTTTTGATACACACTAATGAGATTCCAACAAATATGATTATGAAGTATCCACTATCCTTCACATATAACTTTGAGAATAAGATCAAGTCTTTACATGCAGTACTCAAATTTACAAGTGCAATGAAAACTTACAATTCTATCCCAAATCCAACTTAGATAATTAAACTAGATGAGAAAAAGTTCCTTGACAAATATGTGAAAGACAGTCCTTATGCCACTAGCTTACTGGAAATGTATAGTGGCAAGTATGTTTATCTTGACACTATCCAAAGTCAAATCCTTAGATGTAATACAACCGGATGAACAACAAACATTCTTGAAGGATCTTCACATTTAATACTTATTCTTACACTAGTAATATCATTGCAAGATTTTATCGGGATACTGATTTCTACACCTATATTTTTATGAAATATTTTCCTAGAATATGGAAAAAATACGTGGTTCATTTTCTTCTATGGATAGGAGGAAGTGTTGGAAATAACACAGTCCTTATGTTATGATTATATCACTTACACAAGACAAATTGGACTCTAGTTTCTAATTCTATTAGAAGCATTTCCTTTAGGCATAAGAGTTGTGTAAGTGTCAAGTGGTTTTGTGTCAACTGAACTAATTTTATCAAATTGTTATGAATATTTATTTTTTCTCTTATTTATTGTGGGTTCTTGTCTAATATTAGTGGAAACTAGTAGGGGAGGATCCAGTCTAGTTTCTGACATTAGCCAAACTTAGAAAAACAACATAATATAATTATATTAATGATCCATTAGATTGAATTTGCAAATTTACCATGGGGACTACAATTAGTGGTATTTCCTTTGGGTACCTAGTATATATATTTTTTAATAAAGCTAATCATAAGGAAATACTTCATGTTCATGGTGAAGTTTCCAAAATGAAACCAACATGTTCTTAAACTATGAGGTTCTTTTGCAAGAAGTTAAAGCCATTATTCTGGTGTGATTTTTTTTTTTTTTCGCGTGGAGATGCAAAATAAGTTTATGTACATGGGATTTCTACTTTTAGCTTTTGTAGTTAAATAAACCCCCTACCTAAAAATTGCATAACCATGTATTATACTAAAGAGGGGTGAAGTCAATATAGAACCAAAACCCTTGAACCCAAGGCTATGTTATTGCAGTAGCATATTCCTATGTTGGGATGTTAGTGCACTTGCTTGCTTATTTTTTGATTACTTTTCTGATTTGCGAGTGTATAAGAGTTTCATCATGTTTCCATACTAAGGGTAGAAATAAAAAGGGGTATTAAAAAGGACATGAAAAAATGGATACCTTGGATATTTGGTTAAAATAGGGGGTTTTAAAATTGTACATATGTATTGGGAGGGGGGTTCAAAAACAAGATTTTATGATTTTTTTTTAAAATATAGTGAATTTAGGGGTATTCTTTAATATACCATGAATGAACTTGATATGTCACAAATTCATTGAGTGAATATCTGTGTGCATGATTGTGCAGAACTTGTCAAATAAAATGAACAACAACAAGAAGAAACAAAATCTTTACCTCTACCTAAAGTTGCTTTCCAATGGGAACCAAGCACCGTCATCTTCAAAAGTTTTGCAGAGGAATGTCTAGCCTCAACTAAAATTGAACCCAAGACACTCAAGAGTGTGTCCTCTATGAATTCTATGTGCATTTTTACTTAGCTAAAGTTCTCTCTAAGGCGTGGTGAGACACCTGGACAGGTTTCTCCTAGACAAACCGTGACATATAATAATAGCTCAGAGTCATCCTTTGACTTAATCCAATATCCAAAGTTTGTGGGAAATATTTTGGACAGTCATTGAAGGGGTTTCTCTAACACCTATGCTAGATTTTACCTCCACGAGAACTCAAACCTTCCAATCAACTTCTTGGTTTAAGGATGATCATAAAGTTGTCTCAAACCAGTCAAACCACCCTCCCAATTTGTTGCTTCCTTTTGAAGAATGGTGATTCATATTGGATCATTATATTATTTTTCATCTCTCTCGATCCTTTCTGAGTGGAAAAAATTGGAGGAATCAATTTGTAGGTCCATTTTAGTGGTAGGTCCTAGTTTGGAAAATTGGGGTTTGGAACCTTTCGGGGCCATTTTGAGGCATCAAATGATATTTTTTGGGGTTAAAAATTTCCCAAATTAACATGGACATCGTGATTCTATTATACACATCGAGACATTTCCAACGGTGCAAAAATCATGTCAATCAAAGTTCGTATGAAAAAGTTATGCCTCCCGCAAGTTGACCTACTGTGTTGACCACCATGGTGCAAGAGGATTCCATGTCAACCCCCATTACTCATGCATATTGGGATATCCATGTGAGGTATTTCAAGAATATTCAAGAAGGGTCAAACCCTACCATGATTGATGGTTGAGGAAGTAAAAAACCTATTCCTAGATGGCTATCGGGCTATGTTAAAAACTAAGCTACTAGGAGGAGAAGGGATTCCATTATTTTGCATTATATCTAGTTCCATAATTAAGAAAAACATTTGAGAGTGGTATTATATGAAAATAAAAGAGGAGGAGAGATTCTATAGCAGTCATATAGGATAAAGGTAAAAGGAAACTCCATAGATAGTGCCTCTTTCTTTGTACTTGCATCATTTCTATACCAGAGAAACCTCACTTTCTAGTTGGGTTTTCTCATGTATTGAGTTTCCTAGTTCATATATTGTGTTTATTTGTGGATGGTGTGATTTTATTTTACTATTCTCTATTTTATTCATTTTATCTATTTCATCCAGAAGTAGAAAATCATAACTAAATATTTTGGAGATTTAAAGGAAAAATAACCTTAATAATAAATATTTTCAGTATTTTATTAGATTTGTTATGACAAATTGTTCAAGTATAATATCCACGACAATCTACAAATCATATTGGTGTAATGTACCCAACCTCCTAGTTGAGTCCCATTACCACATTGAAATGTCTCCACTATTGCAAACTTGCTAAATAAAGCTCTGATACCAATATGTAATGTCCCCTTTACCAACAACTCAACAAGATTTTTTAATTCCACAAGGTCTTATACAAATCTGTAACATCCCCAATTTACTACTGAGAAATGCAACTCCAAAAATCTAGTGTGCATATTCTACACTATAACATTAATCTGCACAAAAACATGTGAGGTAACGTGCATGATCCCAAGCTAGATCACGCCACACAAATTTTCCTCTTCAGACACTAGTTAGAACAACATAATTAACACATAATGCAACTACACGCACAATCATTTTGAGCACACAAGTATGTATGAACGTGTAACCACTCTGAACACATGGTTACTACTGCACGCACAAGCATTTTGACACCACATGCCTACTTTGTTCTCCCTCTGTGTGCATACATGTTTCCTTGCACAGACAAAAAATACATTCTTTTGCACGCATGAATTATTTCCCCATGTGCACAACAATTCTAACCTTTCCTCATAAACTCATGACCATTATTACATATTTAAATAACATGAATACTTAATAACTGTGATTCTCTGCATGTGTGATAATAAACACTGAATAACAACATCATGCTTACATGTGAAAACACCATTATACTTTACATGTGCAAAAAACATTATACAGGATAACGAAAATTAATCATATGCAACATCATACATGAAATAAATCCATATCAGACATAGATGATTTATCACACAGTAATTTAGACAATCACATAAAGGAAACTTATATTTTATAAAGAGTCACCAACAATGCGTAGAGAATAGACGTTCCTCCCAGTCATAGGCTCTATTTCTCATAATATTTTAGCAACAGGTCACCCTTGAGCTGGGGTTTAAATGCCACCAGGGAAAAATGATTCATAATTCCAAGATAGGGTATACTAATCAACAAAAACTTTTAGTCCAAGGTGCCCAACTGTTGCAACTAACCTACAATGCCTCATTCCCAACATTCTTGTCCCACCCCAAGAAGTGTTCCCCTTCTCTTCTCAACAGTCCCTTGGCTACCCCATTTCCCTTCCAAGGCTTTAGAATCATGCTAGACATGAAGTATCAGATCCCTGTAACTAATTCCCAACGCACTAGGGAACAATTGCCCACAATTGTCTCACCTGGACAGAATGCTCATGAGCTTGAAAACCCACCTATAGAGAATTCTCACAGTCCTGAAAACCTGCCTCTTCGAAAACAAATCTCTCACCTGGCGAGAATTATCATGGGTCTGACAACCTGCTTCTTCGATGAAAAATATTTGGTTACTAGATGGAAATCCCTTCCCAATATTTTCTTTACAGGTAAGGTAATGGAAGTCTTTAGTTCATATGGTTAGAATGATTGAAGAGAAATGAGTAAGTCCCCCAAAATACACTAAGGCTCAACAATATATTTTCATGGTCATAACTAGACACTTGTCACCTTCAGAATTAGATTTAGCCACTTGGTGACTCGTTCCCATATCTCGGGAATTTAGGATAGATACATAAATATCCATAAATTATACTTTTCAAAAATATTAATAAAATATTCTCTTGGAATTAAGTCCCCCACTTTTCCCTTTTCGGTGGAGTTTATCCCCTCGTCTCTTTTTCGTTTGATTGGTATACATGAAACAATGTGATTTTATTATTATTAATAATTGAGTGTGATTACATTTTACAAGGATAGGTGCACTGACCTTTTTGAATCCTGGATTACCATCCCAATAACCACATAGGCTCTCTGACCTCAAATACACACACACACACACACACACACACACACACACACACACACATAACTTGTTCTGATACTTACTTCAAGGTAATTCCCATGCACTTACTCAGGTGCATGAAACACTATGGAATGTACACACCCTTCCCTTGATGCACAATCCACATGCACTTACTCAGGTGCACATGACACTGTGGAATGTGCATGATCTTTCTTTGGTAAACAATCCTCACCCACTACTCGAGTCTACATATACATATATAACTTGTTCTGATACTTACTTCAAGGTAATTCCCATGCACTTACTCAGGTGCATGAAACACTATGGAACGTACACACCCTTCCCTTGATGCACAATCCACATGCACTTACTCAGGTGCACGTGACACTGTGGAATGTGCATGATCCTTCTTTGGTAAACAATCCTCACCCACTACTTGAGAGCATGCAAAACTGAACCAAAAGCTTGGTGATAACAACTCACCATCCTATATGTACATTTACATTTTCATTTACAATTAGGGTTCATATTAGGGGTATACCTTACATTCCCCTCCCATTATTTATGCACTTCCCTCACTGCATTATATACACATGTACATACAAAAAATTCAAAAGTATTTAAAAAGATGTCAGTACTTTACTCGTATAACATCCTCACACTCCTAAGTTGCATCCTCAGGATTGTACAAGGTCCATTGGACCTTTACTATCCCCATGGCTTGATTCTGAAGCTGTTTGATTTTCTGGTCCAATATGAAAATTAATCACACTAAAAAACCACCTTCATGTTCAACCTGAATCACATTCCAATCAAGGACATGATTAGCACCAGGTACGTAATTTTTAAGCAATGATACATGGAAAGAATTATGAATACACAAGGATGCAGACAATGCAAGCATATATGCGATAGGAATACTTCTCTATAGGATTTCAAATGGCCCACAATAGCGTGCTACCATCTTAGAAAAATTTCACAACTTTATAGAACTGCGTCTTACTTTGACTTTCAAGAACACATGGTCACCCAATTTAAAATCTTTGTGGGATCTGCCTTTATCTACGCATATTTTCTTCTTGTCTTGGGAAGCCTTTAAATTATGCCTTATCTTCACCATATTATCTTCCATTTCCTAGACAAGATCTGGCCCAACCTTGACTCTGTCTGTTGGGTTGTCACAACTCACTGGTGTGTTGCACTTTCTACCATGAAGTGCCTCAAATGGGATCACATTTAAACATGCTTGATGCCAATTGTTGTAACTAAACTCTACCAAGTGTAGGTAGTCTTTCCATTTTCATGGTTTATCCATCACATACATCTAGAGAATATCTTCAATCACCGGATTTACCCTCTCCGCGTGTCCATCTGAATTGTTGTGATATGTTGTGCTAAAGTTTAGATTTGTCCCAAATCCTTTGAATATCCTTTTCCAAAAATTTGATGTGAACTTAGGATCTCTATTAGACACAATTGTCTTAGGTACACCATGCATCCTAGCAATTTCTCTCTTGAATATATAAATAATGTTGGTTTCCTTGTGTGTTGAATTCTCTGGAATAAAATGGGAAACTTTAGTAAGCTTGTCCACCACTACCATGATAGAATCATGTTGCTTAGCAGTCCTAGAAAACTTAGTAATGAAATCCATGGTTACAACTTCCCATTTCCACTCAGGAATGGGAAAATGATGTATCAAAATAGTTGGGTGTATATTCTCAACCTTCACCTTTTGACATTCAAGGCATCTAAAAATAAAATTAGCAACCTCCTTTTTCATGCATGGCCAATAGTATTTATTTTTTACTGATATAATTATCTTCTGATAGCCTGGATGCCCAACATAAGGAACTTTATGGATCTATGAAAATAACATATTTTTCAACTCCTAAACATTTGACTATAAACTCTACACCTATATATGAGGATTCCATCCTCTTTTAGCTCATAACCTTCAAATTTATGTTGCAATTTACCTTGCTGTAAATTTTCCTATATGTCCACATAGTCCATATATGATTTGTAAACCTCTAAAATTATGTCACTCAAATTTTATTTGTACATGCTAATGGTTGTAGCATGCATCTCATGCATGCTATTGCTGAGTGCATCAACCACCTTTTTATCTTTTCCTTTGATATGCTTGATATCTAAGTCATACTCACTGAGAAATTCCATCCATCTACTTTGTTTGGAATTTAAACTTGGTTGTCCAAATAAATATTTCAGACCATTGTGGTATGCCCTCAACTCAAATATTTTACCCATGAGATAGTGTCTTCACATCTTCAAGGCATGTAGTGTGGTTGTCGATTCCAAATCATGAGTAACACAGTGGATTTCATGCTCTTCTAGATTTCTTGATTCGTAGCACACAACATTCCGATTATGACTAAGGACTCCAATGATCCCATCCTTGCATGCATCAGTGCACACAACGAAGTATTCATTTGGATCAATAATCCTTAGTATTGGCACACTGGTCAATAAAATCTTCAAGTGTTGAAAAATCCTTACACAATCTGGAGTCCATTCAAATCACAAACCTTTCTTTTGCAAGAATGTGAATGGGTGCGCAATCCTTGATAAGCCCTCGATGAATATTCTATAGTAACCTCCAAGTCCCATGAATGACCTCACATTTGTGACATTTCTTGGTGTTTTCCATTCCTCAATGGCGCTTATCTTTTCTGGATCCACTACTATTCCTTCTCTCGAAATGATATGTACCAAGTAATGGATCTCCCTTTGGTAAAATGAAAACTTGCTCAACTTTGCATAAAGTTGATGCTCCCTCAATATTTTTAGCACCCTCCTTAAGTGTTGCTCATGCTCTTCTTCAGATTTGGAGTAAATAAGGATGTCATCCAAAAATACAATGACAAACTTATCTAAGTAATTTATGAAAAATCCATTCATTAAACACATAAAGACACCTGGTGCATTTGACAATCCAAATGGCACCACAATGAACTCATAATGGACATACCTCATTCTGAAGGTAGTTTTGGTGATGTCTTCTTCTTTAATTCTCACTTGGTGATATCTTGATTTGAGATCAACCTTTGAAAATATCTGCGCACCCCTCAATTAGTCAATGAGGTCACCAACCCTTGGAAAATGATACTTTTTCTTTACTGTTACTTTTTTCAACCGCCTGAAGTTAGTACAAAGCCTCAATGTACCATCCTTCTTGTTCATAAATAATACTCGGGCACCCCAAGGTGACACACTTGGGCATATATACCCCTTCTTTAGAAGCTCTTCAATTTGCATATGCAATTCCTTCACCTCTAGTGTACTCATACTATAAGGAGTCTTAGGTACGAGAGTTGCTCCAGGAATCAAATTTATAGAGAAATCAATATCTCTTTTTGGTGGAAACCACAGTATTTCTTTAAAGAAATCTTCAAATTATTTTAGTACTACAAAGTCTTCAACATTTGACACTTTATCCTTAGGTTCCTCCTCCATGTGCAGTACAAATACTTGACATCCTTGCATGTAGCGTTTCTTTAATTTTAAGGATGAAACGTCTCTAATAGTTACAACTCTTGGAATGCATTGAACTTATCTTAAGTTTCATTCCTCATCCAAGCAATTAAATTCCTTATTATAACAATTTAGAACAACATGATGTTGGTCCAACCAACCATAACGTTTTTCTTGAGATTTAATCTAGGCTCACAAAATAATGTCAGGTATCCAAAAATCAAAAGATTTGTTTTTATAATGCTTTTCTACCTTCAGTTTTAAGATGAAACTTCAATAAATTTATTGATTAGAAAACACAGAGGCAACATCTCTTTCTTTCAGTTTTATATAACTATTGAATAGATGAAAAGTAGGTTTGATTAACAAAACTATCAAATGAAGTAAGGTATCCAATACCGATAAATCTTACCTTATTTGCAATAGAAGAATCATGAAGGGGGAGTCTTAGAAGATGAATTGAAATGAGGAGATCCACACAGATACACGTCTTGTTTTAATCACAATAATAATAGAGGAAAATCTGTACTTGAACAAACTTTCAATTATATGACCACAATAAATGTATTACTAAATTGTAGTCTTTCAATCTTTAAGAACCATAGAGTGAAGAAAATGAGGTTATGAAAAGACAATACAAAAAATCACATAACTCAAGGAAATGAAATGTAGAATCTCTGTCTTCTCTTTTAAATTGGTATTAAGAAGGTTCTCTTTTACATTCGGACAGAGGAAGCCTAGAATACATCTTTAATCTTCTTATTTATACAAAAGTCTTCGTAACCAAAAGTGGTTAGACTTCCCACATTCTTAGCTCTCAAAATAGAATACAATCTAAACTAAAAAGATATTACATAGATACTGAACATCTTCTGAGATTTATTTCACTTGTTGGTGATTCATTCATCCTCTATTTTCTCATGGATGCACTTGGATTTTATTGATCATTGAATTGTGCATGAAGATCCAATAATGCAATAACAAACTTGGAGGGATCAATATTTACATTTAATTCAAAAGAAAAAGACTTTTTATGCACCAATGGTAGATTTCTTTGAATTTGAACTACTTCTTGTTGAGTGATCTGATGCTGTAAACTTGGTTTCACTAGAAGATCATTTAATATTTGTAAATCAACACGATTTACTCATAGTATATCATTTTGTACCCCCTCTCCACTTTTCTTCAGATCTTCTCTATTCTTTTCAATCTCGACTTTCCCAAGTGTAGCAAGAATATTAATGACATCAATTTCTGCCATTTCTAGATCTACAACTAAAAGATCATCAAGACAAGCATCTTTTGCCTCTTTAGCTAACCTTCTACTTTCTTCAAGATTGTTTTCCCAGGTCTTTAAAGCCATTTCTCTTTTTATCTGCTCAAATTCTAAAAAAGGGGCAAGTCCTGGTACATTGAGATTTTTCCTCCACACTATAAATTCTTGAAATTTGGATATGGCCATAGAGTATTCCTTCTCTTTGTCATCAATAATATGCAAAGAATTATTGATTACCTGATCATGTTTTTGGATGGCATCCAAACTTTCATACAAATTCTACTGGACAATCTGCAACTTCTCATTTACCTATGATGCTTGTTTCTTGAAGGCAAAAATATCAATTATTGTGCCCTCGATTGTGGTTATATGAGATTGCAACTAATTTATTAATGTATCTCATTGGGAGACTATGTTATTACTCAAGTGTTGATTTTGAAAACTTAATTTCAATTTATCCTCTAATTGTTTAATCTGCTGCTCAAAACCCTGTCTGAATTGGCTTATATCAAAATTGATTTTGTCTGGAAGTAACTTCCATTTGTTTCATATCATTATGTAATTGTTCAATCAAAATATTCTTCTGGTCAAGCTGTTTTCTCAAATTATCCACTGACCATAAGTTAGCAGTTTCAAATGCTCCCAGTGAGACTACTGCCTCTTTTGTGAATTCAAGGTCACTATGTCCTTGTCCATAATATATCATTCTTTGATTTTTGGTGATTCCTCCCTCTTTTTGTCGAGATTCGCTTCGTATGATAGCCTTCCTTTTCCTGTTGTAAAATAAATATGATGAAGGCATATATTCATGCTCAATAGGAGTATATATTGATAACCTCTGAACAAGGTAAATAAGAAATTGTTGCTAGGGGAGTCAAAGATGGTATGGGAGACATAAGTGCAGTAGATTCCCCTTGATTTGTGACATCTATCATTTGAGTTTCAGTGTTTGACAATAATGGAGGAAAATTATTCCCATGTTTCTTAAAAGCTTCGAATAATGCTAATAATTCTTGATCACTTTTACCTGGTATGGATATTCTTGTAATTATTGCATCCTTGGACAATGTTTTTGATGTCCTTTTCACTTCTTTAATTTCATCCTCAGGAAAGACATGATGCTTGAGATTTGATGATTATGCCCCCTGTGAAGTTGGATTAACCTTTTTTTTCTTGCAAGATTTTACGTAAAATGTTCCTTCTGTTCTTTTGAAAGATGAGAAATCTTGACTATTGTTCTTCATGAAGACTTTGAAATCTGGATAGACCTCCTCATATGATCTAACGCCTCTGAAAACCTCGTCATAAGGTAAATCTTCATGGATGTATTTCTTCATGTTAAATTGAGCCAAATGATTTTCTACCACCCTATGTGGATCATGCTTCTTGAATTCAATGTCAACCAACTTAATATCGTCTAAGGCAGAAGCTTCTACCTTAGCATGTCCAAAATATGATAATGATAATATACCAACCTATATAGGAAAGGCTGACAAAACTCTTTTCTATGTGGCCTTCAGTTCTTTGGTGATGCCTACTGAAATTGTTTGATAGGTTACTTTTATGCAAACAAGTATGTCTTGTAGAAATATGGGAAGACCATGTGGAGATGTGAAGCAACCAAAAACTCCGATGTAATAAAAAATTTCCTCAATGTACCAATCTGCAATAGTACGTAGATTCCCAATAATTTGTTTTGAAATTCTGGAAGGAGGACGACCATATATAATTTCATGGATTGGAATGACCACATTGTGAAAAATATCATAAAAGGAATCATTTGCATTTTCCTCCCATAATTTAGAATGATAGAAATGTATAGGCTCAGTGACATTCAGAGTCCAACTCCAATTCATAACAAGAAATGAGGTTCTGAAACAAATTGCATCCATAATATATGCATACATATAGAAATGATCATGTTCTCATTTAGACTTATGAGTTATGTAATCCCGTATTCGTTTAGCTAGGTTATCCGACAACATTTTTCCCCAATCAAAAGTATAACCCTCAACAATTTCATGAATTATAGGAATCCACTCTATAGTAAAATGCATAGGATTTTTCTTTGAGAACATTCTACAAAGCATCATGGCAGTATACAAAATATGGGCATCAGAAGAGGCTATAGAGTGTATACCATGGATATCCATTTTGAATTTATTTTCATTTCCCCACCAGGTTTTTGCTATATCATGAACAATTCTATCATATTTTGTGCATTCATCATCCTCAAACTTCATTATAAATGATGCATTGTAAGTATATTTGGGGTTGGGTGTTAATTTATAAATTACTTCAATGTCCTTGGGTCAGAATGAGTCGACAAAAGTATTCTGATGACTGTAGATGGTTCTGGTCAGGATATCCACATGCTCTAAGGCCCAACTTATCATATCAATATATGGCATCAATTTCAACTGAGCTGCAACTTTGTGAAGTTATGACTTAGCCACATGTCTTAGATTTCCTGCAATTGAATCATCTTCGCCTTCACTTGAATCATCAGAATAAATGGATTTTTCCTTATCTAAAATTTCATAAACCTGCTTCCATGATTTAATGAAGTCTTTCAGTCGAGCAGTAGTATCTGAAATCATGTCTGAATTTGGGTTTGGCTCCTCTGTAAATGGATCTTGCTTATTTCTTTCTTTACACGGTGCCATGATTTCAAAATATTGATGTTATCCCTCCTGTGAGAAGTAAAAATCTATGAGTCCAAACTACCGAATGAGAAAGTTCTCGATGCTAATGGAAAAATTATATGAAGTTCAAAAATCCTTTATTAAATAAACATGTTTAACACTAATTCTCTTTTCATTTAATCCATTGATAGGGTAATCATGTTGAATCTATCAAATTTATTACCTAATGGTTGTAAGATTTTCCAATATTTTACCTTAGTCACATGAAATACACCTTTAATGATCATAATTAATGAGGATAAGCTATTTCAACGGTTCAACATTTGGGATTTTTGAATGAGGAATGATAAATATCTCCCGAAGGCCGAATTCACGAAGAAATTAACCATCTTTTAATCTATTTTTTTGGTCGAATTGATCAGAGATTATGGTCACTTTAAATTGAAGTTATTTGGAACTCCGAGACTTTGGAGCTTCAAGAATTCATGAGTTTTCATTAGTGATGTATAGAATTTCCCTGAAAGTAGAACTCACAGAGTGATTAATTACCGTTAATTATGCCTATTGAAACATGTTTTACCCATTAATCTTTGGCACTTTATCATTTTGACACTTCGACGCTCCAACACTTCGATGTTATGGCACTGTTTGAACTTGTTCTCGATTTGATCTTCTGGAGGAAAATCTCCCAGAGTGACGTGGCAGGATGATGTCATTGTTGATGAAGTGCCACGAAAATATGAGTGACATGTTTCACCCGAAATCGTGTGACTTATGTGACCAAGTGTGCCCAAAGTGAGTTCCACGTGTCACCATGAGTAAATATTTCCAGGTGGCAGATGACGTGGCAACTAATTAATTTTAAAATATTTTGTGGGAATTCAGGTCTCCAAGACTCCAGAGCTTCACAAATTTGATATTTTAGAACTTTAAACATTTTGAACTTGAATCTTGAATCACGAAGTCCCGAAGTGAACTTCGTATTTCTTTGTTGTTTAAACATTTTGCAATTCTAGAACTCTGAATTTACGAGAGCCATCGATCTAGATGACTGTCAAATTTTAATGGTTGGTACTTGATCTTTCCTGTCAAGATGTAAAAAAAACATCTTTTAGTATAAGAAATGATATTCCTAAGTTTAAAATTTTATTTTGAAAAGGACAAAACAAAAAGGAATTTTGAAAAAATGTTTTTTATTTGAGAATTTAATTTATGTTCTAACATAGGATCCATCTCGGGATTGTGGCTCCCTGTGAGGCACAAAATAACAGTAGACCAGGTTCCTTTTTTTTTTTTAAGTAAAAAAGTTTGGAGCCTATTATATTACCATAAACATAATACATAGCTGTTAGTGATGCCAGCTGTCCCACCTGAGCAGGAAACCAGGACAGCTGGGCATCCTTGTCCATGTGTCACCCAGTTTGCAGATTTAACAAAATTAACAAAATTGACGCTGCTACGTCCTGTCCGAAGGAAACCAAGACTAACAGTCACAAGCATGGAACTGGTTCGCCTACCTAGAGCTAAGACATACTGATAGCTAGCTATTTTAAGGCATAAATTATAATAACAGAACCAAAAGCAAAGTCTAATTCTGAACATTAGGTAACCTCTAAACCGGGATGCTTGTCCTCGTCCACAGAATGCCTCCATCTTGATGGGAATGAGTAAGCTCGTGCGCAAGTCGGACATTGTTTCTTTGGCGGAGTTCTGGAATGTGCCGCAAAGAACATGTCAAGCCGTTGATCCATTTGCGCGAGGTGGAAGATCTGATCTTCCAACATATTTCTCATCTCAAAGACGAGATTGAGGTATCCCCAGTCAACTGAAGGTGGCTGTTTCGGGCGGTGGCTGTCCATAAACTCCTCGCTGGTGGCCTCTTTTGCTTCCTGCGTCTCGTGCCCCTCCGCTTCCTTGGTGGGTTCGGGAGGAACCTCTTCTTCCACATAGCAGGGGGAGTAAGGCTTCTCTGCACTGGTGGCATGAGGGTCGAGCGTGCTGCTTGCTGGCTGTGGTTTGCTATCCGAGCCAAAGTTCGAGCTTGGATTCCAATTTTCCGGTACCATGAACAAGGTATGCTCAGGAGGGCTTTCCAGGCCTCCTTCCAGGATTACTTCCTCTATGTACGCCATTGGAGGCGTGCATGGTCTGTTCCTGTGCCTCCTGGCGGCCATCTCCATTGCTTTCTCAAAGTTCTCCTTTCTCTTGCGCCGCGACTCTGCCATGTGCCACGTCGCTCCCCTTCGCGGTTTCCCTTTGATTCGAGGCATGGTGAGGTTCCAGTGAATTATCTGGGTGCTGGCAACTGGAGTCGAGTTGTTGCTGAGGATGGCCGGGGTTGCTGAGTGCGGCCACTGCTCCAGTGGAACGGGAGAGAGGCTGTTGCAGTTCTGGTTCGCCTGTGGAGCCGAGGCCTTCGGGAGCGACCTGCTGCTTGGTCTTGCAACTTGAACAATGAGCGCGATTGCAAAAACAATTGCCATAACTACAAAAATCACCGTAGCCATTAAAGTCTGCTGGATAGTGTGCTGGTGGCGGGTACCCTTCCCTTGCGCGAGGGGCCTCGTCGTTTGAATGCACCTGCGCGTAAACATGCCGAGTTATTGTCCGAGGTGATGTGAGCCAGTGGATGCATTAATGCTGCGTCCCGACCCGCTCCCACGTGGTAGCATTGCGCCCCGTGTCACCCCATCCGGGGAAGTAGACCAGGTTCCTTTATTGGGTAAATGGAGTCATTATTTCTTACGCTTGTTGATCTAATTTTTTTCTTTCTTTATTGAAATTTAATCTTATATAGAAGTGATAAACATAACTATATCTAAAAATCTTAAAGCATACTTGGTGATTAATTTCAAGTCAGGCTAATAAATGTTTTCTTTTCTTAAAATTGACTCCAGAATTTTCCAGGATAATCAAAGTAAATTTAACAAAAATATTAGATTTTAACTAACTCTGTTCGCTCTCAAGGTTATAAATATGCAAAGTGTGTTTATTTAAGGAATCCCATTTGGTCCAGGATATAAATATTATTGAAAAAGAAATAAATAACTGAGTATATTATATATATTTGTAAGACAACCTTATAGACATCATATATATTGCTTCACTTCTAGCAGGCCTGTTCAATACCCCAGTGAAGTTATCTATATCTCCCCTTATTCAATTTCCTTTCACCACTTAAAAAACAAGCTTTAATTTAATTAATATGAGGGAAATTGATATATGAATTTCCTTTCATCATCTGTATTTGGACAAGATGGGAAAATCAATTTTTGAATTTCCTTTCGCCATCTATCTCTGATTTTATTACTTTGAAGTGGGGGAAATCAATTGTAAATAAGATACAAGGGATGACATATGTTTCTGATCTGATGAAAAACAAGGTTTGTCTATAGTTTTAAGAATACTCTAAGATTAGTTTTCTTTCAATTCCAAATATACCTTTGCCTATAGGTAAATTTGGAAAAAAAAATATTTTCAAGGATAAACCTTGAGCAAAGTCGTTAACTAAAATATGTTATTAGGGATAAATTTAGTAGGATTAGCCTAGACATAATTTTCAATTAAAATCAAGAAACATAAAAAATATTCGCCCAACTTGTGTTAAAAATATGCTTTTAAGTTTTTAGTATAGGCTAAGTTTTGTCATTTCTACAAAGACTAATATGATTGAGAAAGAAGGAGAATTTTATTCGTAGAAATGACTAGTGAGAGAGAGATGCCAAATATATCATAAGTTCAAATCATATCAACTGAACATAAAATAATTCACACGTGTTTCTGTGTCACGACAATACTCCTTTTTCTCTGTTTCACAGTCATATTTTAATTGTTCAGTTTTTCTTATAATCATTGATTTATTTTCATACCAGAGAAGATCGTATATCCAATAAAAACAATGTTACAAATCCTCACTTCACCACTTCTCCAATATTTTCAATAAATGATGAAACCATATTTTAATTCGTGGGAATTATCCCTCATGTATGTTATAATCAAGTTTTTCATTTTTTATAAATAGTAATAAAGAAGAGTTGTTACCTGATTCCCTTTGAAGTTTTAAAAATGAATTGTGTTTATTCATCACCTAATTCTAGAAAGTCCAAAAGGAAGGAAGACTTGAGTGGTGAACGTGATGACTGTGAATATTTCAATTGATCGATCTTTCTCTTCAAGAAAAGGTTCAAGAGAAGTCATAAATGATTCAAGAGCTCCAAGATTCAAAATTTCAAATTCACCATCGGATTCAATGTCAGGAAATGCGACATCAAGAGGAAATGGTGACTATAACAAGAACTGTGAGTCAAAACATGGTTCTTTTAAGCTCTCATCACTGATTGTTGAGACTTAGGCGAAGACGATAACCACCAATGAACATTCCTGTAGAATTAGTTGGGTCTCGATTTTCTACATCGTCATCTCCTTTTCCCGAAGAATGTTCACCTCCAACAGATCGTCAGAATGTTGAAGAACTTCGATCAATGGCCCTTCAAGAAAATGCCGAACTTCAATAGTTAGACGATTATATGGAAGGAATGGAAGTAAATCATGAGGAAGATATAATTCATATCATTATTCATTAGTAGGTTTTCATTAGTCATTAGTAGGCTTCCATATTTACTTTGTTTTTGTTTTTTGAAGCTGTGAAAATTTGACAAAACTATGCAGAGAGATAGGCAATCACTGTAAAAATGCCAAGTTTTGAACATATAAATTCTAAATTTTTTGTATTCAAAGACTGTTATCATGTTTTGATGGTCCTATTCTCTGAAATTTTAAACTATTTTTGTCAAGAGGAGTATTGTTTTATTAACTATAGAGTGATTTTTATTCACGAAAAGTAAAAGATGATTCATTTTTTTGTAGAAAAAAAATATTTTATTTTTTATTATCATTGAAATAAAATCAGAACCATTATTTTCTTGAAAACATTTACATAAATTTAACACTAAAAAAATACTTAAATAAGTTTTGAAAAAAGAAAAAGAAATAAAAATTGCTAATGTAAATCCAATCCAATCTAGTAAGTACAATGGAAACTAAAAAGTAAACTACTACATAAAATTATTTAAAACTCGCCCATTGATAGGGGCCTCAAGAATTTCTCCATTTAAATTTTCAGGAGATAATGAATTTGTTCCTTCAATTGATGCAATTTTGAAAGGACCAAACCAGAGATGGTCAAATTTTCCATGTTTCCCATTGTCTTATTTTCTGGCCTCCCACTCCAGGACTAAATCTCTAGGAAGAAACTTCCTATATTTGGTTTTCTTATCAAATATGGCCTTCATATTGTCTTGGTATTTCTGAAGCTTCTCATCCACTTCTCTTCTGTTCTGCTGGACTTCAATTATTTGATTTATTCTTCTCTTCAAATCATTTGGTTCTTCATTAGCATCCTGCCAGATTTTCATCACAATAAGAGCAAGATTAATAGGAAGAATCACATTTGTGCCATAAACTAATTGGAAAGGAGACATACCTATCGATTTCTTGGTGCTTATTCTATTTTTCCATAAAGCATATTTTAAATGTATATGCCAAGATTTTTTATTTTGTATCAAAACTTTATTAATTATTATCATTAATATTTAATTAGATGATTCTTCAAGCCCATTTCCATGAGGATAATAAGTTCTAGAATGACCCAAAATGATATTATATTTTTGACAAAAAATTATCATAGCAATAGATTTCAAAGCTTGTGCATTATCTGTGACTATTTTCCTTGAATAACCAAACCTTGTAAGAATGTTTTCTTCCAAAAAAATTGTTACTGTTGAATTTGTAGCATTCTGGGTAGGAATATCTTCTACCCATTTATTAAAATAATTAGTAGAAGTTAAAATCCATCTATGTTGGGAACTTGATTGTGGATGAATCTCTTCGAGAAAATCTAGGCCCCATTGTTGGAAAGGAGCTTCAACTTTAACAAGAATTAAAGTTAAGGCAAGGATATTTTTCTTTCTAGAAAAACATTGGTATGATTTTGTTTGATTACTGAGAGGGGGGGTGAATCAATAACATATATTTTTAATCCTTTTAACCACAATATGCAAGTGTTATTTATATTTATGATCAATATAGAATTATCATCCAATAAGTGTAGAGTAAATAAACCATGAACAAATGAACAATCATACACATACATAGTACACCAATATTTTTTACATGGAAAACCAATGCGGGATAAAACCATAGAAGTATTTAAGAATTACATTCATTGGAAGCACCAACTTCCTTTGTTTTCCAGCTACAACTAGAAGGAGGCTTCGTCCCCCTATTTTCAGGATACAACCCGAGGGAAGCTCCAACTCCCCAATTCTATGGCTACAACCAAAAGGAGGCTACAACCCCCTATGTTCTCTGACTACAACTAGAAGGTGGCTACAACCACCTATCCTTGCCCCGTCCAATCACCCTAAAATATAAGTGCCAAATGTAGAAACTGAATATGTCACTATCACAACATGTTCTATCAAATCTATCACTAAGAAACCTGTCAATGTATATTCATCAACCAATTTGATCTGATCACATATACCTCAAACACTATACCACAAGTATGTGCCTAAAACCATGTGCTAGAACCTCACTGTTATACAACCTCTATATGTATCAATAACTTCAACACCATACCTCAACCAAAAGCCGTCAAACTTGAACCAATACTAAATTTCAATAGATCTGCCTCAGATCAACTCTACAACAAGACCTAAACTTCCAAGAGGGCATCCAATAGATTTACAAGGAAAACCCTCAACTAGATTCATAAATTCAACACTACACATATGAAAACCGTACATTTTTTCTTTGTGTAGCATTATGATGCCTTGATTATGTTGCCGTGAATCTGTTGTCGCGATTTGTATGCCATGGTTTTTCTACCACAATTTTTCTACCACACTTTTTCTGTCATGATTTTTCTGCCGCACATTTTCTACTGCACTTTTCCAGCCGCACTTTTTCTGTCACACTTTTCCTGCCGCGATTTTTCTCCCGCACTTTTCCTGTTGCACTTTTTCTGTAGAAATTTTTTGTCACACTTTTTCTGCCACACTTTTTTTTCCGCATTTTTCTCTATAAATAATACCTTACTAAATAAACTTTCACAAAATAGATATTCAATGATATACAATATGTGATAATGGCATATCCTTTCTCTCTTACTTATAATTCCATGTATCTTCCTCAATGGGTTACCTTCTAACCAACTTAATCCACTTTCCTTGTTTTAGGGATAACCCACTTCTAACAACTTTTACACTTCTAACCCACTTTGCTACAAATAGTAAATTCTGCACTTCCAGTTGCAACTAAATTATTTTTAATTATTTTCTTATTGTAACAACTTAAACCATGACTAACTCCTAGTTTCACTCACTTGACTAGTCAACTTCATCTAGGAGCTTCTACAATTAAGTTGACTTCTTTGACCTTCTAGATAACTCATGAGGGTTAGCCACTTCATTAGGCCATATCTCTCTAACTGTGAGGAGTTATCTGACATTCCACATATCAAGGGAAATGGCATGACATGCACTATCCATCTATAATAATCTTACCTATGAGTATATTAAACTTCATACCATTATACATCAATCAAATTGAAGTCCCTTAATCATACTATTGGGGCTACCCAAATTTTCTACTGGACTTGCTTCAAGGGTTGACATCAATGAAAACCAACCCAATTAATCAACAATACCCCCCTTTGGAATTTATGGAAACACTCTGATGCAATACTGAATTCATATCGCTCATGCTCCCCTTCTGACCATCACTCCCCATGGAACCTTGCCTATGTTCTCTCTCTCCAAGCATCTAACTTTTTATCCTGCATCTGATAAATCTCTCCCCCTTTAACATCAATGGAAAAGGTAACTTCCTGTCCAAGGCTTCTACCCCTAACAAAACTATCCTTGGGGTTGCTCCCCCTGACTGAACTCTTCCTAAAACTGCTCCCCCAACCTGAACTATCCTCTTTATGGTGCTTCCTCGTGTAAACCTAAGACATATAAGATAAGCATTCAAAATCATTCATTTTGGAGTAGAAATTACTCTGAGTCTCTGGAAAAGATACTCCAAGACTTCCCTTGGAAGTGGTTTTGTAAAGATATTTTCCACTTGTTCTTTTGTTACCACATATTCAACTCTGATGTTCTTCTCTGCAACCTGTTCCCATAGAAAGTGATACTTGATTGGAATGTTCTTCATCTTGGAGTGCAACACCAATTTCTTTGAGATACTTATGGCGCTTGTATTATCACAATAGATTGGAATGAGATTATCATACTCAACCTGTATATCTGTTAGGGTTTCTTTCATCCATATAACCTATGTACAAAATGTTGTTGCTGCAGTATACTCTGCTTCAACTGTAGATAATAATACCGATGACTGTTTCTTGCTTAGCCAAGATACCAAACACTCACCCAAGTATAACACTTCTCCATTGGTACTTCGTTGATCATCAATGTAACCTACCCAATCTGCATCTATGTAGAAAATAAGTGATAAATCATTTCCTTTTGGATACCATAATCCAAACTCTTTTGTACCCTTGAGATATATGAATATCCTCTTTACTGCTAGAAAATGTGATTCCTTTGGTGTTGCTTGAAATATTTCCACATGTCCAACTGCATTACATCTGGTCTGGATGTTGTCACATAAAGTAAGATACTAATCATTTACTTGTACTACCTATGATCTGTAGACTTTCAATCATCATATTTAGTTAACTTGCAACTAGTTTGCATAGGAGTACTGACTGGTTTTCAATCTTCCATTCCGAACCTCTTTAGAATTTCTATGATATACTTGGTTTGAGAAATAAAAATTCCTTGGCTGCTTTGACATATCTGAAGACCCAGAAATAATGATAGTTCTCCAAGTAATGAAATTTAAAATTCATTCTACATATTCTTTTCAAATTTATGGCTCAACTTGTCATCATCACTTCCAAAAATAATATCATCAACATAAAATTCAATTAATAAAATACTATCTTGAGTTACCTTGATGTAGAGGTTGTTGTCTGCATTTCCTTTCCTGAACCCTTACTGCTGTAAGTATCCGTGTAGTTTGGAATACCATGCTCTAGGGGCATGTTTGCAACCATACAATGCCTTCTTTAATCTTCAAACATAATCTTCATTTTTTGATAAATGAAATCCTTCTGGTTTCTCAATGTAGACTTCTTCTTCTAGTTCTCCATTCAGAAAAGTGATTTAACATACATCTGATACACTTTAATATTCTATGAACATGCATAAGCTAGTATCAATCTGATCACTTCCATTATGAAAACTGGGGAAAATTTCTATTCAAATTCGATACCTTCAACCTATGTGTATCCTTTATATACCAATCTAGGTTTGTTCCTGGTAACCTATCCATCTTCATTCAATTTATTTCTGAAGACCCATTTTGTGCCGATCACATTCTTTTACCTTGGTATTGGAACCAATTCCCAAGTGTCATTCTTCTCTGTTTGATCCAATTCTTCATCCATGGCCTTTATCCATAATTCATCCTTATTGGATTCTTCAAAACTGTTTGGTTCAATCGAAGATAAGAGTGCTAGGTGTAGTTGTTCTGATGAGCGAATTGTTCTTCTAGTCTCAACTCCTGCATCTTTGTTCCAAATAATCTGATCTGACAGATGATTCTTCTGTATTCGTTTGCTAGGTGTCTTTCGAGGTACTTGTTGTTATTTCTCTTCTACTTCTATTTTATCTTCTTCATCTTCCCCTTCCGTTTCTTCTTCATCCTTTTCTTCTTCTTCGTAAACTTGTTCCACTGACTCTTTTTCTTATTCCTTTAATTTTCGTCCACCTGTCTCATCAATCGTTATATTGACGATTTCCACAAATTTGTTGAGCCTTATATTGTAACATTTGTATGCTTTCCTTGTACTTGAGTACCCAACAATTATTCTTTTTTCTACACGAGAATCAAACTTTCCCATTCTTCCATCTTCTCTTTTGATGTAGCATTTTCTTCGAAAGACTTTGAAGTGCTTCACATTTTCTAGTATTCCTTTCCATAGATCGTAAGGAGTTTTTCCACTGTTGTTCCTGAGAATTACTCTGTTTTGAATGTGAACTGTTGTATGCACTGCATGTGTCCAAAAAACATCTGTCAACTTGGAATCCATTAACATTGTTTGAGCCATTTATTGTACTTTCCTATTCTTTCTTTTGACGACCCCATTCTGTTGAGGTGCTCTAGAAATGAAGAATTTCTTTTTTATACCATGCTTGCTATAGAAATCCATAAATTACTTTGAAGTAAACTCTCCTCCATTATAAGATCTAAAGAATTTCATTTTCAACTATTTCCATGTATATTTTGAAGTTTTCAAATTCTTCTGACTTATTCTTAAGAAAACAAATTGCAATCATTCTTGTATAATCATCAACCAATAACATAAAGTATTGCTCACCTTTTAAACCCTTTTTTCTAGTTGGTCCAACTAGATCAATATGCACAATTTCCAGTGGTCTTGTCATTGAGTATTCCTTTGATTTGAACCTATTCTTTGTTTTCTTTCCTTATTGACAATGCTTGCATAAAGTGTTGGTTGGCTTCGTGATCTGGGGAATTTCTAAGACTACTTCCTTTTTGCTGACTTTGATGAGGTTATCAAAGTTTATGTGACCCATTCTTCTGTGCCATAGACAAAGTTCATCTTCCTTCCCTAGAAAACACTTTTCATTTCCAATTTCACTTAAGACATATATGTTTCTTGAAGTTCTTACAACTGTTGCAACCAATTTTCCTGAACTTGCTTTTCTTTTCTCACATTTTTGTGAATCGAACATAATCTTGTGACCTTGGTCACAAATTTGACTTACACTTAGAAGATTATGTTTCATATCTTCCACTAGTAGAACATTTTCTACCTTGGTATCCTTATTTCCAATTCTAACTGTTCTCTTTCCAATGATTCTAGTTGATTCGTCATTTCCGAAGGAGACTGATTCATCTCTTTCCTTTCTCAATGTTAGAAACTTGTCTTCATCACCTGTCATGTGCTTTGAGAAACCATTGTCAACATACGAACCATGTTTCTTATGCTTAGCTTGTAGAGTGAGTGTGTATTCTTCATTGCTATATTGATTCTACTTTCTTATCCATGTTCTCTTCTAAGTTTCCTGTCTATGACTGTTGTTATTCTATTGTGATTCTCTAGGAGGGATTGTCATTCTACAATATTTGGCCATGTGTCCAAATTCGTTGTACTTGTAGCATTCCATTTCAATTCTCAATGATTCAAACCTGTTGTAGCTTCTTCTCTGTGTTTCACTAGGCCTTATTGGATAACCATTTTGTGTATGAATTTCAAAGTTGTTTCTGTTCCTGCTATTAGCTCTGCAATTTACAACTTTATGTACAAAATTATTGCATGCATAACATAAACCAAAAAATATAGTTTGATACCTGAGAGTTGAATATCTTCTAAAAAAAGTTACTCTTCTGAATCCTTCTTCTTCTTGAGGCCTGTTTATTTCTGATTTTCATTGATTATGAAATATGAATCTTCTCGGTGGAGGAGTATCCCTATGATCTTCTTTGTATAACTTCCTATCCCCTCTGACTATTTCTGCACAGATTTTTGGATATGTTTCTTGATATTTCATTTTGGAGCTTGATCTATTTTTTGTCTGATTGTATCCAAGTCCAAACTTGTCATGATTAGGCCTTTGACTACTTATAATGTCATCCAAAACTTTTGATTTGTTATGCATATTTTTATTTTGAAGATCCTTTCTCAATGTGACAATATATGCTTCCAAATTTCCAATGATCCTGTCTCTTTCTTCTAACGTTTTTTTGAGTGCTTCTTCAATTCTTTTATCTTCTTCTATTTGAACCTTAAATTCTGTGATCATCTACTCTAGTTCTTGAGTGTCTTCTTTCTTGTCTAGTTCTTCTTGGAGCTTCTTTTTTTATTCTTTTATCTTTTTATAACTTCTATAGAACTCAACAGTTCTTCTCGGTAGTCAAGTTCTTCCTCTTCATATTCTTCTTCTGTGTCTTCTTTATTGTAATCTTCTACTCCATGGATATAACTCTTTATGTCTCACTTTCACTGACTTAATCTTCATATAATGAGGATATTTCTTCTTTGGTGCAAATTTTTTTCTTGAAGACTTTCTTTTTGGTTCTTTTGCCTTTATATGTTTGTTTTCTATTTGAATAATCTTCATCAATTTTTTTCTTTTTCTTATGAGGAAATTTGTTACCAAAATGACCAATACCATAAGAATTAAAACAAATCAATGGAATCTTACCTTTATATCTACCATTGGTTCCCTTTTTCAATATTCTGACAAAGTTAGCCACTTCTTCATCGTCTTCCAAGATTTCACTATTGCTTATATATTCTTTTTCTCTTTTCTTTCCCTTTTGCTTTGACCTTTTGGATGCTTTGAATGTTGCTTCTTTTATAGCTGGATTTTCCTATTCAATTCTCATTTCATAGGCTCTGAAGATTCCATGTAGTTCATCGATGCTTATTGAGTCTATATCTTCTCTTTTTTCTAGTGATGAGATCTTAGGATCAAATCTCATTGGAAGATATCTTAATACCTTTTGAACAATTACATATTATTCAATTTCTTTTCCCAATCTTATGATTTCATTCACTATTTCATCAACTCGTAAGAAATAAGCTACAATATTATCACATTCCTTCATCTTTAGCTGTTCGAATTGACCTCTGTAAGTTTGAAGCTTTGTTTCTTTGAATTTTGAATATCCTTCATAAATATTTTGAATTTTTTCCCAAATCTCTTTAGCGGAGATACAATGTATAACTTTGGTATATATCGAATCACCAAGACTATTCATAAGTGCATTTTTGGCTTTTGAATTATTTAGACTGAGTTTCTTTTTGTTTTCATTTCTTGGAGGAGTTGCTGGTTCTTTGTATCCATCTACGATTGATTGCCAAAATTCAAATCCCTATGCATGTACATATCTTTTCATCCTTCTTCTCCAAAATGCATACTTTTTTCCATCAAACTGTGGTATTCGATTTTTATACATATTGTTTCTCTCCATGATCTACCTTTTAGTGGTTAAATTGTTTTCTGAAGGAACCTGCTCTAATTCCAATTATTGGATTACTGAGAGGGGGGGGGTGAATCAATAATATATATTTTTAATCCTTTTAACCACAGTATGCAAGTGTTATTTATCTTTATGATCAATATAGAATGATCATCCAATAAGTGCAGAGAAAAGAAACCATGAAAAAACGAACAATAATACACGTACAAAATACACCAATATTTCTTATGTGGAAACCCAATGCGGGAGAAAACCACAAAATTATTTTTCTTATTTGTCTTTAAGAATTACATTCATTGGAAGCACCAAATTCCTTTGTTTTACAATTGTAACTCTAAGGAGGCTCTGACCCCCTATTTTCAGGCTACAACCTGAGGGAATCTCCAACTCCCCATTTCTCTGGCTACAACTAAAAGGAGGATACAACCCCCTATGTTCTCCGGCTACAACCAGAAGGTGGCTACAACCACCTATCCTTGCTCTGTCCAACCGCACTGAAATATAAGTTCCAAATGTAGAAACTGAATATGTCACTGTCACAACCTGTTCTGTTAAATCTATCACCGAGAAACCTATCATTGTATACTCATCAACCAATTTGATCTGATCACATATACCTCAAACACTATACCACAAGTTTGTAGCTCAAACCAGGTAACCTCACTGTTATACAACCTCTATATGTACTAATAACTTCAGCAACATACCTCAACCAAAATACCTCAAAATTGAACCAATACTAAACTTTAGTAGATCTTCCTCAGATCAACTCTATAGTAAGCCCTAAACTTCCAAGAGGGAATCCAACATATTTACAAGGCAAACCCTCAACCAAATTCATAAATTCAACACAACGCATATGAAAAACATACCTTTTTTCTTCTTGTAGCATTCTGCTGCTGGGGTTTTTCTACTGCGATTCTGTTTTTGAGAATCCGTTGTCGTGATTTTTCTGATGCGATTTTTCTATTGAACGTTTTCTACCATGATTATTCTACCGCAATTTTCTTCTGCACTTTTCCTATCACACTTTTCTTGCTGCACTTTTCCTGCCGCACCTTTTCTTCGACACTTTTCTTGCCACGATTTTTCCGTCGTGATTTTTATGCTACACTTTTTCTACCACACTTTTCCTGCCACACTTTTTCTGCCACACTTTTCCTTCCGCAGTTGTTTCCACAACACTTTTTTTCCATGATTTTTCTGCCACACTTTTCTCTGTTAATAATACCTTCCCAAATAACCTTTCAAAAAATAGATATTCAATGATATTCAATAGGTGCTAATGAGCATGCATCTTCCTCAAGGGTTTACCTTCTAACCAACTTAACCCACTTTCCTTCTTTTAGGACTAACCCACTTCTAACCACTTGTCCACTTCTAACTCACTTTTCTACAAATAGTAAATTCTCCACTTCTAGTTGCAACTAAATTATTTTTAATTATTTTATTATTGCAACAACTTAAACCATGACTAACTCCTAGTTTCACCCACTTTACTAGTCAACTTCTTCTAGGAGCTTCTAGAATTAATTTGACTTCTTTGACCTTCTAGATAACTCATGAGGGTTCTCCACTTCACTAGGCCATAACTCTCTAACCGTGAGGAGTTGTGTGACGTTCCACATATCACCAGAAATGACATGACATGTACTATCCATCTAGAATAGTCTTACCTACAAATATATTAAAATTCATACCATTATAGATAAATCAAATTGAAGTCCCTTAATCATACTATTATGGCTACTGGAATTTGATACCAGAATTGCTTCAAGGGTTGACATCAATGATAACCAACCCAATTAAACAATAGATTTGGAAGCTTTGATCCTTATATTTACGTGAGTGAATAACTTTGGCCAATAATAACCTTCCCTTAAAATTTTATAAGTTGTTTCTCTCCCAACATGGTGTCCTCCACATACTCCTTTATGAAACTCATCAATGGAACCTTTTGTTTTAGGTTCTGTAAGGAAGCATAATAAGAAACCCAAAGGATCCTTTCAGTATAACTTAGAATTGATAATGCACTATTTGATGACCTATAATTTTAAGGTTCTTTCCTTGGAAGGAGTCATGTAAGTAGGACATTGAAGAGTAAGGAGGTATGAAACTATATTGTTATACCAAGATGATGAAGAAAATTTGTCTTCAATCTGAGTTGTTGGCATTTGATCATCAATTTCTTCAATGTGTGGGGGATAATTTTCAAACTCGAAATGATTTATTCCCAGGGCTCTGAAATTTGATTCAACTAGCAATTTTTCCAGACCCTGGCCTTTTACCAATTTGGTTGGTTTGACTTCCAAATCATATTCCTTAATTTTTGCCAGCCATTTTCCCCTTCTTCCATAACTGTTAAGTCGAATTATGATATATTTGACTCTTCTAGTGGGTACATATGTGATTATTCTTGAATGTAAAACATATGTCCGAAAATACTTGAGTGCCTTAACCATAGCATAAGCTTGTTTTTCTAGAATATCATATTTTAACTCTGCATCTCTGATGAATTTACTAAAAAAGGCAATAGGTTGTTCAAATCCTTCATCATTTTTCTGTAGGAGCACTATTGGAATTGTATATTCATATGCAAATGAAAAGATTAAAAACTCCTTTGTATAATCAAGACTTACCAACACTAGTGATTTTCCTATAGATTTCTTGACTCATTGGAAGGATGCCTTATATTCCATCGGCCATTTCACCTCATTATCCTTCTTTAGCATATCTATGATGAATTTGATAATTTCAGCAAAATTTGGAATAAATCTTCTCAAGAAATTAATTCTTCCTAAAAATGATTGAATTTCTTTTTTGTTTCTAGGAATATTGATCTAATCAATAGCTTCAACTCTTTTTGGATCTAATTTGATTCCATATTTTGATATGATATGTCCTAACAACATCCATTCTTGCATGGAAAAATGAGATTTCTTAGGGTTCAAAGACAAACCACATTTTTCACATTTGTCAATTTTTTGTCTAAAATGTACCAAGTGTGCTTTATCAAAATTGGAGAATACTGTCAGAACATTTAGAAAAATAACAACTAATTTATCTTTTTCACCAACAAATTCTATATCCATCTCTCTTTCAAAATATGCACCTACATTCATCAATCCAAAAGGAATTTTGTCATACATAAAAGTTCCCCATGGAGTAGTAAACATAATTTTTTCTTTATCATTTTCATGGACAACTATTTGATTATACCTCGAAAATCCGTCAATCATAGAAATTTTGTTTTCCCCAACCACCTTTTCAAGAACATGATCCATTTTAGGAAGAGGGTAATTGTCTTTTAAAGAAGACCGATTCAAATTTATAAAATCAATAGACAATCTTATCTCTCCATTCTTCTTTCTGTCAGGAACCAAATTGGCTACCCATTCAAAGTATCTAAGAGGTACAATGATTTTTACATTAAGAAGCTTTTTAACCTCCCTTTCTATTACCGACAAGAGAATATGATTTATCTGTCGAAGCTTTTACTTGAAAGGATTGATACCTGGTTTTAATGGAATATTATTCTCGATAACAAAAGTATCATATGTTTTTAAGTATTTGTAGGACCATGCAAAAACATCTTTATATTCTTTGATTCATTCAACATATTTACTCTTCAGTTCAGTGGGAAAATATTTAGACAACTTGACTAGTTTCATATTTTCATTTGAACCCACATTAAAATCTTCAACCTCTTAAAGTTGAGGCTGCAAGGTAGATTTTAAAGGGACATCATTTTGGTCGAACAATCTTTCTAACAGAATAAGACCCTTTGGAATTTGATTTTTCTTTAGCAAGAGAATTTTGTGATTTGAAATCCTATATTTTAATTTCTATGGATTTTCTCCTTCTTGCATAATCCAAACTGGATCATTTTGATTTTCTTGATCTATGTGTGTCTCATAAAATTCATCCACCATCTCCAAAAACTGTTTTATTTGTTCATTATCTTCAAAATTTTTCCAATAATGAACATTATTTGGAATTGAAGGTTTATATCTCATGTCAATATGATATTTCAATTTCAGAATAGTGGGTGGCATGAAAGTAGGTACAACTTTATCTAATGAATTTGCTTGTTGATTATGCAAACTAGGAATAACATGAATGTTGAAAGATAAGAAAACGTTTTCAATTAGATCCCATGCACAATTTCTATAAGATCTCATTCTAGGATTCCTGTCTTGATATAACTGTCTAATGTGTCCCTATGTTGAGTCTCTGCAGTTTTAATGGGTGATTGTAGGAGCTATCGGTCTGGATAGGTATGGTATTTTGGATTTCTTTGTTCCCCTCGGTCTCTTTGATGGCTAGGTTTCTTAGTTATTCTAGTTCATCTAGTCTTTCTGAAGCTTTGCTAATCTGATAGAATTCTATGGGATTTTCAATCAAGGGTAAGTGGAGTTTAGTCTGAACTTCTAGGGTATGCTTGAGACACAGTACAAAGTCTGATCTCTTATCATGATTGGCTGTAAAAATAAGTTCTCTAATCTTTTGCAGGACTAGTTCAAGCTCATGGTACTTACTTGTAAAGGAGAAGTCTTTCCAAAATTGAGATGCCAGTGTTTGCCAATCGCTAGTCTGTCTTCTGGTTTCCTCATGTATGAACCAAGATTTCGGGATTGGGCCTAGAGAATGGGGTTATACCTGAATCCAGAGGTGAGAGGGTATCTCTGTAGCCTGCCACTATGTCACGCACTGTTGAATGTGTTTTCTAGGGTTTGATTCTTCGTTGAACGGTTGCACAGCTTGGAGATCTGTCTGCATTTCTGAGTCCAGCTGCTCTTTGTGCCCAAACCTATACTGGATAGCTTGCTTCACCTCATCCCAATTTTTGAGTGCATCTTTATGCATGGACCACCATCTGGTAGGGGTGTTCTGAAAATATATATCTAGTACAAATATTCTTTGATCTTCTCCCAAAGTTTCTTCCATATACTGCAAAACGTTGTCTAGATTTGAGGTGTTGTCGTATACTGGGTGTCTCCTAACCACAGTCCCACTCCATCTGGTCATTCTGGAAGTTGTGCATCTTCTTGAGAATATTTCGTACGAACCTTGTTGCCAACTATCAAAAGCTAGTTCTGAATCTTCGTCTACTGACTGTATACTTCGCCAGCTTACTGATCCATCCGCAGTTGGGTTTATATAATAGTTTCTTGTACTAGTTGTTACGGTGTACAACTGGTCTAGGTATTATCCTTCCATATTATTGTTTGTTGGTTCTGTGTACCTGGGTCCTACATATGGGTCCAAAGGTTAGACTACCTTGATTGCCTCAGCTTCAAAAGTCATGGTGTCTTTCTTTAAGTCAATTACTACATAGTTGTCGTAGGCCCAATCGATGCCAAGTAGTGCAGGGTATGGGTCCTTGTCTCCCRTGATCTCAATGAATTCAAAGCCAACCTCTGTTTTTACTCCAGCTACATCAATTTCCATGTTCTCCAGTCTTCCTATGGGAAATATACTATATTGGTTTTCCATTCTTAACTGAATTGGGGAATATGTCAGTCTTGGTTTTCCTAAGGCTTCCCAGGTCTTTGTTGGGCTCCGGATTTATAACATTTTCTTGCTGGTTCTTGAAGACATTGTTTACTCTCCTGAAGTCTTTTGTTAAGAAAATGGCATTCTTTCTGTGCTATTCATATTCTGTTACACATATATGGGCCTTGGAGCACAACCGCTCAAAACACAAGATAATATCCCAATATGTGCTTCAATCATTAAACAAAAGCTTGCTCTGCATTCACCGGAGCTTGGCCCTGAATGGGTGAAGGAAAGGGTTTAAAAACAAAGTTATAATGTGGATGCACTGTCACCTCTTGGT
The DNA here is from genome assembly GCA_009831015.1 of Picea engelmannii. Taxonomy (NCBI): domain Eukaryota; kingdom Viridiplantae; phylum Streptophyta; class Pinopsida; order Pinales; family Pinaceae; genus Picea; species Picea engelmannii. Next base: position 2,116,475 of record ML777128.1, on the reverse strand, counting down.
GCAAATGCTGTAAAGGGCAGACAAGGAGTAATTTATCTCTGGAGCAAAGTTACCAACTGGTGCTTCTGATGATGTTGAAGTTGTTAAATGGTTTGCAAAAAGACATGGGGTTA